>JARHVA010001369.1:2280000-2807500 GCA_037957365.1 Torreya grandis | reverse complement strand
CAAATCCAAATTTGATTATAATGGTTAGTTTCTCAAATAATATGAGTCTTACCCTTTTTCTTTGATTCATTCCTAATTTTCTAGTGTCGATCAGATGTGAATAAAAATCCCAAATTTGAAAGAATGAGTCTCCTATATAAAGGACTACACAAGGCATTTTATATCTAACACTTACTACTTTAGCACATTAGACATAATGAAAATTAGTCAATAGTATAGCTCAACTTCTCTACATCACACATAGACTTACATGCTTGATCAAGGAAGGGCCTAGGCGAAAGTCATTCTTATATCTATTATGCATGTTGATTGTGCATGTTCCTTAAGGGAGAACTATATTTGATCTAAGACCCTAGATTAAGGGTTAATGTAGGTAATGGTCAGGATAGCAAGGGTTCTAGATCATGAAATCATTCTTTCCCTAACCCATTTTATCCCCCTTTTGATTTTGATTTATTTTTTGTTTGTATGTGTGTAAATGAATATAGTTCTATGACTTCTAGCCCCTAAAATTTGGTACACAATCTCATATTGACCTAGTGAATAAAACTCAAAAATCTTATATCCTCAAGATAATATAACTAGGAAGGACTATAACTCCATACACCAAGGTGTCATATTTTTGGTGCTCTTGTCCAATCAGAAAATAGATGCCAAATTTAGATCCTTGACAATATCTCAATCTTGCTCCTCTATTTCCAACCTCAGAATCCTTTATTTTAGTCCTAAACTAGATAAGTTTATTTCTATTTCTTTTTCATAATTACTCAGTCTTGTTCCTCCATTTCTAGCCTCATAATCCTTCATTTTAGTCCTAAATGAGATAAGTTTATTTCTATTTCTCTTGCATAATTACTTGTTAAAATCTATATTTTTTCCTACTAAGCTAGATTTTTCCTATTATTCTAAAACTTTATTATTTAGGATATAAACACTGTATTCCCAAAAATAATAAAAAAAATTGGTGAACCTAACTTACTTTGAACAAACCTAAAACCCTAGCCACACTTATGGTTTTTCCTACATGTTTTGTGCAAAAATTTAATCTCAAAATTCTAATTTTTTTATATATTTATGTACATTTATCCTATTCAAAATTATTTTTATAATTTAAAATTATTTCATAATTTTCAAAAATTCTAAAACCCTAGTTCAAAACCATAGATTTCCAAACTAGGTCCTTAAACCCCAAGTTTTCCTCCCTTACAATTTGTAGAAAAATAGTTTGAAATTTTTGTAAATTGTTTACTTTGTCAAACATAATTTCAAAAATTCTATGTTCATAGTTATTTTTTCATTTTTTTTATTAATAGTACTTTTCAATATTCTTTTTGGTAAAATAAATAAAATGGCCACTAAGGCACTTCTTCCTTCTCATCCCATAAACAATTTTTTAATTTTTTCTTATAATTATGACAATGATTGGACAAAATTGCACATTAGCGAAGAATGTAGAAAATGATTTCATTTACAATGAAGATAATTACTATTTTTTTAATGAAGGATATTATGATATATGTAATAGATGAATATTTTTCTCTAAAACCATTTATTTTATTCCTTCTTCTAAAGAAAATAATTTTGATAAATGGGAAACATACTTCTCACCTCATTCTCCTATACACAATACACTTCCAAATGAACCTCTAATAGGTGATAATTTGCTTCCATGTGACCCAAATATTTCTCTCTTTTGCTACTGCTATGTTCAAATTACAATAATATAAATTCAATAGAATCAAATTACCAATGCATAGTTCAAATGATACATCTCATGTTCTTAACTCTACTTTATCAAAAGAATGTTCAAATGAAAAATCTCTTGCTCTTACTTCTCATATTGCACATGAAAATAATGCATGTCTTTCATCCATGGATAACATAGATGCACGTGACATTCCAATGTCAAATGATAATTTATTGCATATTCAAAAAGAACTCAATCCTTCTATTACACCTCTCCCTAGAAATTATGGAAGTGATAATGAATATGATAGTAAGCATGCCAATGAATATGAAAATGAGAGTGATTATGAACAATATTACATATATGATATGATGATGATAATTATGCACATAGTGAAGAATAATATGCATCTCAAGATTCTAACTCTTCTCTCACTTCTCCTCTCAAATATAATGCACTTTCAAATGTTGTTTCTACTTATATGAATGATTCTATTTCAAATAATGCACATGTTAATTATAATAGTACATCTTATAATCAATTAGAATGTGACACACTAAAACATAAAGATAGTAATGAATACCCCAAGCCACCCCTTATTACAGTAGAACCCATCTCTCACCCTTCACCTAAATAGAATGGTAGCCCACATCCCTCTAGTAAGGTCCAAGCTACCATTACTCCCAAGGGTCAAGTGATCACACCCCATCTTTATAATCCAACTACTAAATGTAACATTCCCATGGCTAAAATTAACAATAAAATTCAATGACTAAATGAACCACTTCAAGATACTAATGTACCATCTTAGGAGATCATCTCTTTAATGCATGAAATTGGTGAACTACAACACCAAGTACATCTCCTTACCTTGGAAAACAAAGCTTACAAGTCTTGGATGGATGCTAATGATCTACATGGTAACCCTATTTTAAATACATTCATAAAATTTTCATTACTTAAGCATTTCTAGATACCATCATTACCTCACTTTGATGGAACTGGAGATCCATTCATACACCTTCAGGCCTTTCAAAAGGCTCTACCATCTCATGTAATCCCATTGATTCTACTTAATTTATTCCAAAAAACATTAGTGGGGGAATCATAGAATTGGTTCTTTCATCTACTCCCCATTGGTTTATTGCACACATATGATGACTTAGAGGATGCATTTCTTAGATCTTACATCATAAACATGGGCCCTCATGTTACATATGAGAAACTTGTGACACTGCATCATAATTATTTAGATCCAGTTAGTGAGTTTATCTTAATATTCAAGGCTCACATGTTAAGATTGATATATAAACTAGTAGATCTAGAGATTTAGAATATCTTTATTAAGGGGCTTCACCAACCTCTACTCAAGCATCTACTATATTAGATAGAGTCTTCTCTTAGACACTTGTGTTATATAGTTTTATCTCTGGAAAAGAAATTGGGATTGATTGAAGTAGATTCAGTTGAAGATCACTCTAGATTTTATAGCCACATCTTCAGATATGGATCCTAACACTCAGCATCCACCATGTCCTAGACAAGATATGAGACCACAACAAGAAAAACAACTAGTCAAGAATAAAGATCCATTTTTTAGAGCATAACTTATAGTATGTATTACAAAGAACAATGGTAAAGAACCACTATAGTCTGATTCAGAGTATGATATCCCATCTACCATTTTATCATCACTACTCGATAGGAGGTTAATCACATTGCCTTCTATTCATTGATGAGATCCACATCTCTTAAATAGACAACCACATCAACTTTTTTACAACTATCATCATATCTATGGACATAGATATAATGACTATTTTGGACTCAAAGATTGCATTACTAAATGTGTTGATAATGGTATCATAGCATTCACATAGGGGGTAAAGACATCTCCTCCATTATGGAACCCTAGACCTCATTCCTCCATGAATAGGTCATCCAGGACATTCCTTTATAGGAATCATTGGTCACTCATCATGAGTGCAATGCAAGCTTTAGGACAAAATCTCACAAGAGATCTCATATTCCAAATATTTAAAAGGTTTAGAACTAGTACAAATAAAATAGCCTACATATAGCAGCATAGTCCATAGAATACATAGTGTAATTCCATATACATATCCAATAGAGTCACAAGCACAATAATAAAGCACCACTCATGAGAAATATTCACTATGAATAGAGTTCTAAGGTCCTATCTCATGTAGCAACCCACTATGGTTAAGATTAGATGAACCCCCATCACATGTTATAGTTCCATATCAATCTATTATTCAATCATATGCATCATAACAGAGGCCATACGGTGTTATTTCATGTATCAATCCACTATGATTATGAATCGATGAGCCTTTTTCATAGTACACAATTTCAGTTACATGATCAATAAAGTTAAATATTGTAAAATATTCATGCACAGCTATAGTTAGTACATATCAGATAGTATCATCTTTAGATCACATTCTAATATATCATGAGTAGTATGGGCACTTGTTCAATTGGAAAATAGGGTTCAAATAGTGATACAACATAGAATAATAAAATGTATAGTTATACTAGTTTTCATTCATAATCTTCACTTAGTAGGGTAATGATGGAGCCAAAGGTCTAGCTAACCTTTGTATTCTTAAACCACTATCAATGAAGTAATACATGTATGGTGATATCTTACATCTCCCTACTAACAACTAATATTCATAATTTCCAACAACTATCCTCTCCAAATACCAACCTATCAAAATCCACATCTTACCAACTCAACCTATCCAAATTCTTTACCAATATTAAACCCAATCAACTCATTTAAATAATTTACCAATCTCAAACCAGCCTATAAAAATTGAGATCTTGCCAAATCCTATTTTACCACTATTAAACCCAATCAACTTATCCAAATAATTTCCAAATGTTAGACCCAGCTCTATTTATCCAAATAATTTACAAATTACTGAAACCAACAAATTTTTTATTACATAAAATCACAAATCAAACCTAAAAAACACCTCTAAATGTATCAAAAAAATTAAAACACATATCCCAAATACTATTTTACCAAGCACATGCAAATTTAAAATTAATACCAAATAAACTATTTTTAAATCAACCACTTACAATCAATACACCAACATATTCCAAAATCCATAACACAAATATGAGTAAAATCAAAATCAAACCAACATCTATATATCACTAAGTTTTCAAATACATATATGTTATGTAAAATATAATAAATCATGAATGGGCCCCATGCCCTCACTCTCAGTCTCACTCTCTCCTCTAGTACTAGTCCCATAATCCTATATATCACTTAATGACCCTACACCTCCTTAAGATCCCAAATTCCTCTTGCACCAAATATCACACTCCAATAGTTGACCATGATCCTCATGTAAGTTTGCATATCACCACTTAAGATCCATATAGCCATCCACAATCTTCATGCTCACCACACCATAATCAGGTGAAGGCATTCTATGCCTATCTAACTCAGCTCTAAGTTCATCCTTCTCTCTTTTTGCCCTAACATATACAACTATAGCTATAGTATCCCTATTAAACAAATGATCATAAATGCCAACCATAATCATCACTCATTCTATCAAACCCTCCTCCACTATATCATTAGGAACATGTTGTGTGAGCTCTCAGAGTATTGATTCAATTATGGTCTCCCAGTACTCATCATCTCCCCTCCCCACCCTAGTAGGTGCCTCATCCTATGCACCTCCCACCTCACTTGCACACATAATAAATACAACACTACATTAGATATATACTTCCAAATCCAAACTAAATCACAAACATATAATCACTGATTACCTCCCATCATCTAGATTGGCTCAAGCTCCTCATAGGCAAGAATATCGACTCCATCCATAAGATATAATGGAGCCCACTGATGCCTAGTCCACCATGCAGCATATGCCTTAGTACATCCCACATCAACTATATCAAGAATATATATATCCACATCTCATGAATCTAAAGGTAATGGTGCCAACTCATCCTTAGTAGATCTCACACAAGCTCCTACTCTTGCTATTGGTTATGCACTCCTCAACCATACCCATGCTATAAGAGGAACATCCTATCAAACTCCAAACTACCTAGTCATGTGTTCATACTGAAAGCACTCATATACTCCATCCCAATGATCTTGTAACTAATAACTAACCCTCATACACCATAGTTGCTCTCCATCCTTAGGCCATCTATGGAATCCTCTATAGGGCCTTCATATGATATCTTGGGCCACCAATCTATCTAGCATCTTCCTACAGTGATCTATCCTAGGAGATTGGATAGATGAATCACTCATCCATCACTCACTAAATGGATGTGGATATGCCCAACTCACCCTCAAAAATCCAATAGGTCACACAAATGCTATGTGCTCATAAGTCCAATAATGTAATAAAGTGGCTGCACCCACACCACCACTAAATGCCTCCTATATATATATATATATATATATATATATATATATATATATATATATATATATATATATAAAATTGGGAAAGCATAGTAATACCCCACAAGAAAATAGTACCATACATATTAATTCTATGAACCACCCTATGCATCCTATAATCAATAGACACTCCACTATCATCCACTACAATAAAAGAAGCCAACAATACAACTAACCACTTTTGTAAGTGTGAAACACTTGACTACACAATAACTGATAGTAATACATTGTTATCACTACCTCTATAATGTACACCTAAAGTCACGCTAGTAAAATACAAGTGTGCATGATTAATGGCATCATACCCATGTCATCCTATAGTATCACCCAATGCCCATTAATTAGAAAATGCAAAATGTGGCATACATCCTCCAGAGTAATAGTGATCTTTCTAGTAGGAATCTAGAATGTACAGGTATCAACATTTCACTTCTCATATAAGGCATTAATCAAGTACTTATCCTATTGTACCATGCCCATGTCACATACATGACCCAACCCCACCCTATCCATAATGACACACTCATCAACATATTGAGTGTGGAGCCTTTTGGGGCTATCACATGATCATAGGATTAAATTTTTGAGGCTTAAATAAATCCAAGGATGTGGGGGGCATAATTTTCATGTTTTTCATATGTTAGTGGAATATTCCTTATATTCATAATTTCTATGTATTCCATATTTCATGGAGTTAGTTGTTAGATGCCTTTTCCTATGTTGACTTCCTTGTTTTGAGGAAGTTAGTTGTCTTTTGGAAAAGGGAACCCCTTCCTTGTTGAATGGAGTTGGTTGTGATCACATATTCATGGGAAAATGTACCCTTAGAAGATAGAGAAGATGAATATGGATAATTTCTCCTGGGGAGAGCTTTTAAATAGGCTTGATGAGATGGAAAAGGGTTTTCACATTTTGGATAATGATTATCTTGGATAAGCATTGCATATTTGCTCATCCTTTTATGGATTTTCTTCATTTTATTATATATGCAGGGTGTGGTGTGGACTTTATAGGTTGGTGGTTTATTTTTAGGGTGTGGTTTTGAGGATCAGAGTCAAAGTATAAGTATTTTTCAAAAGTATAGGTGTTCATTAGAGGGTGTGGTTTAGCAATTTGTGAGATACAACATTGTGCAGGTACAGGTGAATGTGCAGTTTTTGTGTTGCACTTTCTACATGAGATTTTTTTCTATCTCCTTAAGAGTTCATTATAATCTTGTTTTAGATTATTAATTTATTTGAGAACTTTCATTGGTGGATGTAGCCCACATTGGGTGAACCATGTTAGATCTATGTTATCTATGTTATTATTATCTTGCTCTCATTTATGCTTTCATATTAATGGTGAATTAAGGAATGTTTATAAGATACATTTTATTGCATAGCTTTAGATCTAGTTTATGGTAATAGTATATCTGGATTTAGAATTTTTTTATTTATAACAACTAGTATTAGAGCTATTAGTTATGTGTTTTGCTAAAGTGGTAAATCATAGGAAGGATATTAGCTTGAGTGGGAGCTATGGGAGAAGAGATCAAATTAAATGTTGATAAGTTTGATGGTAATAATTTTGGTTTGTAGAAAATGCATATGGAATATTAATTATATCATAAGGAACTTCAACTCCCCTTAGAGGGAAAAGGAGGACAACCTATAAGTATGAGTGATGCAAAGTGGTCATTACTTGATAGGAAGGCATTAGGAGCCATACGGTTATGCCTTGCATCTTTTATTACATTTAACATTATAGATCACATAACTACAAAATATCTCATGGATAAACTTGTGAATTTATATGAAAAACCTTTAGATTCTAATAAAAAATTTCTTATGAAAAGATTGTTTAACATGAAAATGTCTGAGAATGGTTCAATTGCTAATCATCTTAATGATTTTCATATGGTTGTAAGTATGCTCACTTTAGTTTGAATTAAGTTTTATGATGAAGTTAGAGCTTTGATAATATTATGTTCTTTTCCTGACAGTTGGGATAGTTTGGTTATGGTTGTAAGTAATGTAGTCCCTACCAAGGGAAGCTTGAATTTTGAGGATGTTGTAGGTGTGATCCTTAATGAGGAGATGCAAAGGAAAAGCATTAGTGAATAATCTTTATGTAATGCTTTTTCTATTGATATTGGAGAGAAGCAAAAGGACAAGAGCAAAGGCAATTGAGGAAAGTCAAAAGGTATATCTAAGTCCAGATCTAGATCCAAGATGATATGTTGGCATTATGGGAAGAGTGGACACTCAAAGAAGGATTGTTGGTCACTTTGGGATAAGAATGCCAACAAGGAGGAAATGAATGAGGTAAATGTGACATCAAGTAAATCATGTAAATATGCCTTAATTTTTTCTATGGATATTTTTTCTAAGTCTTGGGTATTAGATTCAGGGGCTTCTTCTCATGCCACCCCACATAGGCATTATTTTACTAATTATATTCAAGAAAATCTAGGACATGTATATCTTGGTGATGATGAACCATGTGATATAGTAGGGAAAGGTTGTGTTTAGGTTAAGATGAAAAATGGGAACACATGGACCCTTAAATATGTTAGACACATGCTTATGTTGAGATGAAATTTGGTTTTAGTGGGGTAATTAGGTAGTGAGAGATGTTTAGTATTGTTTACTGTAAATTCTTGAAAAGTTACCAAGGGTGCTCTTGTGATCTTGAGAGGTAAGAAAGTTGGTACTTTATATTTGACTAGTAGTGTTGATTCTATTGATTTAGTTATTGTAGATGGAGATGCAACTATGTGGCACTATAGGCTCGATCATATGAGCCATAAGGGCATGCAGATCTTAAAAGATAAGTTGCCTAGATTAAAAGATAGATCTAGACTTTTGTAAAAAATTTGTGTATGGGAAATAGAAGTGGGTTAAGTTCTTAAAGGTTGGACTCACAAAGAAAGATCATAATTCAGATCTAGTACACTCAGATGTATAGGGACCAACTCAAGTATCTTCTATTGGTGGATCCAATTATTATGTTAATTTTATAGATGATGCAACTAGAAAAGTTTGGATTTATTACATTAAAAATAAATTTGATGTATTTGACACTTTTAAGAAGTGGAAAGCCTTGGTTGATAATGAAATAGGTCTCAAGTTGAAATGCTTCGGATTAGATAATAGAGGTGAGTATTGTAGTAATGCTTTCTTTGATTTTTGTTCTAACAATGGAATCTATAGGCAAAGGATAGTTCTAGGAACTCCACATCAGAATGGGGTATATGAAAGGATGAACAAAATAATAATGGAATGTGCTAGGAGCATGAGGTTACATGTAGGGTTACCTTTACAATTTTGGGTAGAAGCAGTTAGCATGGTAGTATATCTTATTAATAGAGGACCTTCTATGCCTTTGGATGGAGGAATTCCAAAAAAAGCTTGGTCTGGTAAGAATGTTGATTATTCTTTTCTTAGAGTCTTTGGATGTGAATCATTTTCTCTCATCAAGAAATAGGATAGGACCAAGCTAGAGGCTAAATTAGAGAAATGCACATTTGTTGGTTATGGTGATAATGAATTTGGTTTTCATTTATGGAGCATTAAAGATAGGAAAATATTTCATTCTAGAGATGTAGTCTTTAATGAAAAAGTCATGCATAAGGATTAGTTGTAGGAATAGGATCAGGAACAGAAAGAGTACATAGTATTAGATGACATTATGGATGGAAAAGTATCCAAAGATTTAGTTTAGGAACCTTTTACATAAGGACCCTAAACTCCTATGGTAAGAAGGTCTTCTAGGGTAAGAAAAGCACCTAAACATTTTTCTCCTTCTTTAAATTATTTATTACTCACTGACAATGGAGAGCCAAAATGTTATGAGGAAGCAATGCAGGTAGATGCCGAGTTGAGATGGGAACAAGCCATGGATGAAGAGCATATTTTTCTCATGGAAAACCAAACGTGGGGTTTGGTTAGGATACCCAAGCACAAGAGTGCATTACTAAACAAGTGGATCTTTAGAATCAAAGAAAAGGATGAAGGGAGAAAATGGTATAAGGCTAGAATGGTGGTCAAGGGGTTTGCACAAAAATTAGGTATTGATTTTGATGAGATTAATTCTCCTATTATAAAAATGACTTCGATTAGAACTATTCTTGGTTTAGTTCAAATTGAGGATTTGTACTTAGAATAGTTAGATGTGAAAAATGCTTTTCTTCATGGTGATTTGGATGAAGAGTTATATATGAAGCAACCGTAGGGTTATGAGGTGAAAGGGAAGCAGAACTATGTGTGCAGACCAAAAAAGAATTTGTACGGCCTAAAATAAGTAACATGGAAATGGTACAAGAAATTTGATTGTTTTATGTTGCAACAAAAATATCAAAGGTGTTATTTTGACCACTGCATGTACATCAAACATTTTGATGATGGTTCCTTTATTATATTATGTTTGTATGTTGATGACATGTTAGTTTTAGGAAAGAACATACAACATATTCATATGCTAAAGAAATAGCTTAGTGAACCCTTTTCTATGAAGGATTTAGGTGATATAAAACAAATCCTTGGTATGAGGATTTCTCATGATAAGAAGCAGAATAATTTGATCTTATCCCAATCAGAGTATGGGAAGAAAGTCTTGGAAAGGTTTAGAATGTTGGATGTTAAATCTATTGGTACTCCTTTGGCAGGCCACTTTAGATTATCAAAGGAGCAGTGTCCCAAGATGGAAGCTAAAAAGCTTAAGATGTCCAAGGTACCTTACTAATCGGTAGTTAGTAGCTTGATGTATGCCATAGCTTGTATTAGACCAGATATTGCCCAAGTAGTGGGAGTTATGAGCAGGTATATGAGTGATCCAAGTTATGAGCATTGGTAGGAAGTGAAATGGTTGATTTAGTATTTGAGAGGAACCATTGATTTTACATTATGTTATGGTGGATTAGATACCCCTTTGCAAGGTTATGTGGACTCACATATGGAAAGGGATATTGATAGCAGGAGAAGTATGATAGGATATATATTTATTGTTAGAGATACAACAGTTAGTTGAATTTATAGGATACAGAAGGCCATGGTTTTATTAACCATAGAGGTAGAGTATGTTGCTACCATGGAGGCTAGTAAGGAGATTATTTGGTTATAGAAGTTGTTTCAAGAGTTGGAGCATGAGCAAGAAGTTGGGAGACTACACAGTGATAGTCAGAGTGTTATTCATTTGGCAAAGAACTCTGATTTCCACTCGAGGATGAAACACATTCAGTTACATTATCACTTCATCAGGATAGCTTTAGAGGAGAACTTGATGAAGCTATATGAGATTCATACTAGCCATAATCTTATAGATATGATGACCAAGGTGGTCACATTGGACAAGTTGAGACTATTTTCAAATTTGGTTGGCCTTAGGGGTCATGGAGTAGTGATACATTCTGTTCAGGAGAAACAGTCTCCAAGTGGGATATTGTTGAGTGTTGATCCCTTTAGGACTATCACATGACCATAGGAATAAATTTTGGGGGCTTAAAGAACTCCAAGAATGTGGGGACATAATTTTCATGTTTTCCACATGTGAATGGAATATTCCTTATATTCTTAATTTTTATGTATTCCATATTTCATGGAGTTAGTTGTTAGATGCATTTTCCCATGTTGACTTCCTTTTTTTGAGGAAGCTAGTTGTTTCTTGTAAAAGGGAACTCTTTCCTTGTTGAGTGGAGTTGGTTGTGATCACATGTTCATGGGAAAATGTGCCCTTAGAAGGTGGAGAAGATGAATATGGAAATTTTCTCCTTGGGAGAGATTTTAGATAGGCTTGATAAGGTGAAAAAGGGTTGTCACATGTTGGATAATGCTTATCTTGGATAAGAATTGCATATTTGCTCCTCCTTTTATGGATTTTATTCATTTTCTTATATATACAGGGTGTGGTGTGGCTTATAAAGGTTGATGGTTTATTTTTAGGGTACGGCTTTGAGGATCAGAATCAAAGTGCATGCATTTTTCAAAGTGCAAGTGTTAATTAGAGGGTGTGGTTTAGCAACTTGTGAGATAAAACATTATGCAGGTGTAGGTGAATGTGTAATTTTTGTGTAGCATTTTCTATAGGAGTTTTTTTTCTATCTCTATGAGAGTTCATTGTAATATTGTTTTAGATTACTAATTTATTTGAGAACTTTCATTGGTGGATGTAGCCCACATTAGGTGAACCACGTTAGATCTGTGTTATTATTATCTTGCTTTCATTTATGCTTTCATATTAATGGTGAATTGAGGGATGTTTATGTGATGCATTTTATTACATAGCTTTAGATCTGGTCTATGGTAATAGTATATCTATATTTAGAAGTGTTTTATTCTTAACATAATAGACAATGGTAGCATCCTCAGTGTTTCCATCACCTAACCTCTATGGAACTCCCACATCTACACCTCACCCTAAAAACACCAAAAAATAGACTATATGTCAGACAACCATGCTAGGAAAAATAGCTAAGTAGAACAAAAGTAGGAACAACTCAAAAATTGAAAAAAACCATCCACAGTGGACAATAGTGTTATAGATGGACACTAGCATTGGACTATAATGTTAGAACTTGGACAAGAGCACTACATCCTTGGACAGTAGTGTGGACTCTAGGACAAGAGTGCTACAACTAGTAAAAACTTTTCTAGACTACCTAAAATGGCTCAAAAATATCCAAAACAAGATTCTAAAAAGGTAATAATCAAGTGTTAAGCTTACTCACCAAGTTAATCTCTTCATCAAACTGAATCTAGGCTGTCAACTGCTCAAAACAAGTCATAGAAGGTGCTTGTCTCCTAGGCATTTTTCACTCCAAAGATCCAATATCTCAAACTAGTCACTACACAAATGAACCTAAATTCAATCAAAATTCCTATATCAACCAAATTTTCTATTCAAACGTAAATAACTATTTTTCCCATAACTATATCCCAATGGCTCAATTTTACAAATCATTTAATTCAATAGAATCATGACAATGATACCTTTAACATCACATAACCCTTGTTCTCTCACTACATAATTTGTCTATTATATAATACACACATCTTTATACCCTGACATATAAATTGGTACCTACTAATAAAAAACATTCATTTAAAACATTCAAATAACCCAGCTTAATTGATTAATCAACTTTTCAATCCATTCGATCTATTACTACCTCATTTGTCTAACATGATACAAACATTTCTACATCTCTACTATACCCAGATATAATCTTTGATCTTAGCCAATCAAAGACACAGTACAATAACAATAGTTAAAATCTCACCAATCAAACAAACAACTTCTTAATCAATTCAAACTATATAAACCTTGTTACTATTCATAAGCCACTAGTCATCACTTTTGGCTCAATCTCCTCTATCATAGATCTCATCCCTCTCCCCAAAATGGGGGGCATCATTCCTACTATCTCTAAAAATTACCTAGGATACCTATCCACTCCTATAGTTAAATACACTTTGACTCTCACACCTCCAGCAAGTAGATTATCAGACTCAATATAGATTGGTCAAGATTATACAATGATTCAGACTACAATGGGTCACTCATCATGGTTTTTACACCTCCAAAATCTAGATTATCAGAATTACTCATACTTAGATCCTAAATTTTGGGGCATGTACATTACTACATGTCTCATACATACAACTTCATATAACATGACATAGTTATATGACCAAATAGCAAATTGTAGGAATAGGGTAGAGCACATTGTTTTGATCTCTAGTTTTGTACATGGGATATGGCGCGATAGATCATGGAACATATGGTTATACAAATTTATATACTATCCAGATGCATCACTCACATATCAAATTTTGGGGCATGACATAGATGATCATGTTCTTTAGCATCTAAGATTATACAGATTAGAATGGCAAGACAGGCCATTTTCTTCTTACACATTTTACTAGAGTTTTCAAATTACACCCAGGCATACTTAGGTTGTCACCAAGTTGGACCATATGATCATCTACAATGGTTAGTTCATAACATTACTTAGACCCAAGAGTTTGTGCACGATAGAGGGCAGACATTAGTGTTGGATCTCTAAACACTTCTCATTTCTAGTTCATATTATTCAGAGTGGGGGAATGACAAATCTTGCTCTTCATAGCATATATATTCTATACACACATTCCAAATTACATAAGTTTATGTGGGATAGAGGGAAAACATTGGTTTTGTGCCTCTGAGCATTTCTCATTTCTCATTCAAATTTAGTATAGGGGGCATCTATTACAAGGACTCCTTCTTTCTCTAGGCACTATTTAGATTCAATATAGGGGGTATATATTACATGGATTCCTTCTTTCCCCAAGCACTATTCATATTTAGTACAAGGGGCATCTATTATAAGGATTCCTTCTTTCTCTAAGAACTATTCAGTTCTCCATCCACTTCCCTAGCTAGGAAGTTAGATCTTTTTTTTAGTACACTTATCTCCATATAGGTAAGTTCAAGTATGCATCTTCTTTCTTTCTTTTACTCTAGTACTTCATTTCATTGCATCACTATATTAAAATGGGGGTAAATGCATACACCCTAAATTGGTTAATCAACTACACATATCATGTCTTTTCATATTCCTTTCACAGGAGACATCAACTAGAGAATATGAGTCTTATTCACATCTAGCCATGTTTTTTGTTTGATTTTCCTTGGTCTTGTTTTATACCCTAGACACCTCTTTGACCATTCCTAGTCATTCATAACCTTCTATACTTAAACCTTACTATTTTGGGTCACTCTTTCTAGGCTTATTACATCCCCCTAGGTCCTAGACCCTCTGAACAATAGCACCCAAATAGGACCACAATGTTGAAACCCAAGGTGTCTAGTTTTTAATGCTATTGTCCAAATGTAAATTTGATTCCAATGGTTATTTTCTCTCGTAAGATGAGTTTTACCCCCTTTTTTTTGCTTCATTACTAAGTTTTCTAATGTTGACCAAATATGAATAAAACTCCCAAATTTGAAATAATGAGTCTCCTATATAAAAGACTACACAAGGCATTTTATATCTAGCACTTACTACTTTGGCACATTAGACATAATAAAAATTAGTCAATAGTATAGTTCAGCTTCTCTACATCACACATATATTTGCATGCTTGATCAAGGAAGGGCCTAGGCAAAATTCATTCTTGCATCTATCATGCATGTTAATTATTCATCTTCCCTGAGGGAGAACTACATTTGATTTGAGACCCTATCTTGAAGGTTAATGTAGGTAGTGGTTAGGATAATGGGGGTTCTATATCATGTGATCATTCTTCCCCTAACCTAGTTTTTCCCCTTTTGCTTTTGATGTATTTGTTGTTTATATGTGTGTAGATGAATACATGTATTGAAGATTGAAATAGACCTATAGGGAGCTTCGATGACTTCCATCCCCTAAAATTTTGTATGCAAACTCATATTAACCAAGTGAACAAAACTCAAAATTATTAGATCATTAGGACAATAGTGTTAAGAAGGACTATAGCATTGAACACTAGGATGTCATGTTTTTGATGCTTCTATCCAATCAAAAAATAGATGCCAGATTCATATCCTTGGTAATATCTCATTCCTATTCCTCCATTTCTAGCTTCAAAATCATTCATTTTAGTCCTAAACTAGATAAGTCTATTTCTATTTCTCTTACATAATTACTCAATCCTGCTCCTCCATTTCTAGCCTTAGAATCCTTCATTTTAGTCCTAAACCAGATAAGTCTATTTCTATTTCTCTTGCATAATTACCTATTAAAATCTATACTTTTTACTACTAAGCTAGATTTTTCCTATTATTCTAGACCTTTATTATTTAGGATCTAAACACTATATTCCCAAAAATAATAAAAAATCTACAATGCATTACAGTATAACCAAAATATAAGATTATATTGTTGACTATGTATTGAATTTGATTATATAATTATTATGATAATAGTGCCGAAAAGAGATGATATTCTTATTAAATTTAAACACACATTTATATTATGAAATTATATGGATTACATGCGGTTTATTATAGGCTATATATATTTGTATCAGCCATATATATATATATATATATATATATATATATATATATATATATATATATATATATATATATATATATATATATATATATATATATATATATATGAGTATTATAGTAGAAAGATATGTTTGAGACTAACAAATAGAACAACTTGATTCTTGTTCTAGTCTGATAAACATATCTATTGTGGAATCAATTGGATTCTTCATTAATAATTGTTTATATCATTATTATTACATGGTGTAGTATTGTTCTACATTTGAATCTTTACATGTAGACTATATTTGGGATAACAGGAGATACATATATGAATTTTCTAGTAGATAACTTACATACATACCCCTTGATATCTTTATGTCATGATTCAGTAACATAGAGTTATATGTGAGTGAAAATGATTCAGATTATTAAATCTAAATTCTATAATGAAAACTTTGGCCAAAGTAATGTTATAGCTAAGACATTGTAATTTCACTTTATTTCTAGTTTACATATATTTGTTAATATCATTTAGATAGAGAAATAGATTCCATGGTCTATTTGATTAATGCATGTAATAATCTTAATACACACACGAGTTCTAATTGTTTCTTGATATCTACACTATTTTTATCTTCCCCTCCATGAAGGGTAGGGTCACTCCCATTAGGGAGGTGTATAGGAGACCATTAGTCTATGGTTGGAGGTAAATCACTTAGATGATATTATCCCTCTGTCAGCTGATCCAACCAAATTAAATTATACTCAAGCAATGTTTTGGATCATAGAGCTATTTTGTGTAGCTCATATTGTACTATTGTACTCATTATTTGTATATTTGCAAAATTCTACATTTTTACCTTAGTACTTGATGGCTATTTAACATAGCTGTGGCTGTGTCATTTTTATATTTTTTTGAAAATATAAACAATAGTGGATGTAGATGCATTTATGATTGATTTATGGGTTACATCAGTAGTTGTTGCACTTAATCATTTTATTATACCTAATTCATCTTATAGACTAGTTTATTTCTTAAGTACTAAATGGATTTTATTTAGCTAGTGGAATAATGTTGATTCAACATATATTATTTTTCATTCATTTAGTTGTCAAGTACTAAATAGATATATTTTAATTAATCTAATAGTAATTACTTTTGAATAAAAATAGTGTAACAAACGGTTATCCCAATGGGTCTAACATGATGACTGGATCATGATCTTGTCCCTACCTGTTTCCACCTCTTTACCTTTTAAATTTATCTACACATTTACAAATAATTTAATTATTATCTCTTCCTCATTTTTATGAAATCAAACTATTATTTTGAATGTACTTTATATATCTAGCATAACTCATCATTTTAATTCAGAATATTCATTTATTTGATCTTTTAATTAATTGGTCTACTCTATAATAGTTTTATTCATCCTTGTGTATAATTTGTTCTACCCTCTTAACCTTCCATACCTTTTAAAAAAGGGTTAAACATTTACTTTATTTTATTTGTCAATTAGTGAATAAATTAGGCTTTCCAAACATGACTCAATTTTAATTAATTAAACACGGGATTGGAATAGATGATAAGTATGTTATTTAGTAAAATAGCTCTAGCATCATATTCATCTAATTAAAACTTTATTCCCACTAATTAATTTTGCAAATGATAAAACATACTTATATGTTATCCCATATTGTCGCCTCCTCCTATATTTGGCCCAAGAAAAATTGCTTTAGAGTCAACTTTGTATTTATTGATTATGATCCAAACATAACAATAACTCCATCCCATATTACCTTAGTGGACTTAGATAGATCTAAATGATGCAGATATGCATAAGATAATCTTAGACAAAATATGGCCATTGCCTTTTGATATTTGATGTTTAATTTAATCACCTCACTAACATTTTTTTAGTTTTGATATTTTTTTCACGTAAAACATCTCTCTTATATTTTTATACCAAAAAAATATGTCTTAACTTTCCAAGTAAGGAAATAGAAATGTTTAAAATTTTCAACAGGACTTAACTTCAATAAGGTCAAATATTTCCCCCTCAATCATAACAGTTTGTAAATATTTTAGATTCTCTTTAAAATGCATCTTTTTACAATTTTAGACTTTAATGATTTAAAAACTATGACATTTAATGGAAAAAAATTATATCTAAAACCCATTAACTTAAAAAAAAATATATCTCTACAAATAACTTAGGTATGGTATGATCCATATGGATAATTTTGTAAAGTATGAAAAAAATCTTGTTATTCAAAAAATACAAAATTAATTTGACCTATAGATAAACATAAGGTAAACAATTGAAAACAACACACAAATGATAAAAACCATGATGACAATGTTGATGTATGAGTATGGATAGACTCAAGAATAATGCTTAAGGAATCACCAAATGAATGCACATAGACTAAGTCAAGGCATAATAATGAAAGCAAACAAACATGCAAAGAAACAAACAAATAAATAAGCAAACAAACACATAGAAAGCTTGAAAGAAAATGAAATAGAAAGCATCTTGTCATTAACCAATTCAATATATACATGTGATGGCTCAATAGAAGGAAATTGGTGCTTGAAGGACATTCTAGTGAGTGGTAGTGTTGACATACTCCTATTTCCATAGGGTGGTTCTATGGTGATGCTTCCCTCTAGCATTATTGGACTGATGTGAGATGTGTAGTTTCTAGACCTTAGTGTTTTGGTCTTCTCTCTTTTATCTAGCTTGTTAGCTTTATGTTTATTTGGCTTTGTAGGTTTTTCCTATATCCTTCAATTTACCTAAAGTCTTATTTTTTCTCTCTTGGTCTAATTTTCTAGTTAATCCCTTTTGTACCATGGGGTAAGGGCCCCTTTTCCCTTATTATTATTTATAAAAAATGTAAGTAAATAGGTAAAAAAATCTAAAGTTTAACTGTATAATAAATTTTGTAATATTTGTTGCCATAAATGTGACCTTATGGCCATGTTACAGGTTTATAATAAGGAAACATCATCCATAACATGAATGGTCATTTCCTAGCTATGTCAAGGTCTTGTACTATGTCAAAACCATGGCTTATTTTTGCCATGTTTATTCATAAAAATGCACGACTATTTTTAAGTTTCTATTAATTGTGTCAAAAATTTATATTATATTGCATTATTGGATTTTATTTTTATTCATGTTCCTATTAACATCCTTTGCCTTTTAAAAAAAATCAACTTTCTATTCTAAAAATTTATCACTATAAAACAACGTAATAGTTGATTGAAAGTAAATAATTTGAAAAGAAATTCTATTATCTATCTAAATAAAAACATTTTTTAATTAATTGTTTTTATAAATATTTATGTTAAGTTTTAAATATCATTACGATATGAATACTTTTGAAATAAAATTAGTACTTATAACTTATTTAATATAGAATCAAGAAATATTTATAAATCACAGATCTCAATTAAATGGAAAACTTTTTATTATAGAAACAATAAATATTCATAAAAAAATTAATATAGAATCAATAAATATTAATAATTCATGAATCATTATATCTATATATGGAAGAAACGTCTAAAAATAATATTAGGAAATGTTTATAAATAAAAATGTGGATCCAATTTATATATATTTATTAAAGATTTTTTGTTTACTTCCAACCTCTCCTCACTCATTGTCCATCACATTTTTGTTTCTATTACAGGTTCTCATTTCTTATTTCTGGGAACATAAATATCACATAAATTACTCCTCCAACCCTAAATTTTAGGTCTTAAACAAAATAAACTTTTTAATAATTTTTGAAAGATGCATTTTAAGCTTGGTCTACCTAGTAGCCACCATGCTAAGCAATTTTATTTCACACATATACAAGGGCCATGACTAATTTTTTAAATTTTAGTGGTTCTTTAGGCACCAAATACTAAAACTCTTCTTCCTTCAATGTTGTGATAGTACCAATTAAACACTCTCTTTCAATTGTGTTGATTTTGGTACACTTTTGAAGCTATTTTTTAGGAACCAACTAGTAACAAGTCAATATGCTCAAAAAAATGATAATTAAAAATAATCTCCTTGACTATAATTTTGTTCTATGATGTTAGAAGCATGAAGGAAAAATGCACTACTTTTTGCATGCCAAGCTGTCATGATTCTTAATAAAATTTGATATTATTCTTGGCATAATTGGACATCTGTCAAACATATTCAGAGGCTCCATCAGAAATTTATGTTTGAATTAGACTTTTATAAATCCCCATCTGGTGAATATTTAATTAGATAACTTTTTACAGATGCCTAACATGAATCTCTTTTTGGATAAATTCATATATCAAAAGTAATAACATGTTTGAAGCTATTTAATCAACATCATTATTCATAAAATTAATAACTAGGTGCATAAACATTTTAAAAATCCTTTTAAATTTATTGAAATTCTCAAAGTTTCTTGTAAATATATAATCGATGTCAACTATATCTTTCCTTCAACCATTCCAAAATATATCTACTTTAATATAAAATTAAATAAACATTCAAACACACATCCTATTTTATCCATTAAAATAGTAAATTATTTATACAATACTCTTATTTAATTTTCCAAAATTTAGAGTATATAATCTATCTACTCATCCCTTTACTATTCAAATATTTTTTAGTTGTGTAAGGACTTATCTCATATGGGCCATGTCCTAGACATCATGCATTTAAAGGACAAATTTCCCATTATTGTCAAATCAGATCCAAGTTTCCCACTATTACCAAACTAGATCCAACCCTTTCAAAAATTGGGGTTTTTGGTAAGTCCTAGTGGAAAGGTTTCCAAAAGAGGCATCATAATATGCCAATTAGAATAATAGAAGGACTAGATTGAGATATAGCTACATTGCTTAGGCCTTCTTTAATTGTTGACTTTTATGAGAACTTCGACAAGGTGTATGCAAAATTCCAATATGGGGCCTACAAAATAGGATGACTGTAATCAACACGCATAAACCTATGTGACTGGTCATGGCCCCACCATCCCTTCGACTACGTTGAAAATTCATTGATGTTTTCTCCCATTATTTTCCACTAACACCAAAATAAATAAACACACGTAAACTTGTGATGTGGTAAGGAATAATAATAGGATAAAGTGGTCCAATGATGTGGGAAATCCATTTCAAATATTGATTACGACCCGACATGAAACATCATTTTGAATTTAGACATGCACTTTTCCATTTCATAGGATGATTGTTCATGAACCATTTTGATCCATGATCCCTAAAACTGAATCGTCATCTAACAAACAACCCTAATTAACTAGTTAAGCTAAACCACATAACCCTCTAAATACCATGATGTTGAGGATAGAATAGAATTTATTGAAGAGAGTTAACATAATAACAAGGATGTAAAATAGATTAGGGACATCAAATAGAGAAGGGGTCTAGAACCCATCATGTGGGAATCAGTTTGAACCTAGGTTGGTTCCAATGTTTTATACCTAATATGTCATGCCTAAGGATTAATATAGACATTGTTCATCATTTTTTATTTACACCTTCTGACTAATGTTTAGTACTTATTGTGCATATATTACACCCTGACATTTTTTAATTCATAAAAATTCAATTTTATTATTAAGGCTATATTTGTTTGAAAATTTTGAGTTCTAAAACTTGAGAGCAATATATGGTAGGAATCATTCTTTCTTATTTATTAACACAACTAATGCCATAAGATTACCTATCACATATTTGAATTAACCTTAAAGGTTCAACCTATTATTTAAAATACTACCACTTATTTCCATTATTAAATTTTATCTTTGTGAATATTATACATTTGCATTTAGTCTATAGTATCTCCATGTTTGGCACTCCAATTATTTGAAAAAATGCCTCAAAGAATGTGATTTTGGCACTTTACAATTACTTTAATAGTAAAATATTAACCTCCTCATCTTGATGGTTTACCAAAAACTATTTCTTATCATTTTTAGGTAGTCTAAAAAGGGACCTATTTGGAAGAACCACATACTTTGAAACTAATACTTAAAGTTTGAATTCAAGTAATTTATCTTTATCCTAAAAATGTCAAATGTAGATAAGCTTGATATATTTCATCCAAGTTAATATTGTTGGAGAGGTGTAAATTATGTCATGGAGGTGTCATAGTGAGTGGATGAAGTGCTTTGATAGCCTAAGTGACAATGATAAAGTGTGCAATGTGCTCGTTCTAGTGTGCTTGAAGTTGGCTTGGTTAATCTTTAGTTTTAGCATGATTAGAGATGTTCAAGGATGTGTATGGAGTATTGATCATGTAAAATGGATCCATAAGAAGTTTTTTATGTTTTGATCACTTGTGTCCATAAGTGGAATTCTTTTGGCAGTCCATAGTTTTCATCTAGACAGTTTGGGTCTAGTGGCAGAAATTTTGAGTAGGCAATTCGCTAACATCACCATTGCCACATGTGGATGAGTCAAGGGGAGTTCGTCATATGGATCTGATCACATTCGTCCCTAGTTATTATGCTCTATAATTTAGGTCATGCATCTAAGCAAGTCAAAGATATGAGGATGTAAAGTTGGTTTCTCAGATAGAATTCACTAAATTCCCATACTTAGCCAAATTTGCAAAGGGTTCAAGCATAGCAAAGTAAACATGTTGATGATGTCAAAATTTTCACATGTGGAGGTGTCTTGACAAAATGATCATATGGGTTTGTTTATTTTTGTGCCTAATTTCTACGTGCTAAATTTTAGATCATGCAACAAAGCACATCAAAAGATATGCATGTGCAAAGTTGAGATCCGAGGCATTTTTATTGTGTTTTCCCATACTTAGCCAAATTTGCAATGTGGAAAGAATATTTGAGTAATAATTTTGATGATGGAATATCTCACACATTTGGATGTTTCAGAACAAGATGATATTATGGGTTTATTCAATTTTAAGCCTAGTTTATTTGCACTAACTTTTAGATCATGTACTAAAGCATGGAAAAAGTTATGCATTTTCAAAGTTGGTTTCCTAGACAATTTTTAAGCATAGTTGGCTCTATGATATAAGATTTTGAGAAGTCATTTTAATGGAGTTATATCTTTCACATGCAAAAGATTTAGGATTAGTTTGTCATATAGTTAGATTCTTCTATGTGAGGATATCATATGGTCCAAATTTGAGAACATGCAAGTGAGAAAGGAAAAATTTATGACTATGAAAAGTTGGCCTTCTAGGCATATTTCAAAGGTTCCCATAGTCATTTATACACAAGTTAAAGTTCAAGCAAGATTGATGGTGCACGTTGCTCCAAGAAGTCAAGAGGTGGTGAGATGAAGATAGGTGCATGATGTTTAATGACTAAGAAAAGGTAAATGATAAGGATATAATGGTGAGTGGGTGCTAGTATAGATTGATCGAGTCGTGAGCATTGATATTTAAATACCTAGTTGATCTATAGAAATTAATGGAGCGTGTGGAGTCAACATTACAAGATTGCACAAGATAAGCTTAAAGTGACTAAGTTTTAACATTGGAGCATTGGTGCCTATGCATTAAAGTTTATACATGATCAATGGTTCATAATTGATCTGATCAATGCGGACATGATATGCGAGCAAAGTGGTCAAAGTATAACTATGACCGTTTACTTTTAAATATTTGAATTTAATAAGGGAAAAATTAGTTTGTGGTTTTTAGACCATAACTTTTGATCCAAGACAAATTTTTTAATGTTGTAAAAAGAAAAGATGAAGAGGAATTCATGGCACATCTAATGAACCTAATCTTAAGGTATATAAGTGTGTACACTCAACTATATTAAGGTTATAAGTTGGTTGTGGGTTTGTGCATAGATTTTAAGTGACTCGAGAGATTTATTTGAGCTTGTTTTGATGTTGTTTCAATATTTCTTGATAAATTAGATATTGGGGAGTATTTGACTCTGTGAGAATTCTCTATGTGAATTTTTAAGGTTTGACCAATCATATGTTATATGAAAAAAGTTTTTGAAGTCGACTATGTTTTCATTCATAATGATTGAGTATACAGAGAAGTGTTTGAGCTATTTATGCTTAAGCTAAAGAGTAATATGATGGTTTTTGGAACTTTATAGGGACCTATAGATCATATAGAATGGTTATATGTATTTGTAAGTGGTCCTTTTTTCTTAGTTTTCTTAAAGAAGTGTCAAAGAGATGAATGGGTCTCCATAGGACCTAAAAGTGACTTAGGCATATTTGAAAGTGGATTGTGCTTAATTGTGGCCCATGTGAGATGCCTTAAGGGTGAAGGCATGTATTGTGTCCAATAAGAAATATTTTTATCTTATTAATTCATGATTGATCTATATATAGTGAAACACAATGTGTTGGTTTTATGACTAGTTAAGGAGACAAGTACAAGGTGCATGTGAGAGTTGTGAAGTGAAGGATAGGTAGTATACCTATTCATTGAATTAATGAGTAGAACAATTTTTTGAATATGTGTATGACCTATAGTTCATGTTATTAATGTCATAATAGTGCTCTTTAAATTTTGAGGATATGCAAAGAGGTATGAGTGTGCATATGAGGATAGTTTGAGTAAAGAAGGAGAGAGATTGTGGCATGCCTATGTGAGAGGTTTGTTTGAGATAGAAAGAGAGTTTATTCAGGAGTTATAAAATAGAGATCCATCATTAGGTGTTGAAGACATAATTTATAAGGTACAAGTGTTTAAAGGAGGGTCTAAAGGAATTGGTCTTCCTTAGGGGCAGTTACTCCTTGTGAAATAGGTGTTTCACTAAATACCTTTGGTCAGGAGGATATGATCAAGTTTTCTTAGTCTAAAGGAGTTGATCAGTCTCTTGTTTGTAATTTATTATAGGATATTAGTCCATTTGTGTTGTCGACTTGATAGTCATTTTTATTCCCCGTGAGGTTTTTTCATAGGAACTATGTGGTATGTGTTTGATTTTGTGTATGCATTGAATGTATGAGCTCTCTTGTTAATGTTGTTTGATCAAGTTGATATATGTTGACTGGTTAATATTTAAAGGAATACAATTGAAATTGAAATATCTGGGCTCACTAATTCATCCCCTCCTCTCAATGATTGTAACTCTAACAAATAATGCAACATAAGATATAAAATTACCATGAAGTTCCTTTTGTAAATAATACTTGACATTGATTTTTGAACTATAATATATTATTTTTACCTATTGTATAACACCCTTAACCTATGGAATCCATAGGTATATGTGCGATATTCCCTATGGCACACTCTTCATTAGTAATTACATTCATTAGTTAGTTATTATTTTAGACTAACTTACTTAAGATATAGAGGTGGGATGAATAGGTGTGACTCTATGTATTATTTGTATATATATGGATGAGTGTCGCTCACTCAAATAATAATATTCATGAATTATATTATTATTCTAATATTTTGGAGGTTTCCCCTTTGAATTGGATTATTATATATTCATATATTTTGCTATATGTATGTTATATTGTGATCTATCACTTTAATTGTGAAGTAATTTCATTACAAGTGGTATCATAACATTGATTTTGGAAAATAATTTTATTTATACTATATCTCTCAAACCATTATGATTTTTTCTAAAATTTATTTACTCGAGTTGTAGAATCATATAAGGCAACCAAATTATAAATTTTAAGATTTGACGATCAGTTTTAAATAAGCTACTTCCTTTTTATTGTTTTTCAAAAAATTATTCTATGGTCCAAAATGTAATGAATTTTTATAATTTTATTACTTTTAGAAAGCTTGAATAAATGTATATTGGGTCTATTATTATTTTTTATGATTAAAGGCTAACATCATTGCAAAATTTATTGATCAAATTCAAATCAAAAGTGAAAATTAGGGTTGGCATTGTCAAGTCTTGTTATGGCAAGACCGTAAACTAGGGGTAAGAGTAAAAATTATGAAACTCCATGTAAAACTCCTAGTAAAGAGGAGATGGACTCAAAAATAAGAATTTATGTATCTTTTTGTCTAAGGTTTTATTTTATGTATCATAAGGTGAGTCAAATTAAGTAAGATCTATGTGTCTTATAGTATGAGATGACAAGTAAAGTAAACTGGATCAATCGGTGCATAGATGACCTTATGTGGAAAATTAGTCCAAATTTTAATGTTCATAAACATCCCCCAAAATACCTACAAATCACTAATACTCATCCCCATCAGGTTGGATATTTGGGTAAAATTATTTCACACCCAATTAGGGTGGGTCTTCTAGACAACCTAGTCTAAATATAAATACACTGCATTTGAGGAACATGATTCCAAAATTATAAATGTGAAATTTCAATGGGAATTATATGGTCACTTGGATCAGCCAAATGGAGAATTTTTTTGATGTACATCAAATCCCATGTGGATAAAAGGTGGTAATGGCATCCTGGTATCTAAATCTAGAGCATTTTAATTGGCATAGATGGATTTTCTCTTGGAATAAAAATAAGGGTCTTATTTTTATTTGGTCAATGTTCATGGATGAGCTACAGATGCACTATCATAATAGTGTAATAAATAACTACTTTAGCCAATTATAAAAGCTATGAAAAATAGGGACAATCAAGGATTATGTCTAATAATTCTATAACCTATCCTTATGCATGGTTGACATATCAAATGAAAACTTGAATGATATATTATTAGGAGGTCTCAAGGATACAATCCAACTATATGTTTGCATGTCTAATCCAAGTTATATATTTGAATCCATGGTATTTTTAGTCTAGACATAAGAAAGATATATAGTCAAATTAAGGGATTTTACTACTAACAAAGAGGGTAGGGGTCCATCCTAATCATTCCCTTAGCCTACGAGATTGACGAGAAATGAGAAAAAGGATTATGTTTCAATTTCTATAGCAAATGGATCAAGGGTCATAAATGTGTCGAGAAGAAATTTTTATGCATTGAAGGGGATAATGAGGAAAAATATGATGATGAAGCATCTGGTGAAGAATAAAAAAGTACCCAAATTAGAATTTGAAGAGTCGTAACCAACTATTTCATGCCATGCACTTTCTAGTATTATCACTCCACAAACCCTCAAAGTTGTGGGTTACCTCAAGAAATAAAAGGTGACTGTGTTGATTGACTCGAGGAGTACATAGTTTCATAAAATCTAATTTGGTGGCACACCTAATTATTTAATTTACCTAGATATATAATTTTAGGTCATGATTGCATATAGGGGTATAGTCAATCATTTTTAGAAATGCCATAGTATCAAACTAGCGAAGGGAGACTACAAGATTGATTCCCTTGTGTTTGTTATTCTGATGGGTGAAATAAATATTATTTTATGATTCAAATGGTTGATGAACTTTGACATGATAGAGATGAATTTTTAGGATATCTTCATGTGCTTTCATTCTAAAGGATGGACATTTGAACTATGAGTACTATGGATAAAATATCCATAATTGGTTAGTTTCCATTAGATGCAAAATATTCTTATAAAATGGGTTAAATTATATGTCACATCATTGTCCTCCATATAAATTCAACCAAAATATATCTACACACCATAATATACAAAGTATTTTTTATGACAGCTCAACCATTTTTAAATCAATTCCAAAAGGACTACCACCAAGAAGAGTTCATGATCATGTCATTCAACTTATCCCTAGAATACACCAAACATTAGACCATATAAATACCCATATGCCAAAAAGAGTGAGATTGAAAATATGGTACAAGATATGTTGGAGGTTGTACTATTAAACATAGCCAAAGTGCATATTCATTCCTAGTGGCCATGGTACGTAAGATGGATGATACTTGGAGGATGTGCCCAGGTTATAGAGAACTCAAAAAATGTACCATCAAAGATAAGTTCCATATCTTATTAATTGATGATTTTTTGGATGAGTTACTGTCGATTAATGAGCAATCCAAATCCAAATTGCACAAATAAATTTAGTCACAATAATAATCTTCACTATGATATTCTCATTACATTAAACATTCAGGATAATACACACAAATATATAGGATCATATATCCTATATCTAGAGATTCCCAAATCCCTACAATATCTCTTATGAAACTTGTTATAACTAAGCAATCCTAACTATGATAAATTGTAATATATCTCAACCATAATAATATTCTAACTCACCGTATTAATCATACGGTTACTAACTACTAAAAAACTACTATTTACTTTTTACCACTCTATAAATACTCCATGTAAACATTATCCATAACATTCACCCCCTAATGTTGACATTATACAACATAACTCCTACTGCAATGTGTTGCATGGGCTTGCCTCATAATCAGGATCAAAAAAAGAAGTGTAAACTTCCAACTAGTTGAATGTTTTGTTGCACATGACCACAACTATGTGAAGGAACACATCCCGTATTTACTCTATGAAAAGAATGCACTCAGAATTCCACTGGTGGATCATCTTCATAAATAAGGAAGGTAGTCAGAGGATTGTTACACTAGTAATAGTTTATCTACCTTTTTACATATGTGGTTTTCTAGATTGACCACTAACCCTTTATAAATCTATGAGTGTTACAATAAACTTTGTGACACATTCTACATTTTTTTCTACTAGGAGTTAAAACATCAAGATTGTATTTACATATTATGCACACCAAACTAGAACGAAAAGAAAACACACACTGAATGTCACATTTGACCTTATAATAAATCAACTTCTTACTAGTAGCCACTGTGTATGATTTTAACAATCAATCTCACATAGCAAAGAAGACTATCACTACCACTGATAGTGTTCTTTGACATTAGTTAGTTTGGTTCTAAATGTAAAATGAAACATTACTCTATGTTCCCCTCCCATAATGTGAATATTTCCAAAACACAAACACAGTGAAAAAATTGAATTTAGCACACCAAAACATTGATGTGACCCCATCATTGGTGACTGACAAGAGGTCTCTAAAATACATCCATCCTCCATGTAGCCTCCCGTATGTTACTACTTACTCATCACATGTGTTGATGAAGCTCTGGCTCATAATTGTTTTTAATGGAAATCCCCTCCTTAATATGGACATCACGTACAAGTGAAAATGCATTCATGAGGTAATTGTTATTTTATTTTTACAATTTTGATAGTGAACCCAAAAAAATTTGACTCTAGACTTGACACTTTTAAGATTTTTGATGAATTAGCATACAAAATGACTCAGTCAACCTAATTCACCTAAGTGAATCCTAATTTTCACCTAAATGAATCCTAATTTTCACCTAAATGATGAGACTTAATAAAAATTAATTGACATTTGACATAAAAAAATAACTATAACCATTTTCCATTTTAATTTTTGATATGACTCTTAACATAAAAATGATTATTTTGAACTGACTCAAATATTGACTATGGATCCTTAAAAATATATACATTAAAATATCAAATGACCCACTAACAAAATTTTGACTAACCAATTACCAAAACTTAATATGATTTTAATACAAAACATAAATTTTAATGTAAAAACTCTATTGAATTAATAGACTCACAATAAAAGACTATAAATATTTTGACTCCAAAACTTATATTTTGAATCTACTTGTAACCATAAGAGAATAATAACCAAGCCTAAACTAAAATTAAAAGGCTCTTCACTATTAAATATGTTAAAACCCAAAATATGAATTTTGATGCACTATTAAAATCTAATCCCTATTAAAGACTCAAACTGTATAGCTAAGTGCATTGATATGACATAGCAAAAACATTTAAAGAAGGAAAAGTTGTGATGAATGGTAGCATTTGGATGGCATGCAGATTTTCACTACAGAAGTAATATGGCAACATTTGAATGATAGTTGTATATAGGTGATTGAAACTTGAACTAATAAAATTCGAGCCTCCACCTGGGATACCAAAACTCCATGGTAAATTTATTGTATATAGCTGGCTAAGCCTCCACTTGAAGTGAATACCAAATCAACAACATGCATAGGAAGATATTAAATAAAATAATATCAGATTGTAACTCTGTATGGTAAGTAATATTATCATTTTTCTTTAAACACAAATCTACATGTGTTTGGCTCTTCTAATTATCACTTGATCCAAAATTGAGGAGATGCAAGTATAAGGCCTGGTATGAAGCTCAATCTTGATCTGAGTGAAAATTAATGTAATTCAATCCAACTTTGTTTGTTGTGGTTCTTTCCAATATAAATAAAACAATATAACTCTCAAAATCACATAATCAACTACTAGTTATTGTATAATCTACAAGAGGCATTACCACAATAATTACAAACTCATACAAGGGACAAATCATAGTGTAACTATCCCTTACCATTTTTAGGATTCCATTGCTTTGATACCACTATTGAGTAATGAGCATGATGGATCCAAATTGCATAAATAAATTTAATCACAATAATAATCTTCACTCTGATATTCTCATTACATTAAACATTTGGGACAATACACATAAATATATAGGAGCATATATCCTATATTTGAGGATTCCCAAATCCCTACAATATCTCTTATGAAACTTTTTATAACTAAGCAATCCTAACTATGATATATTATTATATATCTCAACCATAATAATATTCTAACTCACTGTATTAATCATACGATTACTAACTACTAACAAACTACTTTTTACCACTCCATGTAAACATTATCTATAATAGTTACATGGTGTTGTCTACTTTACAAAACTATATCTTCATTTTGGTTACCATCAAATTCAGATCAAAGATGATGATATCCATATGAAAATTTTCATAACCCATGAAGGCCATTATGAGTTTTTGGTAATACCTTTCAATCTCACAAATACACCATCTAGATTTCATTTTTTGATGAACATTCTTTTAGGTTGTTTTTATAGAAATTTGTATTGGTATTCTTTGATAACATCCTAATATATAGTAAGACTTGTAAAGAACATTTAAAGAATGTGAACAATGCATTAATAATTCTATAAAATCATCAACTATATTCAAAACCTTTTAAATGTTATTTTGGATTAAAAGAGGTGGAATACTTTGGTCACATTGTTTTTCATGAAGGAATCAAAGTAGACCCTCAAAATACGAAAGATATGATAGAGTGGTAGGTGCCGAAATCTATCAATAACTTTTGAGGTTTTTAGGGTTAACAAGTTAATATCACTAATTTGTGAAAAATTATGATAGCTTAATAACCCCACACAAAGACTTGTAGAATAATGAATCTTTACATTGGAACAAAAAATCCACCAAGGCCATTGAGAAAATAAAAGAGGATATATGCACCACTCCAATTTTGGCTAACCCAAATTTTTCAAAGAATTTCATTATTGAGTGTGATTCATCAAGATCTAGAATTGGGGCATTACTCATGAAATAATGAAGATGCCTTGTATTTTAGAGTCACAAAATCAAGGGTAAGAATATGTTAAATTTAATGTATGAGAAGGACATGATGGTTATTCTTCATGTAGTCAAATAATGGAGACCTTATATGATGGGTAGACACTTTTAGGTAAAGATTGATCATGACAGTCTCAAATATTTTTTATAACAATAATTAACATCTGAAGAACAAAAAAAATAGTTGAATAAAATGTTGGGATATTAATTTTAAATAATCTACAAGAAATTAAAAGATAATGTTCTATCAGATAAACTATCTAAGATAGATGAATCTATAGAGGCATTATTGTCTATAATGACCATTCAGTAGGCTAATTAGATGGATGAGGCATGATCTAAATGTGAAAATGACTTAGATACACAAGCTCTAACTCAAAATATCCATAAATATTATAGTTTCTTAGACAAATTTTAGTGGAAATGGAATTATTTATGGTATAAAATGTAATTATACCTATGCAATAATTATTTCCTTAAGCACAAGATATTTACAGAGTTTTATGCATCTCTAATAAGAGGGCATTCCAAATTTTTGAAAACTTATCATCACATCAAGAAGGATTTATTTTTGTAAGGAATAAAGGGGGATATATATGTGTGTGTGTGTGTTTGAATGCCTACTATCTATAAAAATAAGGGTGAAACAATCAATACATTGGGTCTTCTACAACATTTATCAATTCTTAGCTAATAATGGGAGGAGGTCTCTACAAATTTCATAACAGGTTTACCTAGGATATAAAGGTAAAAAATTCATCATAGTGAAGTAGATAGGATCACAAAATGTGACAATTTTTGGGCCTTATCTAAACCATTTACATCTAATATAGTAACTAATTTCTTGGATACATCTCAAAATGTATATGGTATCCCCAAGATCATAGTGAATGATCATGATTTATTTTTACAAGTAATTTTTGAAATAAATTAGTTTCATGTTTGGGTATTCATTTAGATCATATTTCATCCTAAAATCCTCAATATGATGGGGAAACATAGTTGGTCAATAAATGCCTAAATGCCTATCTTCATTTTTTCACATTAGATAAATAATAAAAATGGGTTCATTGGCTCCCATTAACAGAATGGTGGAATAACACTTCCTCTATGTCTCTTCTAAAATGAATCCATTTTTGGAAATATATGGGTACCAACCCCCCTCCATCACCTCATCCTTAAAAATCCAACCTAGGTTCAAGTTTTGGATGAAAACATTCAACACCAACAAGAAGTTGTAGCTATTCTTAGAGATAATTTAGCATTGGCACAAAATTGAATGAAGCAACAACCATATCAATAATGAGAGGAATTTTGAAGTGGGTGATTGGGTATTTATATTTATACAATCATATAATAAATTTTACCTAAAGTAAAAAAATGATAAAAAAATTCTCTCCTAAATATTGTGTCCCTTATCAGATCCTACAAAAGATTGGGAATGTCACATATAATTTGGAGATACCTAATCTACTCACATGCATATGGTATTTCATGTTTCTTGTTTAAATAAGGTAATTTGACATAGAATATATACATAAGATGAGTTACCTAAATTGGAGGAGGAATATCAAGTCATTCTCAAACCTAATAATATATTTCAAACATGCACTAAAGGTTGTGGACCAAAGGGATTAAGGAGTATTTGATCATGAGGAATAATCTTCCTAGTGAGGATGCAACATGGGAAGATACCACATTTTTATATAAACATCCAATTTTTTTTAATGTTAAGGGAAAAATTATTTTGATTGGAAGTGGGGACATGTTACGCCCTTAACCTATTGAATCCATAGTTATTTGTGTAGGTCGACCTATAGCACACTTTTTATTTGTAATTACATTCATTACTTATTTATTGCTTTATATATATATATATATATATATATATATATATATATATATATATATATATATATATATATATATATATATATATATATATATATATGAGTGTGTCTCACTCAAATCATCATATTCATGAAAAATATTCTTATTTAAATATTATGAAATTTGTCCCCTTGAATAGGCTTATCATATATTAATATATTCTACTATATCTTAGTTATATTGTGATCTATTACTTTAATTTTGAATTAATTTCATTACATAATTCCTAGTTTATTTGACATTGATTTGTGACCTATAATTTTTTATTTTGATTTATGATTCCCTATAGAGACATGAGAAAATAATAAAGTGAATTAAAATAATCTTTGACACTTTTAATAATAGAGGGTGGGATCAATAATTTGAATCTTTCTTTTAGACCTTTTTAAATCCTCTTTGTAGTCATCCATAAAATGATGGGAGAATTTGTTGAATATTATATCATGTAATTTGGGTCTTCTAGAATAACATATTTATTTCAAAAATATCTCCTTATTTTAAATAGAGTTATAAACATGCTCTCTTATGTATAAAATTCTAGTGCTTATCCACTGACCTTAGCTCTCCATTAGGTCACCCTCTTAATTTATCTTTTATTTATCTCACATTTCATTTGCACTATTAGTTCCTTATAAATATACATATCTTTGTTTCTTTGTTTGAGTGACTCCACTTGCATCATCTATATCCCATTCATGGGTTAAGTGTTTCTAATATGGCTTTCTAAAAGTGTGATAAGTCTAAGAGGAATTTCAAATAGGAGAGTTTGATTTTTTAATAATGCATGCATAGGTATCTCAACTGACACATAATACACTTATTTTTCTATTAATTTTATTGGTTTAGTTAGAATGGTGTAAGGGGCATTACTAACACCAATGAAAGGAGATGGAGAAGCCATAGTTTTCACTTCTTATGTCTTGTTTATTATTTTGAAAAAGATATGTGGAGGATGTGTGAATTAATTAGGTGGTTAAGGTATATTTAGTAGGAGTATATTCTTCAATACTGAGAGATAATGTAAATGAAGGGGGATAATGACTAAAATATATGTTTAAAACCATTGGTGTTTTAACAAAGACTAAAACCATATGACCTTTCCCAGTGACCAATAAATTTGTGTATATAGGCAGTGTATGTGATGTGATTAAAATTGTAAAGGGGGAGGCATTACTCTGATTCAATCCTATCAGTTGTGTGTAATATTTTGAATAAAAATCATTTTGGGGAACTATATAAGATTAATTATCCTCTATTATGAGTAACATTTATTTGTTCTTACTAACTAAAAAATTACTCTTTATGTTATCATTTATATTTGACTTTCTATTATCCATAGTAGTTATAAGTATTTTATATCATCACAATGGTAAAGCCTTACATAGCCATATGTTTTAACCTTTTAGGGTTTCACTATGTAGATCCTAAGCTAGATTAAAGGGTTGAGTTTGTTGCTAATCTAGAATAAAATTGGAAATTATGGATTCAATGAAACTTTCCCAAAATAGTAAGTGTAAGGATCAAATGAACTTATATAGAGATACACAGAGTTTTTCATGGATTAGAGTACTAGAAATGACTAAGCAGACATAGATGAATCTTTTGTCTTTTGACAATTTTTTGAGATCTAGCTCTAGACAGTAGCACCCCTCTCAGGATAGTAGTGCCATGTGGTGCTAGTGTCTAATTTTGGCACTAATGTCCTTTCTATAGTGACTATCTATGATGGTTTATTTTAGTTACTTCTACTTTAGTTTTGAAGCTTCTCCCCAATAGGTTAGCACATTGGCCTTATCATGTGAGAGGTAGTCTCACGCACTCACCCAAAGCACATAGCGAAAGACATGTTTTAAAAGGCTTTGTATCACAATGTTATATGTTTGTTCATCTTTCATAACATAGTTCTTAAAAGGTTATTCAAAACCCTAAATATACTACTATTGTCATTATCATTCTAGATTTAACTACCACTATAACTAAGATCACCATTACTATTTAACAGTAGTGATAAAAGAAAAAGATACCCATGACTTAGAAATAAACCATATCTATTGTCCAAAACTTAGAACAATTCATCACTAATAACACAATATAGTAAATAGTGATTTCTCATCAATAACTTACTAAATTACAAGGCAAATTTTATATCTCTATTCCCCAAAGTACCATCATGTGAATGATTACAATATGGGTTTTTATACTTATTTTTCCCTGACCAAGTGTCATAATTCTAATTTCCATAAACAGATGGCACATGGACTCCTAAAAAATTGAGAGTCATGACTCTTATAATTAATTATTCCTATAGACTCAGGTCTCTATGCCCCTAGATCCTCATTATATGTTATATTTTGGTGGCCAAGTGTTTCAATCTTCACAAGCTGGTATAGAATCTTTAATCGATGGGATCAAAGTATCCCATTTGAGTTGTTCTTCTAACTATTCTCATGTTCCTCATGCTCTGCTTCCCCTATGCTTCCGTAGTCTTCCACTTTGATTTTGAGTCCTCTATTCTTAGGTCCCTAGTGACACATTCTCTCTTGACTGGGTCCTCTTACATTGGGTCTCTTGTACCATTATCCTTCCATGCCCATCACCTTTCACGCCCATCAGCTACATGTCATAGTCCTTCCATGTCATGGTCTTTTCATGTCATTCCAGTACTTACATCAAAATGGATAATGGTCCCTTCACACTTCACGCCAAAATAGAATAATACTTATTCAAATTTGAGGGGTCAACATCACCCCACACTAAGCCCTTAGTCCATCCCAGACTAAGTTGCACTAGCATCCTCTAAAATTTTTGGCCCTTTCTACTCAAGTTTCTTCTTCAACCCATCCTAATGGGATAATTCATTGAGGACTTTGGTAGTTATTCCTTCAATGGCCTCTTTTGATTCTTTTAGCTCCTTAGGCTAAGTTGGAGTCTTGATCTTTTTCATCTATTCATCCAAGCATACTTTGGCTTCTTTTTAGATTTATTCTAACTTGGAGACCTCTTTATCAACCTATCCTCAAAGTATGGAAAAACTTGCATTTATTTATTGATGATGGTTATTAATGGTGTCTTCCATCATTTCAACATCCTTTAATGCTTTCATGCACTTGGCATGATCTTTTATTAAAAGGAAAGCATCAACTACTTGCTACCTCAAGACCTCCTCATCATGGATCTAAGCATCCACTATTTTATTTAGGTGCACTAAGTGCACAAAAATGTCATCCAAAATGGGGAAAACTTCCTTGACTCTCTCCAAGGTGATCTTGAAAATGTCTGCCTCTATGATGAATTGTTCAATTATTTTTTTGGCCTCATCTCTTAGCATGAGGCACTCCTTATTTTTCTTGATCAAAATCTCAAATAGGGTTTCCAATTTCCTGATCACATCCCCATCCAATGGTATGCCATCTACAAGTACCAATTCCTTTTTCAAAATTTGGTTTTTAAAGGTTTGAAACCCTTACCTTAGCCTTGATGGCCTTTTATATTTTTTGCTTAGAGGAGGCCAGTTTCTTGGCTAGTGCTTTCTTTTTTGAATTCACTTTATTATACATCTTTATAACCCTTCCATGTTCCCTTTCCATTGTGTGTGCATCTAAATCTAACAAAATGTTCTATCACATCATTTCCATGTCTAGTTTCAAAAATGTGGCACTTTCCATTATTGGATTGAGCCTCTACGAATCGATTCTCATGAGGTCTGGAAGTCTTAGAGTATTTAAGCCAAAAAAAATAAATCTAAAGGAATATCAAATTAGGGCTCCTCAATGTACATCTTCATAAGGAAGGACACCTACTTCCTTGTTTTTATGGTTGTGTCCGTAGGGTGGAAGTGCTTCCAAAGATAGAGGTACTTATTCTTTATGCCAAATTGGTAACATTTATGCATAGTGGGCATCTATCTTTTTTCCTATTCCTCTTTAGCTAGCCCCTTCTCCCTTTTTGGTTCTCATTCAAGCTCATCCTCTTGATGACTTCTTGATGCCATCTCACTTGTTCCCACTCCATCAATATCAAGTTTATCACTAGATGCAGCCTCTTACCCTAAGGATGGATTCTTTTTGGAGTCTGATCCCAAACTATGAATTTTTACCTAAGAGGGGTCCCATTGGGGTGCTTGCCTTGGAGGCAATTATGGGGCTGACCCTATGGTAGTCCTTATAAAATGTAGAGGTGAAGGTCACCATGGAGGTGGAGAAGGTGGGGTAGATGGTTAAGGAGATGACAGGTTTGAGGTAGGTGAGTGGGAAGGAATGGAATGAGTAAGATTTGGTGAAGTAGGGGGAGATGAAGTGTGAGAAGACCAAGGTGGTGAAGGTGAAGGGTGAGGTGGAGAAGGTGAAGTGTGAGGTGGTGGACATGGTGTGGAAGGGAAAGAAGTAGTGTGTATGGATGGCTATGCCTCCACCATCCTCTACCATTTTTGTTGGGCCTACTATCTAATAGAACTATCACTTATCTCTAGATGTTTCATTCATATTTATGATGCCTAGGGGAGCCTCTCCTTTGGGCCTCCATTTTAAGGGTAATGATGGGGGTATAACATATAGAATAGTTTTTGGACATACTCTCTAACTAGGATATCCTTAACCTTGATATCAGTTAAGTTCATTTCTCTCCTCTCCACAAAGTCCTTGCTCAGATATACATACATTTTTTGGAGGGTGTGGCACTTTATGTCTATCTGCTCCACCTAGAAAATTATTGGCTATGCATCATATATCTAGTTGATGGAATATATGAATTACCATGTAGATAATGCATATGGCAACTTAAGCCATGCTAAAATTTCTCTTGAAGGATTCATGTGAATGCGCACTAGGGAGTAGTGTTGTTTTACACTAAATTTTGCTTGGTCTATAGCTAAGGGGTAAATCCTTTAGAATGCACAATTCATTCCTAAAATATGCCTTCATCCCATTGAATCAGTACCTCATCTTCATCTTTTAAGATGGGTTAATGTGCTAGGGACAAGTGAAGGATTTAAAGCACTTAGTGGGGGACTTGTGAGTGGGGGTACACACACTTTAATGAACCTAAGTTGTAGTTAGGCACCCTAATCTTGTCAAAAACTATAAATAATAAGATTAATCCCCAAGGAAACTTATACTTACTAATTTTTTTCACCTTCTCCAGATCTTCAACTATATTTTAGGTAAAGTATAGTGGCCAGTTATACTTTGTTCCCTGGGAGATTTGGTGAGCAATGTGTAGGTGGGCCTTGTCTAACTCCTTCCATAAATTAGTCCCTCTAACCTTGGTAAAAATGATCTACACTATGACTCAGAGGGTGAGATCCTATAGGTTCCTTATGTGCATTGCATGCCCTAACTTTTGGTACATAAGTGTTATGGCGGTCTACTAAATCTTCTATGTTCACTAAGTCATCCAACACATTCACCCTCAAGCACTAAAACCCCATGAATTTGCTTATCCTTTCCATGGTTATCTTCATGTTGTGCCCCACGAAGTGAATTTAGTCCTCATGGATGTACAAGAGGAGGAATTGAACTATATCAGTAGGCTTTCCAAAGTATGGTAGCTCAAAAAGTTGGAAGACACTAGCCTTGTCCAATTGGTTTTTGATGGACAAGTCATAGACCACTTGGTTCCTTATGTTGTTGATCTAAACTTAGAATTAATTTTGTATCTCTACCTCATTTCCTAGTTTATGGTTTTTATAGTCAAAAATGGTGGTAGTTGACACCTTGGAGACCTAGTTATCCATGTACAAGAATGACTCTAGGTATTACATTTCCTCTATCAAAAGAGATGGAGGGGGAGATGATAAGGCATTCTATGATGAGGTCCGTGCTTGCTTTCCTTTATTATCCATCTTTACTTCTTATATGATCTCTTTCACTTTTCCTTTTGTGTATTCTCTCACAACTCATGTGCACTATAATTATTTTGGTCTCTATTCTTGGTTTCTTGGTGCCTCCTCCCTAATAGAGAACCAATCTCCTCTACTCACCTCTTCCTCCTCTAGTATGGTTGGAAGATTTTTGAGTCTTTTAACCTTTTTATTCAGCTACATTACCCTTCATGGTGCTCAAATTTTAATCCATAGCCATCTCACCTTTCTAAATGAATACATGGTAGTAGCCTAACTTACTTTAGCTCTCGAGCTTCATGCTTCAATAATGGCAAACCTACAACCTATAACTTCAAATATTCCTACTCCTATACACCAATCCAAACTAATAAATCCCTCTTCTCATTTGGGAAGCAACCTTCATGAATTCACCAACTTTTTAAGCACCCTAGTCTGCAATAAATTTAGTTTCATCAGTCTCTAGTTCTTTGGTTTGCCATTCGTACTTAAAATTCAAATATTAAAGCAAGGTAAAGTGTAAAATGACTTTATAAGGCTTATATATAGGCCCTTCAAGGGATTTTACCTTCATTAATTCCTTCCCTCTCCCCATTACCTTGAGTCATTAATGCACATCTTTTCATGGCCTTCGTACTTCAAATCTTGTATGAAGCATTTAATGCCTTAATGAATTTATACCATCATTACACTCATAGGCTTCTCATCATAACTAGCCTTGTTACATTAATGACCCATCCTTTCTTCACACCTTACTTATAATTGGATGGTGATTGTGTTTCACCTTTCTAATAGAGTGGAAGATAGTTGTCACTCAAATAGCAGGAACCTTTCAAAGTGCTTTCAAAGTGAATTGAATGACTCATGCACCCTTAATCATTTACGTACCATGGATGACCCTTATGCCTTTGAAACTTGCATGCCCACATGTTTTATGTCTTATATTCCCACATGCATGATGCCTTACCCCACACTAAAATGGGTTCATGGTCCTCCATAAAAACACACTAGTATAAAAAATCAAAATTGCATTAGAGAAAAAACATGCACCTCAAAGGTGAAATTTTTATTAAAAGTAGTAAATCCTAATATAATGGCCTTAATCCTTATTGGTTATAAAATTTAAGTTAAATAAAATCATAATATGGCCAAATCTGACTACCATTATAGTGCTCTAGGAGGAACTGGCCATCCATTCATTTTAATCGATAAGTTTTGGTAGGTTGAATGCTATGTATTATGAATGGACCATCCTCATGGATATAGAGCTTCTCAAGGTGGTTCACAAACTTAGATTCATATAATATAAATTTCATTCTTGGAGAAAAGACTTTGTTCTTTAGATGGTGATCATGCCATGCTTTTTGTTTACATTTCTTAACATCCTAAATCCAATGGGTGAGAAATTGAGTCTCATCTAGTTTCATCAAATCATCAAGCCAAGATTTCAAAGAGGCTTCATTGTCCAAGTTTCCCACATGTGCTATCTAGAGAGATGTAACTAGGAACTCCATTGGCATGTTTTCTTCCTTTTCATACACTAGGTAGAATAGTGTTCTTTTATTGAGGTGCTTATATGTAGTTTGGTATGCCCAAAGTACTACAGATACTATATCAACCCAATCAGTCAGACCAACATTGTAATTTTTTTTGAAAGTGGTACCAAGGATATTCTTGAAGGTTTTAAATGTTTTATTATCTTTTGGGTGGTATGGTGTTGTCTTATGGTGCATGATCATGAACTCAACCAACAAGATGAGAATCATCTCATTTAAGAAGTAGGTACCATGATCACTGGTGAAGCTTAGGGGACTTCTAAATCATTTTATAATGTTCTCCCAAATGAATCATGTGGTATTTATTATAGTATAGTCTTTTTTTGGTGTTTATTTAGTCTAGCATGTGAGATAGTTGGTTGTTGTAATGATGTATTGAAAGCCCGTTTATCATCCTACTAGAGTTATGGGTCCCATAAAATCAATATCCCATTTTTTGAACAGTTATTAAGAATTAATGGGTTTTAAGGGCATATCATCTCTCTTATTTGGTTTTCCTATGCATTGGTAGACATCACATTACCTAACATATGCCTTTGCATCTTTAAATAAAGTTGGACACCAGAGTCTAGTGAGTAGGTCCTTATGCATGGTAGCCTCTCCAACATAGTGTATTTTGGTGATACTTTAATGAAATTTTCATAACACCTCAGGGTGATCATGTTGCATTATATATAGGTGAAGTATCTCATCATGATATATTTTATAAATATCCCCTACTATGAGCTAATAAGGTGTGACATAGACTGCAAGTTGCTTTCTCTCTTGTGAATTGAGGGAGTCAGGTGCACAACCAATGTTGAAAAATAATACAATATCCTCCAACTCTTTAGGTACCTAAGCAATTTTAAAGAGATTTGCATCAGGCAGATCATCTTATTTGGCATGTATGGGTTCTCTATTTTCAATTTGGGATAAATGATCGAGACCAAAGTTGATCTTTCCATGCTTTACTGCTATGGAAAACTAGAATTCATAGAACAGGACATTCCAATAGAAAATTCTCCCATGTAGTACTAGCTTATTAATGAGATAATTTAAGGCTTCATGGTCTATATATAATATAAATTGAGTGGCTAGAATTACTACCTAAACTTTTATAGAGTGTAAACCATAGATAATACTTCACACTCAATGGTGGTATAGTTCCTTTTAGTCAATGTGAACTTCTTACTAGCAAAATAAATTGGGTGATCCAAGAGTCCTTCACTTGGTTGTGCAAGTATCACATTTATTTCCATCTTAGATGCATCAATATGGACATGAAAAGGTTTTTTCCAATCAAGGAATTTCAAGATAAGATCGGTAACTAGCCTTTTTTTGAGTGTTTCAAAAGCTACTTTGTAAGAATTAGTCCATATAAACTATTCATTATACTTTAAAAGCTCCTCCAGGGGCACTACAATATTTGCATAACCCCTAATGAAATTTATACAATAACTTGTGATTCTTAAGAAGGTGTGTACCTCATATTGAGTCTTGGGTGCTAGTCGACAGAGAATAATGGAGACCTTGGCTTCATCCACCAGGATTCCTTCCTTACAAATGATATGCCCAAGAAGTATGATAAAAGGTGTCATGAATAGGCACTTCTTCAAATTTAAGAAAATTTGTAACAGTCAAAAGTGCTCAAGCATGAGTCTCAAATTTGCATAATGATCCTTGACCAACCCATTTATCGTCTAGTCATCTAGGTTTACTTGGAGGAATTTATGAATGAAATCTTTGAAAGCCTCAACTGCTATCCATAGAAACACCACTGGGGCATTTTTCAATCTAAAAAGCATGATATTATAGGCAAAATATCCCCATTCAAGTGTGAAAGTAGTCTTGTATTGGTTTTCATTAGCTATCTAGACTTAGTGGTACCTCGATAACTCATCAATAAAATAGTATAGTTCATAGTCGACAACACCTTCTAGGATCTCCTTCATGAAAGGCATTGGGAAAGGATCTATCATACAAGATGCATTTAAGACATGATAATCCACATAGATACAGATATGACCATCCTTTTTAATACTCATTACCATGGGACTAACCCATTCATATTCAGTAATGGGATTAATTACTCTAGTGTAGAGTGTGTTATCGATGTCCTCTTTCACTCATGCTCAAAGGTTGGGGATCATCTTGTATGGTTGTTTCTTGATAGGGTGAATACTATCAATTATATTTATGTGCATATTTCCTAGGGAAGGATGGAATCCTTTCATTTCACTATAATTCCTTATAAATACATCCAATACTCTTTCAACAACTCAAAAATATTTAAAATTTCTATGTCAATCCAATAATTTCCAATAATAGCCATCTTTGGCTCTTGTTTTTAATGCCAATGTTATATTCAATAGTTTGAATGGGCTCATGATAAGGGTTATCCATTGGAGAACTTGTGTCCCAAACAATTCATGAACTAGTACTTGTAGGGACATCTAAGTGGTTAGTTAAGGGGTTGAGTGAAGTAGACCCTTCACCTTTGTCTACTTGGAAGACAATTTTTTGCTTTCCCAAGCATATCTCTTCATGTTATTCTTCATTAAGAACTATTGATGGTATAGGAACTAATTGAGTGGGAGGCTTAGTGAATAAATGAAAGGGTTCTTCAAGCTCCTAATGAATATGGTGTAGGCAATTTTTAATAAGACTTGGGTGTCCAAAGATTGCTTCATGCATGGCTTGAAGGGTGAGGCATAATTTCATCCTTGGTGATAAATAAGAGAGTGTTGATGTCATGTTCCCCTTTAGTAACTACCAAAACCTAGTACCCATATGACTCTCTTCATGAAAATACCATGCCCACACCCAAGTGTGCAAAATCCTATAAAATGCATGGACCTACAAGTACTTCGATAAGAATGTTTTCTCAACTCGCCATATTATCTCACAAGCCTCAATATGAGGTTCAGGTGCTTTCACACCATTGTAACTAAGTGTTCCCCTAACCTTATTATCTTGATAAAATATATGTTTTAGAGCATCTCATACTTGATCCTAGTATAAAAGGTGCTCTTTTTTAGTATGCCACCTTTTGGCAATGGTATCATCAAAACTATGATCTAATGACCTCATCTAGTCATTCTCAATATCATGGAATTATTTGAGGCATTAGACAAACTCATGTAACTATATTTGTCCTTGGAATCATGGTGCTTCATTAAGTCTCTCTAATGGTTATCCTACCAGTGGTCCTATCATTGTTAAACCCATGAGGTGCACAAACTTGTGATGTTTAGGAAGCTATCGTGAGATGTTTTCTCCTTTGTTTATAGTGTTTCATAACCTTTCAATGATATCATAGTCACCATGGGCCCAATAGTTACAAGAATTACTTGTAGTATCTAAGATATATTAGTTGTTTATCTACCAAAGAATACTATCTGGTGTTGGATCATGTTGTTGATCATTTCAAGCAAAAAAATTATATAGGTGGTTGATGTCTTCATTAGCATTTATGAACTTGATATAGGGAGGTCTTTGTGCTTGGTATAAAGGTATTACTACACATTGATTAGTATTCTTAAAGATAATGTACCAATTTTTTAAGCTCAAGTTTGTATGGTTCTCATAGCACCAAGGCCTTCCCAATAGGGTTGGATAGTCATTAGCTTTTGCTAACTCTAAAACCTCAAAATTTGCTTTGAATTGAACCACAAGTATGTCAATAGTGAAATTCTTAAAGAGCCCAATAAGATGTACTCAAGTAATATTTGCCATAAATAAGACATGAGGAGAGGGTTGCATGGCTAGACTAGACATTTTTCACCAAGCACCTTTAGTAAGAACATTAACTTCCATGTTAGTATCTACTAAAATATCCTAAATTACCCATTTATTTATGACAGCATTAACCAATATCTCTCCATCTTCTAAGGAAGAGGAACTAGGAGTTTCTTGATGTCAGGAATGATTTAAATATAAATCTTCATTTTATTGACTAAGGTGAGGGTGGAATTGGTTTGGTAAGCAGGCCTGACTTTTAAGCCAAGCACTGAGTTGGGGAATAATGTCCTCATCTAGCATATGTTTACACAATTCATGAAAATTATCCCATACCATAGGTTGAGGTTTGACTTCTCTTTGATATATGACATGTTGTGTCATGTCCTTGTCCTTGAGGTATTGAATCTCACCTTGGAGCTCTCACACAAGTGCCATTGTATCCTGAAGGACATCCTTTTGCTATTAAGCATCAGGGTATTTCCTAGCTTATGGTTATTCTTGATGTAGCTTTTTGACCAAGTTAGATGTGGATTAAGTTTGTCCCCTACTATAAGTTGTAATAATTAATTGTTGCCTATTGGGATGGTTAGATGTATGTGTCATTGTGGTTTGTCTATTTGAATCATGTTATCACCTTTTTCATTGCACTCCTTAGTGATGGCTACATATATATCAAGACACTCTTCTAGTCGATGGTCTTTTTTGTAAAATATGTAGGTCAAGTACTTTAGGAAATCTCTTTGATATTGATCTAGAGAACCATATTTGTAATAGTTTCTCAATGGAAACTAACCACCACCTCATCCTCTTCCTCTCCCTCATCCATGATAGCCACCATTGTCTTGGGTATTATTGAATGAGGTTTGGCATGTGCCATATGCTCGAGCTTTATAAATATCACTAATTAATTAGCAATCATTAGTGTCATGGGTTTAGGCACATAAATATTACAATACTTAGACACCTTAGTGTTTGTATCCCATTTCAAAACTAGACAAGAATGGACATCATGTTCCTCATTATATATCTCACAAGTTTATTTTAGTACTGCATAGATGTTCTTATATAGGTAGTTGTTACTTTTGTGCCCTTTAATTTCACAATCAGTACATCAAACACCACTATGTGTCTCATGTGCATTATTTTCCATCAACTTTTCAAGTTGTGATGCCATATATGCTATCTACACCTCCATAAAGGGACTAATCCTAATATATATGCTTCCAACCACTTTAGTGTAGAGGGTAGCTTTCAGAGCCTCATACGCACTGGTGAAGGTTATTTTTGATAGAGCCTAATGAAAAGGTAATAATAAGCCTCCCACAAACCATTGTGTATGTTAGTCAATATTTATTTAAAATGAAAATTTATAAATCAAGGTTTTGAATCATGCATCATGCTCACACACACTCTCTGTAAGTCCTTAACTTATGTCTTTCAATATTTTTATACTCTAATGCTCAAACTTAGGAATGTCAAATTCTTACAGGAAGTTTGTTTTGAGTTTATCATAGTTGACCACTACTTGATGAGGGTCAAACTTTTGATACCACTTGTTTATGTGCTCTAAAAGCATAGTGGCAAATTGAGTAGCCTTACATTTAGAAGACATGATGCCTCATGCCCTCCAAATCAATTCGTACTTATGGGCATGCTCAACTACATTCTCTACCCCTCATTATTCAATTAAATTCAATGTCATCTCATATTAAACCATAGTGGGTTGTGGTTGAGTGAGTGGTTATTGGGAAGATCCAACTCCTATCCCATGAGGAGGGAGTCCACCTCCTCCTAATCCTCCTCTAGTGCCTCCAATAGCAGTACTTATGAAAAGAGGCATGGTAGAGGATTGGTTACCCAAGTTTAGGCCTACATTTTGGCCTTGAGGTCTAGATCCACCAAGCATCCCAAATTGTGCCATAGAATTCCCTTGAAAAGGGAAAGATAATGTAGATTCTAAATGATCACCTAATGACCTAGTTTTAGTCTCCCAAACCTATTTAGTTTCTGACTTTGTACTATCTATATCCCAATTTTGTATATGTATTATGTCTAAATCAAAGGCATGAGCACGCACTATGGTGGGGAAGCTTGGTTGATTCATGCTTTGTTCCTTGATTCTTGAAGTTCAAGAAAGGTTCTCCTTCATAGGATAGAAGTGGCAAAGAATGTGGCTTGAAAGTGATGGGTCCCTCATGCGTATCCACCTCCCCATGACTCTTCATAGCATTCCTTGAGGTTTCTCAATCTTTTCTCACATTGTTAACTCCCATGATCCTTTATCAAGATTCATTATACTTCTATTTTTGTAATGCCCATTGGCTTTCTACCATGTTGAACCCATAATCTTCAATCAATCTCTAGTCTCCCCTCCTAAATGTGTAGCTCATGCATAGGATATTTTATCCCTCCATGGGTAGAGTCTCCGATCCAAGATTAATAATTAGCTTCTTAATTTTAAAATTAAATAATGAGATATATCTTCCCCTCATCTCTCATAAAAATTAGAACTTCTCATCTTCAAGCCATGAATAGGTGGTCATGGTGTACTCTAGAATGTAGCTATTCTAAATTCCTCTCCACCAAAAATTAACTGCTCACGTCTAAGGAATTCCAAGTCATGCTAAACTCCTCTACCACTCAAGTGTCTAAGGTTGCCTTCTAAGATTTTGGATCATCCTTGAGCATATGCTATAATCCAAGAAGGCAAGAGAATTGAGACCTCAAAAAATGAAGTTTCATATAGAGAACTATAGAGATTATTCTCTACCCACTGTCATGTATAAAATCCTAGTTCAAGATACAGGGCCATAAAAGTTGTCTTCAACACTAGTAACCCATTCTTCAATATTCTCTATCATGATGCACTCAAACATTTTCTCATGATTATGATCTAATTTCTTCATGTCCGAGTAATAAAACCAAAATGTTATGTTCTTTTAGTTAGTTTTACTTCAGCGTTGAATATTTTCCCCAATAGGCTAGTGCACTAGCCCTATCACATGAGAGGTAGTCTCACACACTCACCCAAAGTATGCAATGAAAGACTAATTCCCAAAGGCTTTGTAGTAAAATGTTATATGTTTGTTCATCTTTTGTAACATAGTTCTTAAAAGGTTATTCAACACACTAAATATACTACTATTATCATTATCCTTCCAAATTTAACTACCACTATAATGAGGATCACCATTACTAGTTAATAGTAGTGATAAAATAAAAAGATACCCATGACTTATAAATAAACCATATCCATTATCCAATACTTAGAATAATTCATCACTCATAACATAATATAGTAAACATTAATTTCTCATTAATATCTTATTGAATTACAAGATAAAGTTGTTATCTCTATTCCCCAAAGGACCATCACGTGAATGATTACAATAAGGATTTTAATACTTTTTTTGCCCTGACCAAGTGTCATAATTCTAATTATCATGAATAAATGGCACATGGACTCCTAAAAAATTGAGATTCCTAGATCTTATAATTAATTATTCCTATAGACTTAGGTCTCTACACCCCTAGATCTTTGTTCCATGTTATATTTTGGTGGCTAAGTGTTCCAATTCTCATGGGCTAGTATAGAACCTCTGATTAATGGGATCAAACTATCCTATTTGAGTTGTTCTTCTAAATTTTCCCATGTTCCTCATGCTCTACTTCCCCCATGCTCCCTTAATATTTCAATTTGGTTCCAAACCCTCTATTCTCATGTCCCTCATGACACATTCTCTCTTGACTAGGTCCTCTCATGATGGGTCTCCTACAACACTATCCTTCTGCACCCATCACCTTCTACACCTGTCAGCTATGCACCATAGTTCTCTTATACCATGGTATTTTTGTGTCATGTTGGTAATTGTGTCAAAATGGACAATGTTCCCTTCATGTCATGCACCAAAAATGGAACAATACTTATTCAAATTTTAGGGGTCAACAATCTATAACTTTCAGGGAAGTTGTAAGAGCCTTTAGAGATCATTTAAGTGATTATGTGTCACTCAAGGGCTCATCTATGTCACTATTTTGGATGAATATTTTCCAAAACCCTAATGAATATATGCACACATGAAATAATGAATGAATCAAATGTAAAAAGGAAAGGAAAATTTGGGTGATGGGATGTTATGATCACATGGAGTAAAACCTTTGTTATCTTGGTTGTTGCCTACATTAACCCAAATACTATGGGTCTCAGATTGCATGTAGTTATCCATTAGGTAATGTGCACCACCAACTTGCATAGTATGATAGAATGAATTTTTCCTATGCCTTCTTTAATCAAGAATGCAAATGTCTAGGTGTGAAAACTAAGTAGTATGAAAAGCATTTTAGTTATACTATTAGTTGATTTTATGTAAATAAATGCCAAAGTAGTAAGTTCTAGACGTAAAATGCATTATGAGGCTATCTATATAGGAGGATATTTTTTTTGAATATAATAATTTGTTTATTGGCTGACAAGTCATGAAAAATATATAAAAACATAAGAGAAGGCTCACAGAGGGGTTAGGATTCAAACATGGGTGAAAGGGCCCGTCTAACACTAGAGCCACAAGTGGACACTATCACCATGAGGCACTACTATCCTAAAAGTAGTGTTAATGTCCTAAGGCTCATAATAGAGAAAAAAATAGGGAGGACAGGCTAGGGGGCCCTAGGATTGGGAAAAGGTGATTTGTGACCAGTGGGAGTGTTGCATATAGGAAAATAAGATATAATAAAGATTAAAAGACTCAAAATGACCACATGAATAAGGAATATAACCATCACTAAGGCCCTCATGTGAAAGATCAATAAAATACATATTACTTATGGTTGCTTGACCAAATTAGGGTGTTTACATTCACCCCCTTTTTATTCTAGTAATGCAATGAAATGAAAGTACTAGAGTAAAATAAAATAAGAATGTGTTCTTGTGTTTACCTATGTGAATGTAATCAAGATTTGGCCCACTTATTGGCCAGATAACTAGATAAGAACTTGAGTGTAACATGTGAAAGGGATACATATGGTGTAAATGCCCTAGAATTAAAACTAAGTATGTAAAATGAATGCATGGAAAAACAAGGCTCACTTGTCCCCATTCTAAATTTGAGTATGTAAATTGAATGTGTGGAGAAATAAGGCTCGCTTGCCCCCACTCTAAATCTAAGTATGTAAATTGAATGTGTGGAGAAATAAGGCTCCCTTTCACCCACTCTAAATATGAGTATGTAAAGTGGGTCTGGTGTAATGTCATGGATCAACCATTGTAGACGACCCTATGACCTAAACTAGTGAAAACATGGTGATAATACTAGTGATGATACTGAGTGTAACCTGATAAATCTAAAAATGGGGACTTAGAATATGCACTATGCATCATGCCCTATAATCTTGATATCTAAATGATGTAGCTATATATTTGAATATCTGAATGAATTGGTATACCTAAGTCAAAATTATATATCTGCATAAAGTTTACATTTGAATACATGTGTAAACCTACATAAACCTATGTAGACCTGTGCATTTATATATCTAAAAACTTGTAAAAACCTACATATACTTGTGTGTCTATATATCTAAAAATGTAAAAAAAACTATGTAGACTTGTGCATCTATACATTTGAAATTTTTTGAATTTGAATGCCTGTGTAAATCTATGTAGACATATGTGTCTATATATCTAAAAATCTATGAATCTAAATTCTTGTGTGAACATGTGTAGACATGTGTGTCTATATATCTAAATATCTATGAATCTAAATGCATGTGTGAACCTATGTAAACATGTGTGTTTATATATCTATAAATCTATGAGTTTGAATGTCTGTGTAAACTTATGTAGACCCATGTGTCTATATATCTAAAAATATAAGAAAATAAATGCCTATGTAAACTCGTGTGTCTATATATCTGAAAATATGAGTCTAAATCTTTTGTAAACCTGTGTAGATCCATTTGTTTATATATCTAAAATTCTATGAGTCTAAATGCCTATGTGAACCTATTTAGACCCATGTGTTTGTATATCTAAATGTAACTCTATATGTCTAAAGCAATCTATGCATATTTGCCACCTTTTTTGGTGAGAGAGTTGATAGTTTGATGAGTATATATAACCAAAATTGGTAAAGACTAGTTGTACTAGTGTTAATTTTCAAGTGTAATGTTGTATTAAGTTTGAATAGTGTATTTACTATGTCAAAATTGATAATTTAATGTGTAATTGGGTAGATGTTTGGTCTGTTGTAATGCTAAATATAGTGAGATTATTTTTATCATTTTGTAGATTTAGAAATGATGAGGGGATTGGTTTAACCAATATTTAATATATCATATCAATGTCAAATCTCATGTTATAAGAAATGATTCATAAATTGGAGCTACAGTTCTTGAGATATGGTGATGACAAGATATTTATATTGGTTAGCAAAATTGGCACATAAGGGTAACCTTAATAAGGTGGCATTAGGTAAGTTATGACTTAAATAGGTCATTTTGATTCATTTTCAATTCATTTATCTCATTTGAGATAAAATCATTTTATGTTTAAGTGAGAGAAATATGTCAAGGAGATGAGGAGCTAGCTTGTTGTGATATGAGTAGGTCAAGGCACAAATTTAGGCTAGGAAGGAGGTTTGCCTAGTAAGGGACTCAGACTTTTTTTCTATTTGTATTATTTTTGTTATCTTGTTTACTATTTTCACTAAAAAGGAACTGGTTTAGGGATATTTTTCAAATACCAGTACTAGTGTCTTATTCTAGGCAATACTATCTAGGTCCTAGCCCTAGTGTCTAGGATGTGGCACTACTATCTAAAACTCCTACCCTTTATGTAACACTAGTGTATAGCACTACTTAGATGTGATGTTTAGTATTGTTGACTATTTTTTAATGGATGTTGCTTGTTTGGTTTAGTTTTGATTTGTTGATGTCTAATTTGGTTATAATTTTGTAGGTTGATGATTTCATGAGAGAGTTTTGCATAGGGAAGATGATGGAATCTTTTAGGGATTTTTACTTGGTTGATATGAAGATAGAGGTTCTCAAGAGATCAAGCCTAAGATATGTTGTTTTCTTGGAGCCTATGCCCTAGGATAAGCATATGATTACTACATTATGTGAGAGGTGAGATGCATGCACATGCACATTTTGACTAACTATGAGTGATATATTTGTGACATTAGAGGATGCATATCAGATTTTGAAATTATTGATCTCTAGGTAGAGGACTATATTAAATGAGGGTACTAGTCTTTGTTCCATATAATGGGAATCAAGGTATTTATATTCCATGGTAGTGGGGACTCATCATACAGGGAGTCAGAGTGATATATTACTAACCTTAATTGTGATGGCTAATGTTATGTGATTGCAAAAATTCCTAGTTATGTTTTTATCTTCATTTGTTATTGTAGATTTGAGTGGTATCTCAATTTATTATAGGATCCAATAGATAGTATGGGACATCGAGGAGCATGGTACTATGTACTCTTGGGGTTGTATGATGCTTGCTCATCTATACATGGATCTACATTGATTTATATAGAAGATGTGCAATAAGGGTATTGGTTCATCAACACTATTACAATGTTGGGCATATGATCACATAGCTATGAATAGTCTAGTGGCATGTACACAAGATGGATGGGGTCATCCATATGTGTTTGTAGAGAGATGTATTAGAATAGGGCATGCATCGATGAATATCACTACACAGTGTTGACACCTACTAGATATTTTAACAATAAGGGATGTCATTTATAGACCCTATAACAGCTATTAGGGGTGGCTTGAGGATAATACATAGCTAAGGTTTATTTAGGTTAGTTTTTGGATACATGATCACTAGGATAATGTATAAAAGAAATTTTAGTATTAGAGGGTCACCTAATAGTTTGATGTTATGCAAGAAGTGCCCCCAGCACCTATGATATGGTTAGGGAGTTCTTGAGCTCTTATGAGACTAGGGAGTATGTTAAGGCAACCTATTGCTAATATATATCCCATTTCATTGATGAAGCATGATCCTTACATTAAGGTACCATATATGGATGATGTGGGAGTCACTGAGGCCTAATCAACCTAGTGGAGTGACCATAGATGGGCACCTCTATTTATGAGAGGTGGGATGATTATGGATGAGGTATTAGATTTAGAGCCCTAAGGTTTATTGATGGTAAGTTGAATACCATATTTTTATGTTTTGTGCAAAGTTAGTTATGTGTTTATATGATGGTATTCTTATGAACTATGTGAATACTTACAGGTTCAAGAGATGATGAGTACTAAGAGGTCACCATTGAGTCAACACTACATGAGTTGACACAATAGATCCCTAATGATGTCATGGAGGATTGATTGGTGGAGAGGGACACCAATGTTTTTGGATTGCATGCCCATTTGTTTGACTGCATTGAAATAGTGATTATGTCATTCATATGAGCAGTGACAAATAGAGATGATGCACATGTTGAGTTACAGAGGTATACCATGCCCACTCTTGGTAATGTAGATGGGGATATTAGTTAGATAATAGATGATTATATATGACTTTAGTGAGAGCAATTTGAGTGTATGGTTGATTTGGGAATGTATCAGGGTAGAGAGAGTAGGTGGAGTCTTAGATCGAGGCCATGTAGATATAATAGGGCCTTTGGTTCTAGTTTCAATGTATCTGAGAGTGAGAGTGAGGGAGCTAGTCCCAATAGTCATGTTTTCATTATTGAGTGATGAAATATATTTATATGGAAATGATGTTCTGAGTTATATATAGATGGTTTTTATTTAATTTGGCATTATGTATTGGCAACTAGATTTTATTATATTGTATACAATGTTATGTGTTAAATTAGTTTGATAGTTTGAAATGTTGATGTTAGTAATTTGTTTTGGTTAGAGTAAATTTTATTGATTTGTATTTTTTTATGAATATTTTAGGCACATGTGTAGGAGATTAAGGTTTTGTATTTTATTGGTATATGATTTTTTGTTTATATTTTATAAGAGGTTTACGTTTATAACATGTGATGGTGGTATGCCCCATCTAAACCTTGATGGCATGGAGGACCAAAGATCATATTGATTATGCTTTGTCAATGTAGACATAGACTATGAAATTGGATCTACTTGTGATGACTAGTATATGAATGTGTAGACTTTGGTGCCAAAATCTTGATTGGTTGATGTTCTGAAACTTCACTTTGAGTTGTATGATTTTTTGTAAATATTTTATCAATGTGCAAACTGATGTTGGGTTCTGATCTCTATAATTATTTTTGTATATCTATATTATTGGTTAAACTAAAACTATGCCCTTGGGTTTGTAGTTGCTCCCTAATATCTTGATCGGTGTATGCATTGGAATTGCATTATGAGCTCTGTAATTATTTCCATAGATTTTTATTGGTGATTATACCAAAATTGTACCCTTGGATTTGTAGTTTTTCCTAATTATCTTGATTAGTGTACATACTATAGGTGCATTCTAAACTATGTGAACTTATTTCCATCATTATTGAGTTTGTGGTGTATAAGACTGCTCATAAATGGGTGTCCTAGAAGTCATAAGGCTCGTATGATGAGTAACCAATGGTTGTTTAAAATTAATTTCCTAGGATAACTTTGTCATAAAGGAGTGTGATCTAGGAGAATATGTAAAATGAGATCTTGGTGCCCCTATCTAAACAATATGATGCCTCGAGTAACATATTGGTAGATATGAGCCTAAATTACATAACAGTGATAAGCTGAATGTCCATTTATCTAGTGAAAATGACAATATGGCTTATGTGTTACCTAATGCATACATTATGATGGATGATGATTAGTAGAAGTGTGATCATCCCCTCATTTAATAGTCTAAGCAAAATTTCATGAGGCCCAACCTTATCTAAAAAATGTATAACCACTCTATGTATATCTTGTGTGCTACTCATTGTAGAAGGTGTTGTGTAGAGTGGTTCTTTGCCCTTATTGAGTATTTTTATTAGTTGTTTCTATTCCACTAATTTCTAAATTAGAAGTGGAGTAGGCTCTTATACCAGATTAAATGACTGAGGTTCTAAAGAGTCTATAACCAAATCTATCTTTGACTATGTAGTTATTAATCCCAACTATGCCTCTAGTTATATAGTTGTGCTTCATAGATGTCTAAATGATTCATATGTTTTAACCTTTTAGGGTTTTACTATGTAAATCCTAAGCTAGATTAAAAGGATGAGTCTATTACAAATCTAGAATGAAATTGAAACTTATTGATTCAATGAAACTTTCCAAAAATAGTAAGTGTAAGGGGAAAAATAACTTATCTAAAGATACACAATTGTTTTTGTAAATTAGGGTACTGGAAATGGTTGAGTAGACACAGAGGAATCTTTCATATTTTGACTATTTTTTATATCTATCTCTAGATAGTAGCACCCCTCTTAGGATAGTAGTGCCATGCAGTGCTAGTCTCTAATTCTAATGCTAATGTCCTTTTTGTAGTGAATATTTGTAACTTTAAAGGAAATTAAAGGAGATTTTGGAGGTCTTATAGGTGATTTAATGTCACTCAGGGGCTCATCTATGTCAATTTTGGATGAATATTCTCCAAAACCTACTCACATGAAATATTGAACAAATCAAGGGTGGGGGCCCTAGCTCGGTTGGCTAAGTATTTCCATTGTGGCTCTGCTAGTCATGGGTTCTAGTCCCCCCCCCGCCCCATGGTACCAGTATTAGGCGTGTCTAGCTAGCGCCGCCGGTCACATTAAAAGTTTACCAGGCTTTTAAAATATATATATATATATTAAACAAATCAAATGCAAAAAGGAAAGGAAAAACTAGGTTGTTGGATTTTATGATCTCATGGAGCATAATCCCTATTATCTTGGTCACTACCTACATTAATCCCAATGTTAGGAGTCTCAGATCACATGTACCTCTCCTTTAGGGAATGTGCACCATCATCTTACATAATATGCTAGATTGAATTTCGCTTAGGCCCTTCTTTGATCAAGCATGCGAATGTCTAGGTGTGAAAACCAAGTAGTATGTAGAGTATTTGAGCTTCACTATTGGTTGATTTTATGTAAATAAGTGCCAAAATAGTAAGTGATAGATGTAAAAAAAATTGAGGCTCTTTATATAGGAGGATATTCTTTTTGAATATAATACCTTGTTTGTTGGCCAAAAAGTCATGAAAAATATATTTAAAAAAACATAAGAGAAGGCTCATAGATGGGTTAGAAATAAAATACAAGTGAAAGGGTACATCAAACACTAGATCCACAAGTGGACACTAGTGCCATGTGGCACTACTATCCTAAAAGTGGTGCTAATGTCTTAAGGTTCAAAATAGAGCAAAAATTAGGGAGGATAGGCTAGGGGCCCCTGGGATTGGGAAAAGGTGACCTGTGACTATTGAGAGTCACAAATATGGAATGTAAGACATAAGCAAGATTTAAAGACTCAAAATAATCACATGAACAAGGACTATAACCATCACAAGACCCTCATGTGAAATAACAATAAAAGTTATAGTACTTGTGGATGCTTTAGCACATTAGGGTGTTTACACCATACATATCATGACATCCCTCACAACATTGTATGTTGATTGACATGGTTGTGCATGAAGTTCATTTCATATTAGTGGGTGGAGAAATTTATTAGGTTTATTAGGTATATATGCTTTAAAACTTTGGTTTCTCTATTTAAGTTGTCTATGGAATTAATATTTTAATTTACATTTGGCCCTTTCGGGATGAAGATAACCAAAATAAGAATTAGATCAAGTGACTTGCATTTATGTATTACATGCATTTTAATGAGTCATGACTAGAGAAGGTGCCTCTAAATACCATGATGGTGCTCAGGGTGTTATGTAGAGTCTATAAAAAACTTGACATTAAAATTTTAAAAAGAAACATTGGTAAGGAAAATTCATTTGAATGTTCGGTTCTCAGGATGTTATGTAGAATCTAGAATAAACTTTATATTCATTTTTTAATAACAAACATTGGTAAAGAAAATTCATTTAAACACAATGTTTTCTAATAGATGTCTTCATGCAATTCATGGATAACCAAAATTTAATTGTTTTCCCTTATTTTTGGCACACCATTTTGTTGAGGGGTATAACTTTTAATATGATAGAAAATGTTACTTTAAATAATTCAATAAACTTATTATATCCTATGATCTAATTTTATCCTATATAATCCTAGAACATTGGTTAATAAAAGTAGTTCAAACATTGTTGTTTGTGATAGATGTATTCATGCTTTGACCATGCTAATTTTTAACAATTTTTTAGCCTCTTAAACTTATCTAGGACTTTGAATCTTTTGATGCATAAATTATACCCATTTATATTTCCTATTCAATCCATATGGTTTTGTCTATGTGTTTTTGGGTTTTTTCAGTATGAAGGTACATAGTTGTAGGAATGCATTGTGGTTTAGTATAGTCCTCCATTAATCATGATCAAAATGATAAAGATTCTTATTATAGAATTTAAAAAATTATCAATCCCTCCTATTATATTTATTTCTTTATGAATATTAGAAGTTAAATCACCAAAAAAATATTTATTTTGTTTACATGAGAACAAACCACACATTGAGGTTTATATATGTAAAATAAGGCAATGTCACAAAGAGGTTTCAAACTCAATTTCCCTTTGATCCTCCATCCATTTAATGGATAATTTATATCTTTATATTCTTCCTCAATTTATGTTTTAGTTTAATTTAGCTCTTAAACACATAATTCTAATAATAGACTCTTGTTAATTGAAAAAAATGATCCAAGGAGGAATCATACCAAAATTATGAAAATCTTCATCTCAACCAATAAAATTAGATTATTTATAAGAATAAAAAATAGACCCAATTTTTAGACTCAATTTTATATCAAAACATATTAACACTCAACCTAGCTTATAAAATTGGTTATTCAATTTCAATTCAATCTACTTGAAACTATTATAATGTCAATAGAAAATAACCTCTCAAAGGATATATATTCACACTTCCAATTCCTCTACCATCACAAGTGAGTTTACATTGGTTAAGGAAAGTGGTTTGAACATAGTTATTTGTGATAGATGTCTTCTTGCTTTGACCATAGTGATTTTTAACAAGTTTTGTACTTATTATACCTATCTAGGACTTTGAAATTTTTGATGCATTAATTACACCCAAATATATTTCTTATTCAATTCATATGGTTCTATATATGTATTTTATGGATTTTTGGTATGAATGTTGAGGTCCAGTTTCTATTTTAAGGGATGTTAAAAGAACATTTTTACATGGTGCACATGTATAAAATCTGCATAACAATTTGGAACACAAAAAAAAAAAACATTATAACAAAGGAAGGTTCACTTTTTATTTGGAGATAAATGTTTTTATTCATATATTTTTGGATGGCCAACAAATATCACATTAACTCCTAGCTTACCTTTTTTAATATGATGCCTTGTGTGGATGTATAGCTATCATAATGTCCCTCATCCTCAAAATTTCATTTCAAATTTGATGGAATATAATATATTATCTTACATCCAAAAAAAATATCAACATATTTCCCAAATAGATAGTTTATCAAGACCATCAAATTAGGTCTGTGGTTTCCAAGGAAATGATGCAATCACATAAATTGTTTGACAAAATGCCTTAATAAAAATTTGTCTCATAGATTAGGTTGATTATAGGGTATGTGCACACTATTTGTTCATTGTGAAGGTCTTAAAATTAGTTAAACAAATTAAATGGGTAGGTTTAAATCCATGCTCCATAGCATCTCCTAGAAATATTAGTAGGTAATAATCATTAATAAAATTATTTGTGGTTCTCTATAGCTATTATAGTTGTTATGTGGTAGGGTTAGATTCTTATAAGAACACATTCAAATAAAATGAAGATTAGTTTTCTTTTTGAATGCGAGTAGGAAGTTGAAACTAAAAATTTTGTGTTTTTGTTTGATAAGTAAATGTAGGTTATATTTACTTGATATATTCAATACAATTATAGACCAAACAAGCATGAGATTTGCCATGGTTTTTGAAACTAGCCAAACATAATAGTAAATGAACTAGAAAATACAATAAATATTATGAGGACTAGTTTGGTCTTATTGCTTCTAATATTAATAGATTGAGGGGTATAACTACATCATAACATCATCTACGACTTATAATTACCTACATCTTTATGTTCCCATATGCTAAATTTATTTTAAACATTTCTTATGATGTCATTAGTAATAGAAGAGAGGACCTACATACAAATAGCTTAGTATTTATAGAAAGACACAATAAACAATATAATTGGAAAGACTATATAATGTTGAATGTTGTAAACCATAATCCAAACTTTTGAGCTATTTTATATAAAATTCTTTAGGTTGTGGGAATTTTTGAAGTGTTATTTGTTATTTATAGATTTCATATAATTCAACATATGCAAACTTTAAAATTTTCTTTGTATATTCTTAAACTATGTTATTTCAAATCCTTGTTAAAATATACACCAATTATTATAAAAACCATGATAGTATAGCTGATGCACTTCAAGCATGTTATGTTTTTGAAACATTCTAGTATGGTTGATTTTGAGACCACATATTTTTAGACTACAAGGGGTTTTATAGACATTATGTTGTATGTCGTATTTTTTTTTATTTTATTTTGTATGTTATATTGAAATACTAATGAGATATATTATAATTTTATCACACTGATAATAATTTCAACATACTTGTAAGACATCTACCAAAGGTATGAAAACCTTTCACAACTATCAGACCAATTTGAATAGTCTAAGTTTTATGTTTATTATTATTACCTTATTATTTTTATAGATTTATGATAGATGACTCAAAATTAAATGATTTCCTACAATAAATATTTACTAATTCAGATAAAATTTTACGTAATTTTATTTATTACCCACGAAGGATAATTTTTTAGTTCGATTCAAGTTTGTTGACACTAATGCATTATTATATGAATTATTTTAAGAGAAAAAATCAGTAGCTAGTCATCATTGCATGCATGCCCCAAATTTATAAATTCACATAAATTTTTCAAAGTTCCTAAGAGGGTTTTAAATGGTGCTTCCACTAGTGGGGGTGAGATTCACACTGGATCAAGAAAACCATTCATTTTCTATTGTCCCCAAATGGAATGTCAATCATTATTTGATTATTATCCAAAAATGGATGTAGATGATGGGTCAATATTGTTATTATAATTATTCTCCATCTATTGGCCTTGTTAAATTCAATATTCTTTATACTTTTATATAATAGTCCATATTAGACCACTTCACATCCACTTTATGATTTTTTATGTAGTTGTTTATATTTTTTTAGGAGATAGAGTAGGACAAAGGTGGTGAGAGTGGTAATGGCCCCCACTATAAATTTGTCCCCATAAATTTAGGCATCAATTTTACTTATTATTTATTCCTTTGGCATTCTCATATACACTATTTAGCTTATATATTTTTGGATTTACATGTATATATTGACCATTATGGTAGGAGGAGGTGGAGTGGCACAAGGTTGAGGAGGGTGTTTATGAGGATGTGGATGATGAATATGATAGTTATTTTCTTACATACACTTCACAATCTGATCCTGAGGAAGATGAATTTAAATGTGTAAGCACATTTTCTTATTTTTGAAGATGATTTCTTATTTTTGTTGATTTAATCATTTTTTAAGGCTTTTAACCTCATGATTCTTTGTTGAATGATATTTTGTGGGTGAATACAAGATTGTTGACATGGATATTATAAATATATATTTTCACTATTACTATATACACACAAGTAACACATTTTTTGATGAGGATGGCCATCCATTTTGGTCACTAGATAGAGTTATTACTCACCAACATAAGATTCATGGTAGGTCATGTGTTCCAAGGATGCCTCCAAGTCATAAAATTAGTGGAAAAATCAATTCAATGATAAGGGCCTACACTCTAAGGCAAACATAATGTAGGTGAATAATAACATATCCTCGATAAGAGGCATAAGCTAGAAAGATCATGGATGGCCAAACAGAATGTATTCTAATATCTAGTCTCAGTGAGATAGACTTAAAGGCTATCAATGAGAAGATGAGGGAATATGATTTAAGTTAAAATATTGAATGGATAAGGCATGTATCAATAATTTAGATAAATTATTTTTTAAAAATCGAGCAAAAAATAATAAGGGTGGAGTAAGGGCATGGTGCAGGCAATTTTGAACATCATGTGAGATGCAACGTGTTGAATAGTTCACCTGCATGAAAATGTTTAGGAATCTTACATTTATTATTATTAATTTTTCTATTTATATAGTAACCATCATCATAAAGTGATAGAGATGACCCTCGAATCCATTCAAACAAGGACAATGACATTATCTTCAGGGAATACCTTTCATGAAAAGGTAAAAATGTTTGTGAGGGGAAAAAATATAAAAAAATGGTGATGATGAGATGCTTAGGTAACTACACTCAATGAATATATCCAAACATATTTATATTATAGTTGTTTTTAACATGTACATTATTCTAATATTTAGTATTGGTCCTTTGTAGATGAATGTTACGATGAAAGTGTGAAAACCTAATGTTGGTATAGTGTTGAGTGAGGAAGTTGAACATGATGAGGAGGATATGACAATTTATGACCTTAACATAGAGTCTCATTCTTGCTCCACACAAAAAAAAATTTATGCCTTGGTGACAATGTGCAATTGTACATTGTAGGCTATATGGTTACAAAAGGCACCATATTTTTTATTGAACAGGGCCAAACTTACCATGGTGTGCCAACCCTAAAAAATTATTGTATTTCTACCATTCAAAGGGATATCTATTATGACACATATTACTTCCCTTCACTAATACTAAGGAAGCACACTACAAACCAATGTGTAGTCAAATATAACTTGGCCTCTTAATGATATCAGCATTGACCAATCTACTAGTAATGTACAAAAATTAACAAAGGTTTCTATAATGGACATCATTTTTAAGTTCCCTTTTTTCATTAAACCCTTACATATTTTATTTGATTATATTTTATCTTATAATTTCTTTTAGGATTTGGATGAAGGTGAGGCAATGTCTTTGAAAGTATTATGAGACTTTTTTGTTGGTATGAGATCCACTAGTTGTTCTATATTTCAGTTATGGTTATGTTTATTTGATGGTTCTAGCTCATTTAAGACTACATAATATAACATGACACCTTGTTCCATAATTTTTTCTTGATGCAGTTATTCCTTTGTTGGTGTTGGATTTTAACAATAACAAATTCTTTTTTTTCTAATGTAGTTCATCCTTCAGTAATGTATTTTCCCAAATCTTCCTTATGTAAGGTATCATTTGGTGTATCAAACTAGTCTCAATGACTTCATATAAGCTAGAATAATTGGATTGCTTTTCATTATAACTATAACAAATATTCTTCAATAATTGATTTAATTTTTATTTTAAAAACTAATATGTGTTTTCTTTGTCTATGTGTCTTATTATTTATATTTTTCCACCTTTCTAACCTTGAAAATTTCAAATTTAGGTATCTGCATGGCAAGGTGACAAATAACTACATTCATTATTCATCCACTTCCACTTCCTTATCCTTGAGAAGGGGTTTTGTGGTCGTGCCATGAAAATGGATATTACGTGGTAGCTAGTAGCTTAGAAATGCTTCATATATATAAGTGTTTCATTTTTGTATTCTAATGGCTAAGAAGTGTTTCATTTATGTATGTTTTAAGTAATTAAGTGGTGGTCAATCTAGAAATTGATGATTTATTGCAAGAATTTGCATGGTTAAATTACACAATGATGTTCACATGTATGTAATCAATCATGTTGATAAGTATGATATGTCATGATGTTTACATGTAAAAATCATGTTCACATGTTTACATTATTATTATTGATTATTGCAAATGGCAGTAATCATGTTCACATGTCTCAGTATATGTTGACAAGTAATTTTGGTGGGATGAAGTGCTCTATATGATTTGTTGCATGATTGTGGCGAAGGGTCCATTATGTCACTTGTATATTTTCCATTCACTTCTCTTAATTTATGTATTTATTTATTCAGGCAACTCATACAAAACTTCAATGGTGTCTATGGAGCCTCTTTAAGAAAGAGGAAGAGGTTAGGTGAGGACCATAAAAATTCAATAAATCTTATGGAGCCTATTAGAAGTATAGATTCATGATTTTTTTGGTTTTTTTATGTATTCTTGTTAACTTGGTGACAGTATAGTGGTTGAGTTATATGTTTTCCTTTCTTAAATCCATTAGCATCATGTGGTTTTTGAGAGATTTTGATTTAAGACAAATATGGAGATGTTTCTTACAATTATGGTCAGATCATGATGTAATATCTCAAAAGGTTATGTGTCAAATAGTCATCCACTACTTATATTTGTGAACTTTACTTTTTCCATCTTAAATTCACAATCCATGCATACCTTAGTCTGAAATAGATGTCAAAGTAACAAATTGAAGGAATCTAATATTTTTTTAATATGAATACCATGTAAATTAATTAATTAATTAATTAAATAAATTGTAATAACAATGAAATAATGTATGAAAAAAAAGAGAAGGCACATTACACATTTTTAATGTGGAAAAACCTTAATGAGTTTTAAAAAAAAAACATAGCTTATTCCATTATTTGAGAAATATTTATAGACCTAGTAAATTCCTTCTTCACCTCACTTCTTTATACACAAATATTCTAAAAATATTTAGAGACCACCACTCCCATAAATCACAGTATTTTAATAATCATGACATATCACCAAAAGTTAAAACACTTTTATAAGGGTTGTAGATAGTTACAACCAACTAATCCACAAAATCCACAATAATTTATTAATCGTAGAACCAATTTTTAAATATTTGGTTTTGTGTAAATAATAAATATTTTTTTTTTGTTTTTTATGGAACAATATGGGCCACAATATAACCCAAAAAATATTATTTTTCTTGCACTCCCCCTTAATTGTCATTGGGGATGCATGTCATATTCACCTTTTTATACAAAAGGAATTAACATAAATAAACCATCCATGCTGATTTTAGGATAGAATGTAACACTTGAAGTATTTAAACACCTTGATCATGCCAATATCATCTTTTTATACAAAAGGAATTAGAATCCATAAACCGCACAGGGTGATTTAGGCTAGCATTATAGTGGGACTACATCCCACAATTTCTCATTGATAAGCTTACATGCATTTGGAGCCTTTTATAACATAAGTGTAGAGATGGATTATAAATAGGATTAGTTCAAGAATTAGTCATGAAAAACATAAAATAATGCATAAGAACTAACAATCTAGGCCAAACTATTCAACAGGGTTTACAAGTGACAATAAGATAGAAATTGAAAGAAATCACGTATACCTATTACATTCCCAAGAGATTCCACCATCCAAAAATGGCTCCAAGTGTATATTTCTCCTTGATTTGGTGTTATTGTCTTTTTCAACAATGAATGCCAAGCTCCTCCATTATCTCAAGATCACCATGCATAATCTAGGCTCATGATATAAAATTAAATTTATGCCTATCAAATGAAGCTATCCTATTGAAAATAAAACACAATAATCAACACAAAGAAAGATTGTGGAGATAATCTTGCATTATAAGTTTACATAATTTAAGCTTAAAAATGATGCTTTATGCCCATATATATATATATATATATATATATATATATATATATATATATATATATATATATATATATATATATATATATATATATATATATATATATTTCAAATGGATTAGGATCAACCATGACCATCCATCTTAAGATTGATATGTGTGTCCATAAATTAATCTAATATTGCATAATAAATCCATAAATATTTGGGAGGAAGAGGTATTAATTAGGCATGGGTGCCCATAAATTGATATTTGTTACATTTATGGCTTATGGATGCCAACCCATTGATCATGTCATTAGGTGATGCAGATATTCAAAATCAATTTCCAATTAAGAAATATTCAATTTGATCCATGGAATTATTACTTAAACTCTTAATTTGAGTTAATTTTCCTAAGATTAATCAATTTTAGTGAAATTATTTTTAAATTGGTACACAATTAATCAAAATGGTCAGAAAGTCATATTACTGAGTTATAATTTGACTCAGAGGAATTAGAAGGTGATGTTTGATGCATATGGACCATTATCCCATTTATGATGTTGTTGACACAAAATAAAAAAGGCACATGACATATGTTTATTAATTAGAAGAAAAGAGTGGTCTAGGGAATCAAAATGTGAAATCATCACTTTGACTCAAAATGATTTAATAAAAGTTAGGAATCACATAAAATGCATTGCCACTTTTAGGGATATATTAGACTAAATCGACAATTATATACAACAATATCAAACCATTTAGAGTGTTTAAGTGATTTTGGCTTAAATTGTGCATTTGAGTGAAATTTTAATAAGATCAATAATTTCAACACAAATGGTGTTAGGAATTGGATGTCTACATTTTGCCCCATTATGATAAGGCATAGCAAGACATATAAGTAAAGTAACATCTTTTCAAAGAAAAGAGTTGTCAAGAAGAAAATTGTCAAATACCCATGATGCCCCTTGAGAGGATATACTAGGATGAAAGTGAAGGATGGGCTCATAAAAAGAGAGTGAAAGTGAGATTAACCTGTGGAATAGATTAAATCTAGATGAGCTAATGTTTGCATGCATTATTTCCATCAGTGATCAAAATATAATTAGAATATAATGGGCCCCAAAGATGGGGGGAATGGGAAGGATACAATCCAAAAATAGAAGTGACACACTTTGGACACACCTAAAGCAAGGGTGCAAGTTGTGCACTTCAAAATTGATTAATCCTAAGACAAGTTGCATACTAAAATATTACCATCATGGGCAAAAGTGTGGAGAGCTTAAAATTAGAAGAAGAGGATAACATTGTCTCCAAAGATAGAAGAAATAATAATGTTCTCTATTAGATCAAACATGATTATGATAAGTAATTTTTCCCTAGTAGGGTAGATTTTGATCATTGATAAAGAATGGTTTGCCCCCGTAGGGCTGATTTGATTCTTAAAACAAGCTCAAATGTTCTACCCCAATATGGGTAAATTAGCAAGCGATATCTCAAGGATATAACTTATGACATAGATTAAATATGAGTGGGAAAAAACATATATGTGATGGTGTAATGGCTGTAAAATCCATTAAAAAATTAGGCATACAAGGATGCACAAATGGGATGAAAGAGATGAAAAGAAAAGTAAAGATGGCCAAGCTAACCCAAGATACATCTAGTATCCAAGCACTACATACATAGTCTAAATGGACCTCAAGCCAATGTATTTCCCAAAAAAGTGGGAGAGAATGGAATGGGGGATGATGAAAACTAACCCATTATTTGATTAGACTCATGAAATATGCCAAGAGATGCATGTCTGAGCATAGAGTTAGAGTGATAAACCTATTGAGCCTAGATAATGCATGGTGATCTTGAGAGTTGTTCATCAAAGTTGTGTTGATGTTTAGACTTGAATATAAATCATAAAGTGCTTGTTATAGAAAAATAAATTAGGCATCATAAGTATGAATAACTTATGAGGACACGACATTTCAATCACATAAAGCCGATTCAAATGTGAATACCTATAACTAAGGATAATGGTAAAAATGACCAAGACTAGAGTTACAACTATTTACATTTAAATAAAAAAGGCAAAGACAAAGAAAAAGAAAACATAAATGAACCCAACTCAAAATAAAGATATGAATAATCAAGACTTAAGTAGGAACAAGAATGTTTTAAAAACAAAAATAAGAATAGCTTAAATCATGAGACCAAAATATAAATAATCTATATCCATGTGGACCATTAAGATGTTCTTGAAAAATAAAAGAAAAGGATAATATCAAATAAAATAACAAACAACACCAATAATAATCAAATACATAAAAAAAAATTGGATTTTAAAATTTTGTGAATGTTTTCAGAATTTTCTAAGTATCTCAACTCAATTGAGGATTAAGAAACACAAATCGGTCCAACTCATGAAATGATAAGAGAGTGCCAACTTAAAATGCTCATAAAATGGTGAGAGTGTAATGAAATTAATGGATTGAGTTGACCTCAATGTGAATTAAGCATAGCCTACATAGTCCCATTAAGACCTCAAGTCATAGTAGTTATGCCTACACAAAAGGTAATGAAAAACTAACTAGGTCACAATAAGTTCACAAATAAAGGCAAATAGCAAGGGAAATGATAATAGTAATGACTAGGTGATGTAGTAATGCATAATAAAGAGGCATTACACCTAATTTGCCCATAGGTGGTTATAATTAGGAAACAACATCATAATCTTGATTTTCCCAAAGGTGATTACAATTAGGGATACTACTAATTTTTCCATGGGTGGTTATAATTAGTGATACCAAATAAGATGATAGATGAAAGATAACTTGTCAGATCAAATGTCACACTACTGCCATAGATTGTCATTCAACACAAAATTTATAAAAATGTTAAACCTAGATTAGAATCCCCTTACAAAAAGTTTAAGAAGAACCAAAAGAACCAAGATCAAAATGGGGTAAGCAAGATGACTAAAACCAAGCCCTGGTCAATAGTAAATAAATGGTATAAGCAAAATTATCAAAAGACAATCGGCTATAGTGGCATCAAATTTGCCTCCAAGCGATGATGGATTTTTCTCACAAAATGGTGATATCATGGCTTAGTTTTCTCATAAAATGGAAAAAGTGTGGAGAAGGTGACCGAGCTAACCTCAATAGAAATTAAGCATTATCTACATAGTCCTAAAGGACCTCAAATCAATTTAGTTCAAACAACATGAGACAAATGAAACATAATGGTATAATGTGACTAGAATGATATGGTATATAGGGTTGCCCCCAAGAGACAAGGCATGGTAATGGTAGGGTAAAATGGCAAATGAAAAATGGTTTTATTTTCTTGCTGATAAAGAGATGTTCATCCTAGTCAACATATGAGGCAACCAAAATAATCAATTAGAAAATTTTCTAACCAACACCTCATCTGAATAGCTACTCTTGTTGACATGGAGATGCACATCCTAGTCAACATATGAGACAACTATAATAATCAATCATAAAATTTCTCTCCAATACCCTTTCAAAAATAATTTTTCTATCAAAAACCTATTGCAAATCTGGGTCTCAATAATGTGTTTGTGATCTTCGTTGGTCATTGATTATGTTTCCTTCAAACATCAAGATAATATATTTTTATAGCCTCTATAAAGGAAAGTGTTTCTAGTGATGGTAAATAATTTTAGGCATGAGATAAATGATATAAGTGGGTAATGAATAAGTGGATGATAATGGAGTGTATAATGAATGGGTAATAAAGGAAGATCAATATTTTTAGGCACACATAATGTTGTTGATTCTGGATTTGACATAGTTTTGGTTATGGCAGGGCTGAAGACCTCTAAATATGCTCTCAGTCGAACTACCATATTTATCTATTATTTGATATTAAGAGTATCTACCATTTGATTATGTTGTAGATTAGAAGTTATATTGATTTATTCTTTAATAGCATCTTCATCAAATAGTGAAGAACTTTTATGCTCAGCTATTGGTGCCTCAAAGAGGTTTTCACCAATGAATTTGTCTTGATTATCCCATAGTGCCTTTGAGAAGGTTTCATGAAGAGATGTTAACATTTTAATTTGATTATCTTTTAGCACCTTTGAAAAGGTTTCACTAAAATATGATGAGTTTGATTTTTGCTCATCTCTTAGCACCTCTGAAAAGGTTTCACTAAAATATTATTCTTCTCCCAATTGAATTTGGTCTTGGCCCCCCTGATATTCTATAAATAGTATGTCACCATGGATTCAATTCAATAAAGTGTGATTTTTTTGATCCCAATCGATGCTTGTGGGAGTTGTAATATCAATATAATGGCTATGTCAAATGGGGGTAATAGAATGATGATAGGCAGCACAATCCTTGTAGAATATACTAGGAGAACCTATGTTGATGTTAAAGTAATCATCCTTAAAAACTATATAAGGATCACAAATATATTCAAATTGATCTAAAAGTAAATTTTAACCAATGTTGTAACAACCATGACCATACTCTGATTCTAATGATGAGTCCAAGTTAAGGGACTCTAAATCTAATGTCAGTTTTGATAGTGATTTTGCTTTTGATGTTAAATCTAATGTTAGTTTAGAAAAGGAACTTGACTCTAATGTTGTTTCTTCATTTGATGTGGTTGTTTATATAATTATTTTTGTTAAATGCTTGGTATCAAACAAGTAATGGCCTATAATGGCATAATGGGCTTTATAAAAATTGATTCATCTAAGAAGGATTCAACATAAACTGGCTCATTTAAGTAAATCCCCTCAAAAAGAGGGAACCATTCGAGGAGTGACTCAACATAATCTTGGCTATCAAAAAGAGACTCCTCTATGAATGGAAAAAGATCAAAAGACAACTTTGCAAAGACTAGCTTGTCAAAGAGATGAGGCTCTTTAAAAATAGTTAAAATATGAATAGGTAACTCATCACAAGTTGACTCATCAAAAATGGGTGTTTCAACAATAACATTATGATCTTGGTTAACAATTGGTTATAAAATATCAATTTTTAACACATTTTGATCCTCATAAGATGGCTCTTGAAGAGGTAATGGTTCGCTCTATTTTAGCTCAAATATTGGCACAAAATTGCCAAAGTGGGGAATATTTAGCTTAGAATGAATAATGGTTTGTGATTCAATAATAAGATCTCCAAAAATTATACTATTGAATAAGGGATCAATAAAATCAAGCTCCTCAAATAGATGTCCTTCAATATTAGGCTCAATAAATACAGGTGATGGGCTAAGAATGGTAATAATTGGACATTGCGTAGTTTGGTTACTTACACAAACTAAAGGAGGAGGTCCTAAATGATAACATTTGCACTTTTTGGAGCTTGATCACTATTATAAGCTGAAGGGGGATAACCTAAAATGGTAACCTTCAACCCAGTTCACAAATCAAAGGAGGATATCCTAAAATGGTAACCTTTGAGTGTGGTACACAAATCGAAGGGTCAAGATGAGGATGACACATATCAATCAGCATATATTGGAATGGTTTTCAATAAATAATCTAAAAGAGGAAAAGATCCTCAAACAATATGGAGTGTTCATGTCCACCATAAAAATACACTACCTCACAACTAGGGCCATAAGAGACCCTACTATGAGTGTACCTTAATGTCCTATCTAAAAGATTGTTCTCTACATTTGCTTAAGATTTGGAAAATGTTTTATAAATTTTTAAATAAGGTGTGTTTTGATTTTCCTCCAAACAAGTGACAAGGTAAAGAGACTATAATAAAAAGGAGGGTGGCAGTATGATAACTCAAAAATCCAAAATGTAAACTAGTACACCAAAGCCTAGATTTAGAGATACATCAATATCATAAAAACTAGTTCAACTTCGATGAGTTGCTACTAGGAAACTATAAGAAAGCCCTTCGAATTAGGAAAGAGATAATGTGAACCAAGAAACTCAAGAAATGGAAACATACAATAATTCCTAAGTATAAAATTAAAACCAAATGGGTAGCACAATGCCACCATATGGTAATAGTAATGGTAGTATAAAATGTGTTCTAGAATTTGGATTGTGAGCGATACATTTGATGACCCAAGTTCATAATGATGAGATGGTAATAATCCTATACATGAGCCTCAATCCAAATGGGAAATTTAACCCAAGCTACTCAAGTCAAGTGCAAATGGTAAATTAAACCCAATTTAACACATAACCTAGTAACTTATGAAGGTGAAATTTCAAATTTGAACTATCAATGAAGGATTTAAAGATAATTTAGGAATTAGTTTAGACTCAAATGGGTAGCATAACTATGTTAATTGGACAAATAAACATAAGGTTTGAGATGACAAATTTGAACAAGGCAAAGGTTGATTTGGATTTGACCAGCGTAACACCTTCTTGTTCAATAAATTATGGATACTTTGTTTGGTTATGATGTGTGTTTACAAGAAAGTCTTAACTCCAATCAAGACAAGTAAGCTAAGACCAAAATACCAATGTAACTGAGTAATCATCTTAAGCCTTAAATTGACAAGGTTTGCTTTGTATTATTGAAATACACACACACACGCGCACACACACACACACACACACACACACACACACACACACACACACACACACACACACACACACACACACACACACACACACACACACACACACTTTAAAGGAAATTAAGTTTTCATTCAAAATAAAAGCACATTAATTGGTAGGTTATTTTACACCCCCCTTCTTCCAAGTGATAATATAATTGCATGGACCTTTGGGTGTACCTTGCATCAACAATACTCTGTAGCAAGTAGGGTTTTCTAAACCTTACAATTTATGACCATCTAGATGGTCCCAATTATGGTTAACACAAGAGATTCAAAATTTCAATTTAGATCATACCAATCAACTTATCATGTAATTATCTATTCCTTTGCATGATGATTTCATCTATGGACCACTTAGTGGAATCCCTTGGTTGATCAAACCTAACTCAGGGTTTCATTATGAAAGGATAGGTTAGTCTCTCAACCCCCTAGCTCTCATATTATACATACCCTAATTTGTATACCCCACCATGGAGTGGGGTTGAAACATTTCTAGGAGATAAAGCCCTAGGTCAATGTTTCCCTAGATAACCCATGGGAGGTAATGACATCCCCCTCACAAGCCAAAATGCATGAAATAAAATCTAAGTAAAAAGTGTTTAGGGTTATTTTTAGATCATCCAAACCATATGGGTTTTAGAGAGAGCCTAGACAACTTCTTTTTTACACCTTGAACAAAGGCACATTTATAATGAAAATGCACTTTTGATCACTTGAGTTCCTTATAGGGGATGGGGGAAAGCATACACGTGCAATTCCTTTTACTCAAATAATCTAACAATAAAATGATAGATTATTTACATAAAACAACTTCAATACATTTGAAATCTTAAGTGAAAGTTGAGGTTTATAACACCAAATTGAAATGTGAAGTGAATTTCTTGGCCCTTGGCCTTAGTTTGTAAATACTTTTTAAAAAAAAATCAATAAAACATTCAATCAAACCATCTAGTTTTCCTTTTAAACACCAAAGGGAAGGTTCCTAGTTCTTTTTAAACACCAACAAAAATGTTTAAAAGACTTAATTATGCTCAAAATAAACACTTTTCCTTATAGGTCCTACAAGAAAAATTAGAGTGTTACTTAGATTTGAAGCATATTTTCAAATGAGACAAGCAAATTTGGATTTGTTGCTCTCAGGTTCTCTATTTTTCACACACAAAAATTTATGTTGGTCACTATTGACCAATGCCAGTTGCTATAAGACTGATGTCGATCAAAACCTAACCATCATTGGTTAAAACCAACCGATAACGGTCACTTGTGAGCCCTTAGGCTAAAATGGTATGCTCAAAAATACTTGTTAACTAAACTTTTAGGATAAAATATCCAAAAGAAAAAAATTTGGATCAAGAAATGTTCAGATTAGAGGCTTATAAAATTCAATTTGACCACTACAAACTTGAATAAATCTCTAATATGGAATTTTTTGGACATATTTTTCTCTACAAGTCAACCAATGCCAGTCACACAAAACTGATGCCAGTTTCTATGTAGCCTGTGTATACACAAAAAACATCAAAAATATGGGGAAATGAGCATAAAAATTGATGTTAAAGGACTTTTTAATGAATTTAATGGAAATCTAAGATTGCCAAAGTGTCTTTCTTGTTTGAATGTATGTTATGGTCCCATTAGGCATGCCAAAATGTAGAGATAGATTATAAATAGGATTAGTTCAAGCATTAGTCATGAAAAACACAAAAGAATGTATAAGAACTAACAATCTAAACCAACCTATTCAATAGGTTTGAAAGTGACAATAAGATATAAATTGAAAGAAATCACATATACCTATTACCTTCCCAATATCTTCCACCATCCACAAGTGGATCCAAGCATGTTTTCCCCCTTAATTTGGTGTTCTTATCTTTGTCAACAATGGATTCCAAGCTCCTCTATTATCTCAAGATCACCATGCATAATCTAGGCTCATGATTGAAATCAAATATATGTCTATCAAATTAAGCTATCCTATTGCAAATAAAACATAATAATCAACACAAAGAAAGATTATGGATATAATCTTGCATTATAAGTTTACACAATTTAAGCTTTAAAATGATGCTATATGCCCTTCTATTTATAGATTTTTCAAATGGTTCAGGATCAACCATGATCGTCCATCTCAAGATTGAGATGTTTGGCCATAAATTAATTTAATATTACATAATAAATCCATAAATATCCTCATAAATATTTGGGAAGAAGAGGCATTAATTAGGCATGGGTGCCTATAAACATGATATTTATTGCATTTATGGATTATGGATGCCACCCCATTGATCATGTCATTAGATGATTCAGATATTAAAAATCAATTTCCAATAAAGAAATATTTAATTTTCTCCATGGAATTCTTACTTAAGCTCTTAATTTGAGTTAATTTGCCTAAGTAAGATTAATCAATTTTAGTGCAATTCTTTTGAAATTGGTGCACAATTAATCAAAATGGTTAGAAAGTCATATTTCTAGGTCATAATTTGACTCGAGAAAAATTAAAAGATGATCTCAGATGTATATGAAACATTATCCCATTTAGGATGTTGTCAACATAAAATATCAAAGGCACATGATGTGTGCTTACAAATTAGAAGAAAAGAGTGGTTTAGGGCATCAAAATGCAAAATCATCACTTTGAATTGAAATGATTTAAGAAAAGTTAGAAATCCCTTAAGATGCATTTCCCTATTTAGGGATACATTAGCCTAAATTGGTAATTGTATACGACAAGCTCAAACCATTTAGTGCATTTAGGTGATTTTGGCCTAAATTGTGCATTTGAGTGCAATTCGAGTAAGATCAATAATTCAAACACAAATGGTGTTAGGAATTGGATGTCTACACAAGGACCTCAATTTTAAAAAAAATCTTGATTAGTAGGTACATTGTAAACTCACATAGAGTGAAGTTCACATAAAAATCATATACAGTGACTTTTTACAATGATTTTACAATATATAAAAAGTATAGAAATGAAAAAGAACACATGAAAGCTACAAGTTGACATTGTCATGCACCCTTCCCCTTAATGGCATTTATGAGAGGCCCAACATTGTTCTGAATTGACAAAATTTTGTCTTAAAGAGTGGTTTTATGAAGATATCTACCACTTGATCATCCATAGGACCATTATATAGATCAATATCACCATTAAAGACTTTTTCCTCGATAAACTACACATGAACTTCATTATGCTTCATTATTTGGCGTTGAACTTGATTTTTTTCTAGCACTATATAACTTTTATTTTCACAAAAAAAGAGTTGTGCTATGAGAGACATCCATATGGATTTCTTCTAGAAACCTTTATAGCCACATTACTTCTTTGTACATAAATCTTCACAAAAAATTCAGAGACCACCACTACCATAAATCATGATGTTGTAATAATCTTAATATTTCACCAAAGGTTAAAACACTTTTATAAGGGTTTTGGATACTTGCAACCAACCGATCCATCCATTTAAATTAACCATAATAATTTATTACTTGTACAACCAACTTTTAAAATTTTAGTTGTGTGTAAATAATAAATATATTATTTATTTGTTTTATGGAATAATATGGGCCATAATGTAACTGTACAAATATTATTATTACAACACTAACATGAATGCTCAAAACATTTAGGAAATCATGGCATTGATGGGATCTATATTGGAAACTTTATTTATAGTGGATAAAACATCTATCTCATAACAATGATTGTTATAGTAAAAACATTTGGAGATTTTACATACGCATACTATAAGCTTTATACTTAATGTAACTCCATTTAGAACGTAATTGACTTGAAACACTAAGTTATATAAGCTAAAAATGTTATAATTTTTTAAGATATAGAGATGTTTTAATTATTAGCTTCCTAGGATAAAGACATAAAATTCACCCTCTATAGCCATATTTTTTAATTCTCTTTAAAATTAAAATACTTATTTTCCTTCATTGAAATTGTAACCAAAATTTGTGTGGGATATAATGCATGTTGTTAATGATGATAACTCACCATGAACATGAATTTATTTACCATAAAATTTTATGTGCCACCATCTCTTAACACTTCTAAATCATAGATGTAGTGTAAATAGCCATTTTCTTCACCATGACCTATAATGACTCATGGGAATCATTATGATAAGATACTTCAAACTATCTTCACATTTCATCACCTAGAGAATACATGCTACCTAAAAAAAAAAATTATCTCTTAATTTCCATAAACATAAAAGGTTATTTCGAACCTTTAGTTTTTCAACATTAAAATTAGACATAAAAATTCTTCTATGCTTAACCCATTCCAATCCATTTATGAAAACCAAACCATTACTTAGTAGAGCCAATACAAGAGGCTTGAGGTTAGGCTTGTCACAATAACTAAACCTGTTGGATAAAACATCTTTCATTAATTCAGGTTATGTAATTTATAGCCTTGAATGAATTCCGTACTATTAGAAAAATATTTATCTTGGTCATGAACAAATTAACTCCATAATTAGATATCTATTTCAAGTTGTTTCATAATCATATTTGAACTTTTTGAGATTTATAAAATTTTGGCAACTTTTAGTAAACATATGTGGGTAGTGTTTATAGTTAGTAATAATAATTTATAGAATCTAGTACACTAGATGCTCATATTCCTCATTACCATAGTACATAAGTAAAACATGAATCTAAAACTAATTTTACTTGGGTCAATGTTACTCTAACTAAACTGTCTAATTTGAAATGTTACTTTATTGTTCCTTCTTGCCAACATGATTGATGATTTGTAATGTAACAAGGTACAAAGTTTTAAAATTGAAATTTAGTTTGGAAGTGGATAAAACTATCACCAAGGTCTAGAATTATATTATTCACATAATTCAATTTCACCTTATCAAATTTCACTTACATTTTTTTCTTGACCCTCAAAAATTGTTTGTTCATTTTCTACTCATGAATTCTTGTTTTAATTTTTGTCACCATGATTTGATTTATGTTTATAAATGCATATTTATTTGATAGGGTTTATCTTCTATATTAACATTTCCCCCTTCAATAATCAATGCTCAGCTTCTGGTGGTTTTCCAAAATGAGTTGTTAATTATAGTCATATAAAATGCAAAAATTAGTAACTTGAGCATGGATAATGACACCCAACCCTTATGTCCCTCTTGCTTACTCTCATGACCCTCATAGGCATCTTTTCACTGATTCCCAATCATTTGTATCCTTCCATATCTGACCCCATTTGAGTCAAACTCCTCTTTCCATGACAGATCAATCCCCCTAAGTCCTATTTTCTCAAGACAATAGTGCCACACTAGGACTATAACATCAATGCCACTTCTATCCATTTTTGAAGCTCTTGTCTAAGTCCTTTTCTAGCCCCAATGGTCAATTTATTTTGGTTCCCCATCCTTCTCCTTCTCATCCTAATGCAAGTACATTCAACCCATGACTAATAGATTCCTATAACATCCCATTCAAAGATCATTTGGAAGGGATTGGTAATTATCACTAAGAAAGCAAGAATACAAGCAAGACTACTCAAGAAATCTTCCTTATTATCTGCATACATCCAGATGATACATTTACAAGCTTATTCAAATCCTTACACTAGTCCCTAGTCATCTCAATCACATATAGTTTAGTATTTTTCATATTCATGCACTCAATTACATAAAGCACATCAAGTGAGAGAACTACATATGGCTTGATCCCTCTTCAAAGTATTGGTATGTAGGCAATGTGCCCACACAATGAGTATGGATCTACATCCAGTGAATCTTACACACACTAACCCCCCCTCTTTTTCAAAATTGGTCAAAGCATAATGGAAGATAGGGTTTAAAGATAAAATATGTTCTACAAGGATCTCTATAGACTTCTAGCTACCAAAACTTCATGGATAGGGTCACACAGACTTGGTGAACAAAACCCAAAAAGCTCAAATTCTCAGGACAAAATCAAAAAAGGTGGACTATAGCATCGATGCCACTCTTGTTCACTTTTGGTGCTCCTATCCAATCAAAAAAAAAAGTTTAGATCTCAATTTTTGACAGTGTCCCAGTCTTGCATAGCAAGTAGCAAGCCCTGTCTCAGCAAGTTTCTAGCTAAGTTTGATTTTCTCCCTCTCATTACTATTTTTACAAAAGTTTAAATTATAATTAATTTACACAATTTAGTAGCTTAGTTATTTTCTATTTATTTACTAAACTTACTACTCATACCCTTTAACTAAATTAGGAATAATACATCAATATTCCCAAAAAATTTAAATCATTTGGTGAACCTGACTTACTTCATTGACACATAAAAACCCTAGTAACCCTAAGGTAAATTTCCTACTAATTTTTCTTATATTTTTTCTAATTTTTTACCTACATAATAAAATAAAAAAATTAGCATTAAATTTTAAAATTTTGTAATAATCTTAAAATAAATTTATTTCAAACCCTCGTTGCCCATACTAGGTCCCAGTATTTTTCCAATAATTTTCCCATTATTTTTTGATTTTTTACTAGAATATTTAAATTGAAAGAGCCATTCAAATTTAAAAATTTAATAGTAATTTTTTAAAAACATTTATTTTTAAAAACCTTAGTGGCATCTACTAGGTCTCTTTAAATCATAAATTTTCTAATAAATTTTTTATTTTTTAATTGCATATATAACTCATAAATTCACTTTCAATTTAAAATTTCATAGTAAATTTTCAAAATAATTATCTGTAAAACCCTAGTTGCATATACTAGGTCCCATTGCTTCTTGAGGTATCACCTTACATGTTTGTGTGTTTTGTATATGTTGTCACTTAGATATACACCCTTTGAGGAGATGTAAATCTCTCCTCATCCAAGTAGCACAATGAAATCACTTCTAGGCTTGTGGGCAACCTAAGGAATGAGGTGAGTCTAGATAGGGCTAGCTCCCTTGATGTACCACTTAAGATTACAACTACTAATAACATTGGGAGGTGAAAAAGAAGAGAGATAACTGAAATTAAAATAACATAAGGGAGGTGATACACAAAATATATTTATGACATCCAACTATATGCATATTACACTTGAAATCAAAGGACAAACTAAACATACACTCTCCAATCTATGTCTTCTTGCATCAATGTTACATTATGGGGTTATGGATGAATGTGAAAATCTACAAGGACTATAAAAGAGGCCTTTAATGATATTAATGAAGATACTAACTCACTTAAACTTTGATGTTTCCTAGAACACATCACATGTCCCACAAGAATAAGCTGCAAATAGGTGAGAGAATGTGACAACTTGCTAAGGAATCCATAGTCTTCACTATGCAAATTCAACATTCAATTAAAGCACACTATGAACAATAATATAAGATGTAACACTTAGTAATTTTAATAATTAAAAAGTATAAAAATGAGAAAGAATTTTCCATACTTAGGTGGAGCATAGAATATAATGGCTAAAATGGCTAGTTCTTATAGAACTTGAGAGAGAGAGAAGAAGAAGAGAAGTCCAAGGGTCATAAGGACACTTTTAAATCTGATAAAAGGATTTAATTTTTCATGTGGAGAATATATGGGATGAACCATTCAAGGTTAGGAGCTACAAGTGTCAATCCAAGTCACAATCTTCATGAAAAGTGGCAAGAAAATTCCTCAACTAGCTCAAAAAAACTACCTTCATGATTGGAGCTATTTTAACATCCTATAATTAATGAGGAGAATTCCAAATGATTTTAATGAAGTTTAAGGACATAATAAATTCTTCTCCATGTATTATTTATAGGCCTGTTCATCTAGAATTACCTGGAGAGAAGCAATCATCATCTACTATCTAGAAAATTGCTCTTCCATGTACCCTACACACTTGGATTCAAAATTGGAATTATTTTTTCATGAAAATATATGGTATTAAGTTAACGACACCTTTAAATACCCTCCATTTCCTTATAATCACCAAGGACACCTTAAAAATCCATTCACTTAAAGTTTTCACACTTCTCCCTAGGTTATCCATTAGGCCAGTTTTGACTAGCTAAAATGAGGTCTATTTTTAGAATGATTAAGTATTGTTATAGAATATTAAATTGAAATTAATGGTTATCCCATGTCTATATCTTCCTCCCAAAGTTTTTTTATTGTTCAAACTCCTCTTGTAGCCTACACACAAAAAAAAGGGTCAAAATAGCCTAGTTATGTCATGTCTGTATAGGTCCATACATCCAAAAATCATGTGAATTAGATTTATGGAGTCCTTTCCAATTTTTTATAGGTTTTATGGTCATACTATTCCATTAGATTGCATTTCCAACTCCATTTTCACAAACTGGTTCTTGCAAGGGTTTTAGGTGCATTATACTCTTAAGGTTGGTTCATAAAAACTAGATGTCCACCCTATAAATAAATTCCACAAATATGTCATTCAAGACCCCTGATAACCTCCCTTAAATCCTTTTTCATCTATGCAATTTCTCATGAAAGATATGAGTAATCAAACTTGCCTTATTGAGCTTGTTTTCCTCATTTTTACAGGTCTGAGTTAGGTTTTGAATTAGAAATAGATTTTTTATGGTTTCTCCTAAAAGTTAAAATATTTAACACCTTTATAGTGACGTTAAAATCATGCCCAAATAGGTTGGAAAGTATATTTCATGCTATAATGGAATTTGACCTCACATTTGGTCTAAGGCCTAAGCATGTCAAGTAGGTTTGAGTTGCCCTCGAAGCTCAAAATGACCTTTCATGGTTTTATTTGCCTTTTGAAGGTTTAAACACACCTGAATCCATCCCACACACATGTTCCAATAACTTTTAAATCTTTTCAATAGCTGCGAGAGAAGTTGGACTCCCATTTGGCTTTAGGCCTCACCATGCACAACTAGTTTGTCTATAACTTTGTAGGTTTAGACCCCTAAGGTAGAATTCTTCCTTATATTAAAGATATTCTCATATTATCCATGGTGTGATTCAAATTATCACATAATTTTTAGAGTTATTTTAGCTCCTTGAATCACCATTTCACCCTTTTTATCCAAAACTGTAGGTTTATGTTCAAAGGGAAGTACCCCCTATCTGAGACAAAATAGGTGGTAATTCCCCTATTTTCTCCAAAATTTTGAATACATTATGGAATTCCTAAAATAATTATGACTCTTCTCAAAAAAAATTAGCACCTTGTCATCTCATATGACCTTCCAAACCTTTAAATTCCAAAACTAGTCTCTTGACAAGATAGACGGTCCAAGATTTAGACTAAGTTTATTCCATTAAGGACTCTCCTCTTGCTTGATTTGCATTGTCAAAACCATATATAGGTTATCATCATCATGATGGATGTGTTATATCATTTTTTATTCACTCTTACTTCTCATTGATCACTCATATTCATGGATTCACAAGACTGAGTCTCTTCTTAATTGTATCATGTCTATGTTTCTTGCTTTAGGAGGTCTTGTAGGTGTCTATGGCTTGAAACAAGATTTAAAATGGTGGATAAGACATTCATGAAACTTAAATTACCATATAACATTTATGGGATCCATTATACATCTTGATCTTATCCTAAACACCCTTTGAATCACTCTTCCTCAGCTTATTGTCTTTTACAGTCATTGTATTGACTGTGTTATGGTCTTGAAAACCCTATAAATGAGTGTTTGGGCATGTTTTGGATGAAACAAAGTTTTATTATTCTTATTATAACCTTATAATATCCATAACCAATGTTTTGAACTTATCCACTCATCCAACTTAGCTAGATCATCACATATATAGAATTCTTAGCTCATTGTCTTTCACTCAGCTAGTTGTAGGTGAACATTGGTGTGATTAAGCATGCATGTAGGTACTAATGATAGAGAAGACATAGTATAACATCCTTTTTAAGTGACATTTTTTGTCCCTTGAAATGTATTTTCAATAACTAAGGTCATCTACTCATGAGACTATGCCTTAGACTGCCAACCTAGAAAATAAAGTTGCTCAAGGATTCCAATTCCTGTAGATAATAATGAGGAAAATTAATGTCCAAAATGAAAATTTGGGGTGCTTAGTAACTATCCTCCATTAGGTATTTGTCCTCCATATTTTTAATGGTTTTTATACCATGCATAAGCTATAATATTTATCTATTTAGATATCTTAAAACCCTTTTCAGCCATGTTATATGATATTCCCAAAAAAACCCTGGACCTCTATCTCCCTTTTTTAGGGATTAAAGGCTTGAAACTACAGTCCTTTCCATAAACATGGTTTCACTTGTACTTGTCACCTTGACATGTCAAATTAGATTTTCCATGTTTAACAATATATTTTAACACTTCAAAAGAGATTCCAACTTGTGCAAATCCTCTCCATACAAGGATATTCAACCTCTATTGCTGCCACTTGTAGGTGGATCTTTTCATGTACAAGCAAGCAATGTAAACATTTCCCAAACAATCCATAATATAAGGTCATTTGATCCATCCTATTTCCTTTAAATCTCTTCAAATGCCTATTTTCAACCTTGAGGAGTTAAAGACCATTTTCAAATATGTTTTTTCCAATATGTCACCTATATTATGCATTAGGGGTACCCAAATGTGAATGCAATAGCAGATAGGAGCATTAGGAAGAATGTATGAACTATAAGCATGTGGCATGACCTTATCACCATTTTAAGGTTTCATATGAATTCCTTCATCTGATGGAAACCTCAAAGAAGTCTAAAATTACTCTTTCCAATGTGGATATAACTCTTGAGAGTAGTTGTAGGTGTGGATTCCCAATGTATACAAATAGTGGGCAGGACATGGCCATATGTATTATTTACACTTATTCAATTATTGTATCTCCATCTCAAAACCTAAAGTGTATCATTCATGTTTAAAAATTATTTAAACTATCACCAAACTTCTTACCTCAGTATAAGATCATCAAGAGCTCTTGTAGGTAGTTACTTGTTTATAGGCAATGAGTGTCTAGAAAGGAGCAAAAAATGGATGAATGAGTTTTTAAAAAAATTCAAACTCAAATTTAACCTATAAAATATATGATGTACCTTAAGGAGGTATGAAAAAAAAGTTTTAAAATATCCATTTTAATGTCCAAGTCATTTGCAAACATCTAAACACAATAGGTATGAGTATCATTGACTGTTTGATATGGTGGGTGAACTTATGACCAAAATTACACCTCTTCAAACATAAAAAAGAAATTTATTTAACTCATAATGCTTTTGGAAACTGATACACCATGACTACAACTTCATGAGAACTCCACAGGAAACCAACATTCTAAAAATAAGAGAAATTTTGACCGAGACTATACATGGTGATCTCTTCCTGCAACATGAGGCAAATTTACTTATCCAAACAGCATGAAACGTGAAAAAAATAATTACAACCATATTATAAGGAATATAACATACTATAGAGTCAACATAACTAATTGTTTCATATGGATTTGACTAAACTTGAGCAAAACCTATAGGGTGCATGAAATAGCTAGTAGAAAAGCATAGTCAACTTGTAAAGGATGGTTCATGAATTATAGGCCACCATTCCTCAAAATAAATATATTTAAATTATTTTATTTGATTTTAATAAAAACTCCATAAGTTATTTGACATGAAACCCAATGAGTTATTTGTACTGAGCAAAAACCTGAAGATCACTTTAGTGTGCCAAGAAAGGAAAAAATGGAGAATACTGGTTTTGAGAAATAAATGACATTTTAATATCATTTCAAGTATGTATATGAGTGTTTTTAAGGTTAATAGTCACATTTACACCTTTTTCAAGTGGCACACCTCTCAAGGAGGTCATACAAGTGCTAAATTCTTCCTTTTCTTTAAGAAAATTGACTTTTCTTCTGATGAAATTGAAAATTTTCAGTATTTTCAGTTACTTAAGACTTATAAATACACATGGGACATGACATAACATTTTTATTCCTTCACATTTTCCAATAAACTCATATAAAGCATTAAATGCTCTATTTTGACCCTTAAAATGACACAAAATGATAAATGGATTTAAAAACTAATTGACCAAAGAAAATATAACATTAATTGACCTAAATTAACCTATGAAACACCTCAATACAAGATATTATAACCCCTAAAACATTTATAAAAACCAATTTTTTACCTAGGGGTGCCCCAATTTGACCTAAAAGTCAAATTTGGTCAACAATATCCTTTTTATACAATTTCTAGTTAACTATTTTTAGGACTTTACATTTCCTATATTTAGTACTTTAATTTTATATCACTTTGTCTATTAAAAATTATTGAAAAAATTTCAATGAGATCTCAAATTGTTATCTTACTTTAACAATGGCCTAATATACCAGTTTTGATGAAACTAATAAAAGGGAACTTCAAGAACTCTTAACTAAACACCCTAACATAAAAGATGGCATGCTTAAAATACTAAAATAATAACAACAAAGAGTGAACAATGGTCAATCTTCCCAAACCATAGAGCAATCAGTTGTAAATAACACTACGGGGGTAACTATGTCTTAACAACCCCTTATAGTAGCCCAACTTACCTCTATGCCACCAACTACAACTAGTACATATTTATCTCCTGATGTGGCTGCCCTTATGTAAGAGATATTATCTCTTCAATCCAAGGTGTTACATCTTGAGAAAGATGCCTCTAGACCTACATAGGCTTTGGATCCTTTTGCTCTATTGCATACACCATTGGCATGTCACATTACTTCCACACCCTTACCACAAGGTTTTATTCAACCCAAGATTACTCTATATGATGGAAAGGGTGATCTAGAGACACATTTCAGAGCCTTTCATGCAGATTGCTTGGACTATGTACCCAATGATTGGCTACTCACCAAGCTATTTCCATGAAGCCTAAAGAATTCTACTTTAAAATAGTTTTATAGTCTATTGAATCAATCAGTCAATGCATTCAATCCTTTAGCTAAAATGTTCCTAGCTCATTTCATCATTAACATTAGTGATAAGGTTTCATATGCCCAAGTTGCACAATAGAAACAAAAGTCAAATGAGCATCTCACAGATTATGTTCTTTGATATAAGATTATTTTGGCTAAGATGACTAGCACCATGGTCGATCAAGAGTTACAAGATCTCTTCAAATAGAGTCTTTTACTAGCTTTGCATGAATCAATCATGTTCAAAATATTATCTTCCTTCACTGAATTGTGTCCCACACTAAAGGAACATGAAGTCAAACTAATTTCAATGGGCAAACTCAAGTACACAAGTATCTCAAACACAACAAACAAGAGTAACAACAAAGTACCATACAGAGTCAAGGTCACTAATAACATAAGTTAGAATCAATTAATAATTAATGTGGCTTCTGAGCCCCCTCAGCAAGTGATTTTATCAACACCTCCTTGATGAACCTTCACCAATCTACCAATTTCTCTAGCCATAGTTTTATAGTAGCTATTAGAATGTAACATAATATCTCTCCCTCTTATTTGGGATGTTGACCCAACAAAGTATTTTCTATGGGGATATGATCAGCATGCATTTTTCAAGTTTCATAGGGTACCAAGACATACAACAAACATATGCATTAGTTTGAGACACAAGATACATGATTTGATATATGGCAATCATTGATCTTGGAACTTCAGTTGAGCCTCCTCAAGCAAATCAAACATGGGACAAAGCTTTGAAACTCTTTTCAGATCCTTTTCCACAACATTCTAAATAGGAGACAAGGGACACATTAGGTGTTTACCATGCATATCATACACATCCACCATTAGATACATATTGGGCACCTTCAGTTGAGACACATCCTTTGAGAAACATGATTGTTGTATACAATTCTAGAGTTTCAACTAGACCTTCCATCTCCTTTTCAAAGTAGGAAATCATTGAGGATGATTCATATTATCATGCACTCTTTATTAGAGCTTACATTCATAATCATCCTATTCATAGTGTTCTCATAGATAATGGATCTAGTGTGAACATGTGCACTATGAAATTATTATAGCATTTGGGATATTTTTAGTAGGATATTACCCCAATGAAAATAGTTATTAGTAGATTCAATGGGCACATACAGGGTTCATTAGGTGAGATCATACTTCTTTACAGGTTGGTCTAACACATGTGGCCACACCATTCACTATTGTTCCCAGTGAAGGAGTCTTTGATATGTTACTTGGTTGATCATGGATCCAAAAAATTTGAGTAGTACCTTCTATGGTTCACATATGTGTGAAATTAATTCATGCTAATCAATTTTTTATAGTTGGTGGAGTTCCATATGAATTACCACTCCCCACTTCAAAGCCATCTTCTACTTTGCAGTTACTAATTTCAATTTTTCCACTAGTTTCAATTTTTCCACTAGTCATATTTCCTCTTCCAATTTTGATTCAGACATAGTTGAGGCATCCATTGCATGCATAGGGAGTTCATACACCTCCACATCTTCAGTATTCTAGATAGCTTCCAGCTATAGTGTTCACACCCAAGGTAGTATCATTGAGATCTCATGCATCTACTCACAGAGCACATGTTCAGATAACTTCTACTACCAAATGGGTCCCTAAGAGCCCTATAGTTACATCCAATTCTTATATTTATTGGGGACCCCATAGTTAGTTTCTACTCAAATATTTTAGAGCATTTATAGCATATACAGCTTTCAAAACCATAATCTCATCATTTTCATCATGTTTCACGATCATGCATGATTCCTCTCCTTGATACAGAACACCATGATAGGGAGTCTCCCATGAGACTCATCGATTAGTATCATCCTTTCATAGCTTACCTATACATAGTTTCTTATGCTTGATTATATATCACTTATATTCAAAAATCCATAAACATTCAAATAGTTCAAAATACAAAAATATGCAAATAATTCAAAACACCAAAAATATTTCAATTTTATGCATCATCCATGCTTTACATTTCTACTACTATGTTAGACTTACATTTGTTATTCTATGTTATTATTTGTCAATTTATCTACATTATCATGCTTCACTTAATCTTCTTTGAGTGTGTGCAGTGACATCTAGTTCTTTGATTGCTTCACCCTACCCATTAAGGGGCATCCTACTTCTACATTGAGACATACATCGATATCCATACCCATTAAGGGTATCTTCTGAATGACTACACCATTTAGGTTATGTCATTCCTACACCACACACTCTAGTTATCATGTTGATGTACATTATTTACTAGCTTACACAAATTACTCTATCAATACTCACTAGTATATAGCACTTATGTATTTTTTAGCATATACTTAGTCTTGTACTAACATGTCTTGCATACTTTCCCTCTTACTTTGATTAGTTAGATGCGATTGTATTTCTTGTTATTACATGCTTTCCTTTTTTGATTTGCATAGCTAGATAGAATTGCATTTTTCAATTCCTATTTGTCTCTTGTATGTGCCTTAAGACATTTTCCAATGTCCTTTACTTCTACTACTTACATGCACCTTAGGATATTTACCAATTTCCTTTGCATGTACTCTTCTATGTGATTGTGGCTTCCATGCCAACCTTGCTTATTTCTATTATATGTGTATGTGGCATTTGAGTATGCCTTGTATGCTTGATTTTTAGTTTGAGTGACATGTACCCATGTCCCTTGTTTATTTGGCCCCTTGGCCACCCTTGTATGCTTCTTACTTCTTGCCTTATGTGCTTATTAATTATTTGTATTTCCATGATCCACATCATGTATTTTTCTTGCTTTCTTAGATGCCATGATGGACATCATGCTCCATCCCTCCAACTAACAACTAACCAGACTTTCATATCTAGTTTAGTATAATGCACATGTTATTATATTATTATATCCATTTAGGCATACACCTATTGATCTAACAATATCTCAATTCAAACCATGCTATATCTTGAGATATATTTTCAATTATCATTGTTATATCATGTATCTTTGCATCATAACACACTTTAAGGGCTCTTTCTTCTAAAGGAAGTCATTTTAGGGTCTTCATTCCTACCCTTAGAAGAGGGGGCAACAAACAAGGGTTTTGTCACAGAGATAAGAGTTCTTAATGGTCAAAAAATTAGCATTTAACACATTTAGAATAGCAACCAGACATCAAAATAGATATAACAGACTAAGTAGATAGTGAAAATATCAAAACAGCTACCAAATTTGGCCTAGGATAATAGTGCCCAACTTGGACTACAATGCCAATGCCACTAGTGTCCACTTTGGGTGCTACTTTCCAAATAGACAAAAAGCTAGACTTTTTAGAAGCAGGCAAAAAGTAGGTTCAACTATAGTTTTGAATAGTCAGATTAGTTTAGAATCAGTAGTTTTTAGTACACTTTTACTTAGACAATTTAGATATATGGAGCATCATGCACAGCATGATGGCTCTCACTTCCAATTTCAAACATTAATGTTGATATAACTTCCAGATCAAAATCCATATTCTAGACACCAGTGATTGGGGGCAATGTGCATGACACATTTGTTTTATTTTCCTTTCTACCTAGGCATTCCCTATATTTACATGCCTTATTCCATTTGTAGGTAGTTGGTATCATTTTTAAATCACTTTTATACAATCCTAAATTCCACATTCTTGAGTTCCCAAGTTCCTGAGTGGCTTTCATATAAGCCTAGTCCACTAGTTTGGAGTGGCTTTTATACAAGCCTAATCTCCATCTTTTGAAGTGGCCAAGAGTGGCCTGGTTTCCAACATACATTCAGCTATTCATGCCAACATTTTCAAATCATAGTACATTCATGGGATTCAAGAGCGATCTCATATGATATACATTTCATACTAGTATCAGTTCATATCTTTACTTCACAAGGTAATGATGGAGCCAAAGGACTAACTAGCCTTTGTATTCTTGATCCACCTATTCAAAGGGATTAGACACATAGTTCAAACATTTATCAACACACACATGATCACCTAGCTTCACTTAGTGGGTGATTATGGACCCAAAGGTCTAGCCTTTGCATTCTTGAACCACTCTCGAGGAATTGAGCACTCAGCTCTGTTCATGATATCACTCAGTATTATTCAGCATCACAATATGTTTTGTATTGGTCCACATACCTAGTGAGGTGTATTCATTCCTTTCTCTTCCTCTCTCTCTTACCCAACTTTGTACATTCTTATTTTAGATATAATGTATCTATTAAGAACTGATCTACTCTTTATTTTTCTTGTATATATGCACTTCATAGCATGTTTATTCTATGCACACCCAACATCATGTAACTTCATGATCTTGATCCTTTGTAGGTAAGTTTAGGTACACTTTCTATTTTTTATTTATCTTAGTAATTCACTTTATTGCATCACTAGATGAATGTAGTCATATAAAATGCAAAAATTGGTAACTTGAGTGTGGCTAATGACAACCAACCCTTAGGTGCATCTTGCTTGCTCTCACAACCTTCATAGGCATCTTTTCATTGATTCCCAATCATCTATATCCTTCCATACCTGACCCCAACTAAGCTAGAATCCTCTTTCTATGATAGATCAATCCTCTAATTCCCATCTACTCAAGACAATAGTGCCACTCTAGGACTATAGTGTTGGTGCTACTCCTGTCCACTTTCAGTACTCTTGTCCAAATCTATTTATGACCACAATAATAAATTTATTTTGGTTCCCCATCCTTCTCCTTATCGACCTAACATGAGTACATTCAACCCTTGACCAATAGATCTTTATAAAATCCCATTCAAAGATCATTTGGAAGGGGTTGGCAATTATCACTAAGCAAGCAAGAATACTCTAGCAATCTTCCCTATTCTCTACATATAGCTAGTAAATACACTTACAAGCTTATTCAAATCCTTACACCAGTCCTTAGCCATCTCATGCACATCTAGTTTAGCATTTTTCATATTCATACACTCAACTGCACAAAGCACATCAAGTGAGAGAACTACATATAGATTAATCCCTCTTCAGAGTATTAGTATGTAGGCAACGTACCCACACAAGGGTGTGGATCCATGTCTATTGAATCTTACACACACTAACCCCCCCTTCTTGCTCAAAATTAGTTAAAGAATAATGGAAGATAGGGTTTGAAGATAAAAAAAATTATATAGGGAGATTTATAGACTTCCAACTACTGAAACTTCATGGATAGGGTCACACAGACCTAGTGAACAAAACCCATAAATATCAAATCCTTAAGACAATAGTGGTAGAGATGGACTATAGTGTCGGTGCCACTCATATCTATTTCTAATTATCCTATCTAATTAGAAAATGAAGTTTAGATATCAGTTTGTGACAGTGTCCCAGTCTTGCACAATGAGTATTAAGCCTTGTCTCAGTCATATCAGTCAGTTTCTAGCTAAGTTTGATTTTTTCCCTCTCATTACTATTTTTAGAAAAGTATAAATTACAATTAATTTACACAAATTAGTATCTTAATTATTGTCTATTTATTTACTCATTTTACTACTCAGACCCTTTAACTAAATTAGGAATAATACACCAATATTCTCAAAATTGTTAAATCATTAATCTATTTGTTACATAAAACAAGAATATTATAGAATGTTTAAGTACCCACTTTTTTCTCAGAACTTGTGGTGAGATCAAATTATTTCCCATAAGCTAGAAAATGTTCCTTCAAAAAATGAAATTACCAGTGAATGATTTTTTGTGACTTCTAAAGCTCTATTCTTTAACACACCTTTCGTTTCAAATAAGGGCCAATAATAAAGTCATTAATGAGAATATCCTCACAAAAAAACCTATGAATGTTAATCACAAATTAATGTAAACCTTAAAAAATTATATGTTTCTTTTTCATTACACATTGTAAAATTGAACAACATTAACAATTGCAAAGGCCGAATGAGAGTGGGATCTATAAATCTACACAATATCTAGCCATTACCATTAGTAATTTAACAAAATTATTATTACTTAAACATTGTCATTGTAAGATAAGCTTCCCAAAAATTAGTCAATTTAAGATAGTGTGACTATGAGAATTACAATAAAATGATATTTAACTTGTACTATGAGACTAAGTATTGTTGTTACTTTTATCTCCTTCCCATGGTTTCCACATATTTTATTAGGAAAATGATGTTGTTATTGTTATTGTGATACAAATATGAAATTCTTTATATCGTAGATGAAAATGATGTTGTGTCAATAAAATGATATTTTTATTATTTTTATTTTGAGACAAGAGTGTATGCAATTTTAAATATAATTCATTGAATGAAATAGGGCCCTAATCCCATTGAATTCTATGTCATTGCGAGAATACTATGATCTATTTTATTTTATAGTAGGGGTCTAATCCCTCAATCCACACACCAAATTTGTATGCATAAAACATCATTTGTTCTAAATTCTAGTGTTGAAAACCTTCTTAAACATTTAGTATCAAATTTATTTTATTGTAAATTTGTTTATGCATTAACCTTTTTGTAATCACTCTTTCCAAGCTACATTTTTTTGTACTTAGTCTTTTTATTTCATTTATTGGGGGTTGAATACATTTATCAATTTAGTGTCAAATTTATTTTATTGTAATAAAAATTAAAGTTTGAATTTTTATTAAATATCCTAATTCACATAGCCATGTATTTCTACATGGGTCCCTAAAAATGCTGATGAGAAGGTAGCTAGTGAAAACATGGAAGACATGAAAGAACTTATTATAAGGATGAGATACAAGAGAAATATGTTAATGGTAGATCATGTGGGTGTTAATTTGTCACTATCCCTACCAAAAAATGGTTTTGTTTGACCTTCTTTGAAGTGCAATAATAACCATTAAGAGGTTGGAAATAATAGTAGCTAAGAAGAATAGGGTATTGGAGAATTTACCATAGAGAATGAGGAGTTACATTGTACAAATCTAACACTTAGGGGTGAGAAGTTAAAAATTGAAAAATAGTGTGTCACTCTTAAGACTATCAATGCATACATAAAATCACTTTGTGACTATAGGGGAGAGATGGCCGTCTCCGTGATCATTAATTATGATGGAATGACTACTATCTATGAACAAGAGTTTCAACATTGGAAGGTAGATTATGATAACATGTGTGGGTATGTCCAATGATTAGTCTATGTAGCAGTGGAATTTTGGGGAAGATAAATGATGTTTAGTTTTAAGGCATGCTAGTTAGAAAATTTTATACGTAATGGAGATCCTTTACCAACCCCACTTGGTAGATAAAAGTTATCTTTTATTTTTCCTATTGATATGTTATGTTGAGTTATGTATTTTCATAGAATTAGTTTTAAATGTTGGAAAAAGTGTAATAAAATAAGTATGGCTTTCAATAATGCTTAAAATTTAATATTCATTGATGTTTAATATGGAATGAAATGATATAATATGTTTTTAATGGAATGATATTCCATATTGGTAATGTGTTTGGTGGGTTTCTACACTTTTGTTTGGTACTTTTTATCTCATATTTGTAGAGCATGGTTTCATAATAACAAACAATAAAACCTATCATGAAATATCAGCCTTAAAACTAAATTGAGGTTCATGCATCAAAACACATCTATACTATCACTATATTTTAGTATTTGAAAAAATAACCAAAATATATTTCTAGTTACTATTTTTAATTCAAACAATATATACATCAAGTTTTATATGAGCCAAATGTGTTATCAAACATCCTAAGAGTGACAATGAGAGAGTGATATTTTTTTTGTTTTAACACTTCATGATAAAATGAAACAGACAAAATAATTATTAGGTTTAATTTTAAAATGCATTACATGTATCTAAACATGTTCATTCCATAGCCATTACAGTACACTTTTATAAACAAGAGATTAAAGTAAATATGTAAGAATTAAGTATTGATAAAACTATCTATTCAAGACTTGTAATAATGTTTAAAATTTAATTGTATCCATTGAAGACATGTTTGTCACAATCAAATAATAAATTAAGATAATAAGTTTTTTTATATATAGATGATCACTTTTGACTGGAGCTATGAACTAGATTTGGGGCATAATAAGGGAGCCTAGTCCCCAAGAACCATTAAACCAACACAAATAACCACCACCAACCAATGAAACCACTAAGTCAACTCAAACAGACACATCTAGCCTACAAAAACCTTATGAGATTCGAACCTAGGTGGAGTTGGGCATAATCAACTCACTTTACCAACCCTTATACATCTCATTGGAAAGGTAAAAAGTATTTACTTACAACATGCTCAAATAATAAGCATAATACCAATTTTTACCATTTCTGATACCCATTTTATTAAATATAAATTGCACAAGGTCCACCATATAAAAATTAGTGGGTTTATATCTTAGACCTATATTTCATCTATTATATTTTTTGTGAAATAGTTAGCAAAGTATTCACAACATTCAAACCAAAAAATATGAGTGCTAATATTTCACAATATCTTAGACATGCAGAATTAATATTTCTAAACTAGAATAATCATATTGCAAGTTCCCCATCTGATGCCACCCAAAATGTTTACTATGTAATTCATACTAAAAAAAAAGCATGCTTTATCAAACATTCAAACCTTGTCTCAAAAAATGTCCAAGGAATGTACTAGATAGTCCCTCTTAGCATAAAACCAATATGCTATCTCAAACAAATAGAAACCACACTAACAAGACATTTGCATTGAGGAGGTTGTCAAGATACCATCACTTGAAATCCAAGCTACTACATTTCTACAATAAATAGAGCATACAAAATTACTTCCATGAATTGTAGTCCTTAAAATAATATTCAAAATATTGTCCTCAATTGACACTTAGATCGATGTCCAAGGCATTTGTGATGCAAAAGTTTAATATGGTAAATTCATTAGTGTTTATTATTTTATTAAACTTTCATTAATTCTCCTTCTATTTATCAAATTAAACATTGCATATAAGGCAATAAAGCTTAATTCTCTCATAATGAGGTTATTATATATAAGGAAACAAATTATATTATGTATTTTTTATATTGGATTGCCAACAATAGGTTGGGGCAATTAATTATGCTGCTTATATCCAAAATTATTCCCCTACCTGAGTTGTTCCAACTAATAACTATAATAACCTGGTTGTTAAATACCATCAATGGCACCGAATGCCAATGGAACTTCATTACCAATCTCAAAATTACATAAAAATGGCATATTCATACATTATAAAATTTATTCTCAACATCTCTTTGTATAGATTCTAGACTAGCTAATTCATTTGAATAAAAACCCCATTATGACTACATATTTATTATATAAGACAATGATTTAACTATTTTGGGAATATTAGAGTCTTATTCCTATTTTAGTTAAGGGTCTGAGTTAATTAATTAGTAAATAATATTGGAATAATTAAGTCACTAATTTGTATAATTTAATTGTAATTTGAATCTTTCTAAAAATAGTAATAAATGAAGAGAAATGTAACTTAGCTTAATTTAGACTAAGATGGCTGAGACAGCGTCTAGAATCTATTTTACAAGACTATAATAGTGTTGTGAATCAGGATTTACCCTTCATTTCATGAAAGAATAGGGGCACCAAAATAAGACACCCTGGGGTCTAATGCTATAGTCCTTTATCGTTATTGTCCCAGAGTCTTGATTTTTTTGGGTTGTCCATTGTCTCTATGTAAGCCTGCCTGTGAAATTTCAGATGTTGGATGTTTGTGGAACTTTCTATGGAGCTGATTTAGTCTTCAAACACTAGAATTCATTATGCTTTGACAAACTTTGAGAAATAGCGGGGTTAGTGTGTGTAATATGCATTGAACGTGTATCCACACCCCTTGTGTGGGCACACTGCCTATATACCAATACTCTAAAGAGGGATCAAGCCATATGTAGTTCTCCCACTTGATGTGTTTTGTGCAATAGTGTGTATGAAGATGCAAAATGATAAAATTGGGTGTGCTTGAGGTGGTTAGGGACTGGTGTAAGGGTTTGAATAAGTTTGTGGTTGTATTGGATGGTTATATGCAAAGAATAGGGAAATGTGCTTGAGTAGTCTTGTTTGTATTCTTTTTTGCTTTGTGATATTTTCCAACCCCTTCTAAATGAACTTTGAATGAGATTTTATAGAGATCTATTGGTTATGAGTTGAATGTATTCATGTTAGGCCAACAAGAAGAAGGATAAGAACTGGAAGGAAGTGACCATTGGAGCTAAAAATGCAATTGGATAAGAGCACCAAAAATTGAAACCCTAGGTTCTAATGTTATATTCCAACTTAGGCACTATTGTCCTAAAGGTAAAACACCTAGGGGAGCTAGAATTATCATAAGAAATATAGCCTAGTTGAGCTGAAATCAGGTCTCAAAAGTCTACAAATGACTATGAATAAGCAAAAAAGTGTCTAGAAGGGTCATGAGTACATGCAAGAGGGCCTATGGGTTGGGTATCACAAACCACACTCAAGCTATCAATTTTCACATTTTATATGACTACATTCCCCCCCCCTTATTCTAGTGATGAAACAAAGTGAAATACTAGGATAAAGGAAAAATAGAAAGTGTACCTGAACTTACCTGCAAGGGTGAAGCTCATGAAACTGTGTGATGTTGGGTATGCATAGAGAGAGCACATTATGAAGTGTGAATCTGTAAAAGAAAGTCAATATTAGATCAGTTCTTACTAGATATGCTATATCTAAAATAGAAATGTACAAAAAGTTAGCTAAGAGAGAGAGAGAAAGAGAAAGGAATGAATACACCTCACCAATTACGTGAACTAATACAAAACCTATTGTGATATTTAGTGATGATGAGTATGTGCTAAATGACATTGTAATAAGAGTAATATCATGAATGGAGCTAAGTGTTTAATTCCCCAAGAGTGGTTTAAGAATGTAAAGGCTAGCCCTTTGGCTCTATCATCACCCACTAAGTGAAGCTATGTGATCTTGCATGTGTTGATCGATGTTTGGACTGTGTGCCCAATGCCTCTAAGTAGGTGGCTCAAGAATACAAAGGCTAGTTAGTCTTTTAGCTCCATCATTTCCGCATGAAGTGAAGCTATGAAATGATACTAGTATGAATGTGTGTCATATGAAATGGCTCCTAAATCCCATGAATGTTATGTAATTTAATAATGTGGCATGGATAGCCAAATGTATGTTGGAAATTAGGCCACTCTTGGTCATTCAAAAAAGGTGGAGATTAGGCTTGTATAAAATCCACTTCAAATTTGGGAAATAAGCTTATGTGGAAGCCACTCAAAAATGATGATAACCACCTACAAATGGAATAAGGCATGAAAATACTGAGAATACTTGGGTAATGTACTAAACTCAAAAAGAAAAGAAGTCAAATGTGTCATGCATATTTCCCCCAATCACTGGTGTCTAAAACATGGATTTTGATGTATAAGTTATACCAATTTCCTAATCTAAAATTGGAAGTGAGAGCCATCATGATACCCCTTATATCTAGATTCTTTGAGAAAAATTGTACTAAAACTATTGATTCTAAACTAAACTATTGCTGATAAAACTATAATTGTACTTATTTTTCTATCTATTTCTAGAAAATCTAGTTTTTTTGTTGTTTGGATAGGAGTATTAAAATTGGACACCCTACTATCCAATGTTGTAGTCCAATCTTAGCACTCTTGTCTTGCGTTGATTCTGATGATTGTCCTATAATCATCACTATTTTTTTAGTCCATTTTTCCTGGTTTGAAGTCTAGATATTGTTCTAGGCGTTATAAAAGCTGATTTTTTAACGAGTAGGAGCTTTGATCTCTCTGACAAAAACTCATATTTATTTCCCCCTATTCGAGGGTAGGAATGAAGACCCTGTAATGACTTCCCTTAGAAGAAAGAGCCCTACAAGTGTGTTATACTATAAAATACATGATATAACAATGATAATTGACAAGATATCTCAAGATATAACATGGTTTGTAATAGATATTATTATATCAATAGGGGTATGCCTAGATAGATATAACAATGTAATAACATGTGCAATATAATAAACAAGAAACGAAAGTCTAGTTAGTTGTTAGTTATTAGTTGTTAGTTGTTAGTTGTTAGTTGTTAGTTGTCAAGGAGGGTTGGAGCATGATGTCCATCATAGCATCCAATAAAGTAAGATAATGTATGATGTGGATCATAGCATTACAAGTAATTAAAAAGCAATCAAGAAATAATCACACAAGGAAATACATAAGAAGCATACAAGAGTAGCCAAGGGGCTAAGAAAATAAGGGACATGGGCACATGTCACTCAAACAAGAAATCAAGCATACAAGACATGTTTAAATGCCACATACACATACAAATGAAATAATCAAGGTTGGCACAAGGGCCATAGGAACATAGAAGAGTAAAAGCAAAGGACATTGGAAAATGTCCTAAGGAACACACAAGAATATAAGCAAAAGACATTGGCAAATGTCCTAAGGCACATACAAGAGACAAAAGAGGAATTAAGAAATGCAAACACATCTAGCTATGCAAAGCAAGAAATAAGAGCATGTAAATACTAGAAGTACAATCGCATCTAACCAATCAAAGTAAAAAGTTAAAGTATGAAAGACATATAGTACAAGACTAGGTATATGCTAAGAAATACACAAGTGTTATATACTAGTGAGTGTCGATAGAGTAATCTATGTAAGCTAGTAAGTAATGTACATCAACATGATAACTAGAGTGTGTGGCATAGGAATGACATAACATGGATGGTGTAGTCATGTATAAGATGCCCCTAGTGAGTAAATATATCAATGTATGTCTCAAATGTAAAATTTTGATGCCCCCTCAATGGGTAGAGTGAAGCAATCAAGGATCTGGATGTCACTACACACACTCAATGAAGATCAAGTGAAGCATGGTAATGTAGATGGATCAATAAAAAATAGCATATAATATAAAAATGTAAGTATATCATAGTATTATAAATGTAAATCATGGATAATGCAAACAATTAAAATGTTTTTGAATATTTAAATGTTTTTGTATTTTGAAATTTTGTATTATTTTTGGTATTTTGAGGTATTTCAATGTTTTTAGATTTTTCATATATTTGAATATTTTTGGATTTTTTTTTTATATAATCTATGTACAATCAATCATAAGGAGACTATTTACAAGAATTTGAAAAGAAGTTATATATAAGTAATTTTGAAAAATAATGTACAACTAAGCTGAAAGGAAATTATGTATAGAAAATATTGAGAAGAAATGATACTAACTGATAAGTCTCATGAGAGACTCCCTATCATGGTGTCCTATATCAAACAAAAGAATCATGAATGACTGTGAAGCATGAGGTAATGGTAGTGAATATGACTTTGACTATTTAGATTCATTGTCAATATCTTGGAAGTCATAATAACCTATATTATTCCACTCATCATTATCATCTTGATTTTGAACCAATGGAATGCTAGTGTTGACTTTTATTGTATCTGTATCTTTTCCTTTTATAAATTGTGTATGTGAATGATTTACCTTAGGATGTTCAATAAATCCCAAACATTGGTGACAAACATTATCAACTACTAGAACAGGAGTAGCAATGCCTTAAGCATGCTTGCCCAACTCTTGACCTTGATAATCAAATTGTTGTAGATATTTTTGACCAAACCCATACTGCTTTGGAAGTTGAGCCTTATTTTGGAGAGGTATATTTACATAATTTTCATGCTTTACCTATGCTTTTGGTACAGTTTCTTGCTCTAATTTTGCTTTTTGATCCTTTTATTATTCTGAGTTATGCTTTGGTAACCACTTTTGTATTGTTTCTAAATTTGACCCTTTGTGAATGTGTTCTTGTGTCATTTTGGATTGCTTGATTGATTTACCTTGTATAGGGTCCTCATTAGCAATTATTTGTTTTATATGTTTTTTCAATGCCAAACATGAATCTATGTGATGCCCATGCATTATATGATATGCACAATAATATCTGGATCTTCTCATTAGATGTAGAGGAGGTAGTTTGATCAACTTACATTTAATCATTTCCTTTAGTACCTCACTTGAACTTTTATTTGATCTTTGAATGCTTTTTGAATCTCTAGTTATAAATTTACTTTGTTGTGATTTTTTATTTTGATATGTAACATTGCTTGCAACCAATTGACCAGGTGAAGGTTCATATAGATTATTGGCACTAGGGTGCCTTTGAGGCTTTTATATTATAATCTTATTTTCTAATGTTGTGATATGTTCTTGTAATAGATGATTCTATGTTTGTAAATCTAAAATTAACTTCCTAGTGCCTTTGAGGTTTTTATATTATAATCTGATTTTCCAATGTTGTGATCTTTTCATGTAATAGATGATTCTATATTTGTAAATCTAAAATGAACTTGCTCATGCTAGTGATTTGATCCCTTATAGTCTTACAAGTGCAAACCCTAGTTGCTTATGATTGAACATGTAAGCACATATGTTGAAGAGGGCTTGAAGAAGCTATAGGCTAAATGTATTCATTAGGAATGATAGTATAGGCTACCTCACCTTTTGGAGGGGTGATAACATGGACTTGGTTAGAGGTAAAGTAGCTATCACCCTTTGTGTGGAGAGGAGGAGAAGGAAATTCTTTCATGTGCATAAGATATGACATTGAGACTTGACATGTGGTTGTTAGCTTATGTAATGGATCCTCTAAGTATGTAAGGATTTTATTCTTAATTGAATTACTCATAATAGAGAGATATCATGTTAAAGAGTTATATGCATCTAGGTAGAAACCATGTATGTGGAATGATAGGCATGTAATTAGAGTTATAAGTTATATAATAATATGATTATAAAGAGCATTCCACATGAGAGATAGAAAACAAGGGATAGAGAGCATGAAAATTTGCACTAATGCATAAAAAACTTTGACTTGTAACATTACATTTCTAACATGTTTATCAAGATAGACTTGAAAATTATTCCACATGAGATAGAGAAAGTATGTAATGAAACCTTGTATTAAAGAAATGTATACACTGCTTTGAAGGAAAGGGATCTTAAAATGTTTAACAATAAATTTATTAATATCATCCCATATTATGAAAATTAATCATGAAATCGAAATAATGAAGATTTTCATTAACATATAGTAAAATCCATCATTCATGTACATGATAGGACCAAGTATGGACTCATTATTTACAAGAAATGTTTTGAAAGAAGTGAGATCCATTTTTGATTTTATGTGAAATCTGATTTAGATGTAAGGTGATACCTCAAGAGCAAAGGGACCTAGTATATGCAACTAGGGTTTGAAAGAAAATGATTTTCAAAATTTACTATGGAAACTTTGAAAAAATAAATGTGCAATTCCGATTTAAATATGTAGGAAAAATCAAAAAAATACTAGAAAAATATCAGGGCTTAATATAGGCAACTAGAGTTTGAAGGAAATAATTTTTTAAATTACTAAGGAAAATTTTTAAAATTAAATGTGAATTTTTTATTTAAATATGTAGGAAAAAATTAGAAAAATATTTCTAAAAATCACAAAAAAAAAATCCCTATGGTCTCTAGGGTTTTTGTGCAAAAGGAACCTAGTAAATTGAACTAGGGTTTGGAATAAATGATTTTTAAAATTACTATGATAAATTTAAAAATTTAAGTGTATAATTTTGATTTAAATATTCATAAAAATTTTGGAAAATTAGAAGGAAATTTTCCCTAGGGTTTTTGTGTGCAAACAAAGTAATTCAGGTTCACCAAATGATTTAACTATTTTGGGAATATTGGAGTCTTATTCCTAATTTAATTCAGGGTCTAAGTTAATTAAATCAGTAAATAATATTAGAATAATTAAGGTACTAATTTATATAATTTAATTGTAATTTGAACCTTTCTAAAAATAGTAATAACTGAAGAGAAATGTAACTTAGCTTAAACTAGACTGAGATGACTGAGAGAGGGTCTGGAATCTTCTATGTAAGACTGGGACAGTGTCATGAATCAAGATTTGGCCTTCATTTCATGAAAGGATAGGAGCACCAAAATAGGACACCCTAGGGTTTGGTGCTATAGTCCTCTGCTGATATTATCCTAGAGCCTAAATTTTATGGGTTTTGTTTGTTGTCTCTGTGTGAGCTTGCCTATGAAATTTTGGATGTTGGATGTCTACAAAACTTCCTGTAGAGATGATTTAGTCTTCAAACTCTAGAATCCATTATGCTTTGACAAAATTTGAGAAAGAGGGGGGGTTAGTGTGTGTAAAATATATTGAATGTGTATCCACACCTCTTGTGTGGGCACACTCCCTACATACCAATACTCCAAAGAGGGATCAAGCCATATGTAGTTCTCTCACTTGATGTGCTTTATGCAATAGTGTGTATGAAGATTAAAAATTATAAAATTGGGTGTGCTTGAAGTGGATAGGTATTGGTGTAAGGGTTTAAATAATCTTTTGGTTGTATTGGATGGATGTATGCATAGAATAGGGAAATATGCTTGAGTAGCCTTGTTTATATTCTTGTTTGCTTTGTGATATTTGCCAACCCCTTCTAAATGAACTTTGAATGGGATTTTATAGATATTTTTTGGTCATGGATTGAATGTATTTATATTAGGCTGACAAGAATAAGGATGCGAACTAGAAGGAAGTCATCACTGGAACGAAAAATGCAATTGGACATGAGCACTGAAAATGGACACCCTAGGGTCTGATGCTATAGTCTAAGTCAGACTCTATTGTCTTAAAGGTACAAGAAATGAGGGGTTATAATTATCATAGGAAATGTAGCCTGGTTGAACTAGAATCAGGTCTTGAAAGTCTATGGATGACTAGGAATAAGCAAAAAGGTGTCTAGAAGGGTCATGAGAGCATGCAAGAGAGACCTATGGGTTGGGTGTCACAAGCCACACTCAAGCTACCAATTTTTAAATTTTACATGACTACAGAGAACATATCTCAACCTCATATTCACTAGAGTTTTGTTTCTTCCATTATTTCTCAATTTCTTTATTAATTTGACTAGGATGCCTTCCAGCAATCAAAGCCCATTTGCAAAAAAATTAAATAATCATTATAATTTAATATTATTAGGTTATAATATATAAATAAACAAGGTTTAAAACCTACGTAAAACTTAATTAGAATAGGGGAGATATCTTACCTATCACCAAGCACATTATATGGCCTTTGTATCAGGTCATCTTCATATCTTGAGAAATGGCCCTCAAAAAGGTTTTTTTAAGGTCCATTATGTTAGATGTCATGTATGCATAGTAACTTATAACATATGATAACATATTTAATATCTAATATGAAATAGGGAAGTACCTAATGGTAATTTAAATACAAGACACACATACCTTGAGTATTAATTGAGTGTCTTTGGATGAACAAGTTTCACTATCCATTAATCTAAGTGATAAACTACCAAATTCTATGAATTAAGAAATCATGGGAAATGAGAAGCCAAAGAAGGAAAAATACATAAGTTTCACACTAACCACCCATATTTCACAACCATCTACAAAACCTAACAAACACAGTACCAAGCCTTGAGCTATATATTACTCACAAAAACATGAACCACTTTGAAGACAAAATTGGTATAGTGTAGAAATGTGAAATGTTAAATGATGTTCAAAATGTAAATAGAGATGTTTTTTATAAAGGAAATATATCATATATAAACTCTTAAAAAATCTTTTGGCCATTCATATCCAAAACACAAAGATGACTATGCATAATTATATCATTCCCACCTCTAACCTATTATAAAGATATCTAGGAAAGGATAACCATTCAGATTATGGACAAAAAGTGAGATTATGGACAAAAAAATGTAATTTTGACTACCCATAATGGATCTCAAATTATTGCACCACAACATCACTAAGAAACTATAAACATATACAATAATTAAATAAAAACTAAAAAATATATACAACATAAGATGTAAATCACAAAAAACATATACAAAAAAATATGTAAAGCACGATATTATTATTCATTTATGTAGAATTTGAATAGACAAAATCCAAGTAAGTGTGTCTTATTTCAATATGAAATTTTATAAAATAAACATCATTTTTTTCTTCATCAATCATAATTATTTGTTTCTTAAACATGGGATGATGAAGTCTAAACTAGTTTGGTATTTTGTTGTGGATTTACATAAACAATAAATAAGACTCCAAAATCATTTTCTAAATATTCAAAAGATTGTTTTCAAGAACTGAAACATATGTCAAGTTATGTACAATTCAAGAATAATATAACATGAGAATGTAATGATATACGAAGGCATGGAAGATGTTTATGACAAGTTAATTGTAAGTGAAGTTTGTGAGTGGTCTAATATGCCATTTCATTCTGACTTCTATAGAGCACAACTTATATGAAATTTAAATACTTTTGAATTAACAATTTTATATGCTTATGAAGAGGATAATGTGAAATTAAATGATGTGTCAATTGGAATCTTATTCACAAAATATGAAGCTCCTATTTACATCAATGAAATATTTTTCATCTTATGTCTGATTTGAAAGATCATTTAATCACTTTAAGCAATATAGGGACACAATTAAGTTTCACTATACCCCACTTCATTGCCATATTTGTATCCTAATTCCAAATATGTCATTTGTGATTCTTAGGATGGGTTTAGAAATACAATTATCTCTTGTAGCATGTTATGATGTCTTCTTGTATTCTTTTTTTCTATGAATTCTCTTTCTCTATGAAGGGAATTTTCATGCCCATCATGCACTTGTTGGAAAGGATGGGTCATTGGGTGTTGTAATCCAAGTTTAATTTATATTTACCTTTTTGTAAACATCTAACATACACTTTTTTAATAATGATAGTGTTTCAAAGTTACTTGTTGTTGTGAATAAATTCTCAACAATCTCTTGAGTTCTACTTCTCAAAGCTTCAAGTTCATCATGTATTCCATTAACAAGGGTCTATTCATACAAGTAAAAACATCCCATTAAAAATACAAATAGATAACCAAGTGAGTATGAGTAGATGCATGTATTACATTATTAACCTCCATCAACTAGTGTCCACTATCATCCACCACAACTTCTACTTCACCTTCATCTATAGGGTTTGATCCTCTAATATCCATACTAGCTTCACCTTCATTTACATCTCCTAATCCATTTTCTATACCCTATGTATTAAAAATAGATTATCCAATTGATATTTCCAATAAAATAGTAAAAAAATAAAATAGAAGTAGACAAAATTACATTGGAATCTATATCATTGTTGTTGGTGGGATCGCTCACACCATCCCCTATATCATGGACAACTCCCTATCTTATCTCTATCTCATTAGCTCCACCTTAATGACATATTTACAATTATAGCATCAAAGTGAAAAATGAACAATTGCACATTGGAATGGATGACATTACACTACATACCTCATAATGTGACATATCATATGTTTGACATCACACCTAAGCTATATGACTATCAGTACTGTGAAAGGTAACATGGTAGTCTAGAATTTTCAAAGTCTTAGCCCGTGAAAGATTTTAAATTTTTTAAAATTTGAATTTCATGTAAAATTTATTGTCCTTGCATATTTGTAGCCACTAATAGTATATATAAATAGCTTTGGTTAGTTGGTGAACTAACTAATCCACCCTGTGATGTGCAAAAGTCATTATCATACTCAAGAAAAAAAATTGGGTGTGAATGGTATGACTCAATGGCTGCATTTATTTATTTTATAGAATTTTTAAGGGTATGGAAATATCTTGAACACATTACAACCCTCTGAATCTAATGTTTCTCCCAATATTCAACAAAATTAGCCTATGTGGATTGATACCTCTCTATAAACTACCTAGACTCCCTGCTTACAATTTGTTCATCACTATAGATATGCATAATGTAACCCATTTTATTGAAAATATTGTGTCTTAAATAATATTGTCTCACCTTTGCTATCATATTCTTCAACCACGAACGACATACATGCCAGCTACATAAATAAACTTCACAATTGAAAGTTTCCCTTCATAATACAATAATTTAGACTTTGGAAGATAAGTTGACAATGGTATATATGAACTTCAATGTAAAATTTTCATTATGCCTATAAAAATAATAATCATGCACCTAATTACATGATTTACATATTGGCATTGTCTACCATGAAGGCATTTATTTTCCACTCAATGTTTTTCAATGTACTCTCTATAGATGTATTTACATCATTAGGTGATGTCACTAATACACAACCTAGACATAATGGCATGTGATATGGGAAGTCCTTGGAGTTCAAAATCAAACACCAAAAATGTGTACAATTGAAACTACACCAAAATTCAAAACATGAGTCATCTTGTAAGTTTAGAAATATCTATAGCATCTACTAGTATTACAATAATTGAAAGCATGTCTTCATTCATTTGTTCCAAGTGTTCAATCCATTGCCAATAAGTTGTCATTTCCCAAATTCAATAACCAATCTAAATTTTATGGGATTTATATGTCGAATATGAAGAGGATTTTTCCATCCTCATCAATGCCTTTGTTATTGTATCTTTCATACACAAACTAATTTTACATATTTGCATATGCCCACTCCTAAACACTTTCTACATCCCTGGGATTATACATTTATTTTTTCTCCTTTATTTAGCATTATCTATTATATATGTCATATTTGCTTAATAAATCATCCCATTTTGTTTTACCATTGAACATTTTAACTTTATCATGCACCACTCACAATGTTTAAGATGGATATAATTAATATACACACCTAACAATAGTATCCTATGAACCCATTCATTCAGCTAGGGACTAATATAAGAGGTAAAAAAATATTTCTTCTCCTCAAACTATTCATATTATTTTCCATGGCAATGATTGTGTTGATTGTCAGCATGTTATACTTGATTGTATATTAGCAACACATGATCAAGATTAATGACCATTTGGAAGGTACTAAAATGACACTGATGGCCACACCTTATATGTTTTCGGTCTAGTTAGCTACCTTTTCCCCTTTTTGGCACTATGGACTTATCTTTTGGCATGACATATGTTTTCTAGAAGTCTTCGGGACCATATAAACACCAGTATCTACACAAATATATTAAAATTATCAAGTGTACACAAAATGAATATAATCTACTTAAATGACATATGAAAATAACATAAGATCATAGAAATACATGAACAACTATTACCTAAAATGGGAGTTTACTTATATGACATATTCTGAAGAATTTTTTATTTTTATATGCTTGCCAAGAATAGGCACTAGCTTATTTATGTGATGTGATACATAATTTTTTTGGGTACAACTTATTTGATTCTCCTATGATAAAGTAATCAACTCTATCACTCTCAACCCAAGCAAACCACATGTATTCAACATTAATGTCAAGAAAATTTTCCCACTTGATATTTTAGCATTCAAACAAACCCTTGCTTGAGTTTTGAAGTGGTGTACAATTTGATCCCACATTCTAGCCATTTAATACAATGTATAAGAAAAAAATCATTAAACCGATGCATATTAAGTATTGTGAATTTTAAAATAGAGCAATATATGAACATAGATGATCTAATAACACCTAAAACATTTGTGAACACCAATTCTTTTTCAAATATGAAATTTGACTTATATGAACAACATATAATTTTAAATATTTGATAATTAACAGTGTGATTGAGGTTTAGAATGATAGTGGAATCAAAGATCACTGCAACAAGTTCAAGTTTAGGAAGGAGGTGAATATTTAATCCATATAATGACATCCATGAAAAATGAAAACATATTAAATATAATGCACCATACCATTAATTTATTGAGTTCAAAAAGATTCATTGTTGCATAATTGCAAAAAAGTTTGATTTCTTTCAAAAAAAATATTACATGTATCCACGATAGTGTTCATGGAATTGAATCAACATTTTTCACCTCACCAAAAATAATGGAGAGTATGAAAATAACAATAAACATAAACATCATACTACGTAAAAAAGAAAAGTGTTACATAATAGTGACATTGTTGTGTACTTAAAAATTAGACATAGTATCAAAGTATTGTTTTTCTTCATAACACTCTACAAGTGTGTCTTCTAAATCAAGCATGTCAAAATCATCCATACTCATTTTTCTTGTTTTCTTTGTTTCTTCATGTGTTTCTTCCTATTTGGGTTCTTCATTTTCACAATGTATCCCAATATCACAAAAAAAAACATATGAAAAAATTACATCCTTGTGTAGTCGACTCAAGATTCCATATGGATCATCCCTCTCACCTTTAATCTTCGAAACAAATAATTTAAAAATTCACTTCCACATAAATGTATCTTTTATCATGTAAGTACAAACATGAACCAAACCCCGACCTATCAATGCAATGTAATAAGCACAGTGTACACAAACATCATCAAGTAATAATTAACCATGTTCTAATATGACATTATTATTTGTACTTAATAACACATTATTAATTGAATAGCTCATCCTTTCCATATAACACTAACCAACATATGCATTTTTTAATTAGATATATTTCACTTATTAACAATGCACTGCAAAAACATCAAACATGAGATTTTAAATTACTTCATTTTTACACATGCACTAGTTAACTATGCATAACCAAAAAAATATACTTCACAATGCCCCATTGGCTTAATTTTTACTCTTTTTAATTCAATTATATTTTTTGCATCTAGTGTTCCCTTTCACCCCTTTTACATACTATGTACAGCATGATCCATGGATATCATTCCATATTCAATGTCACAAGCATAAACTATCCCATTAGACTTTGATTTAATTATAATGCATTATTTGATCAACTTGGTGTGTGAGAAGATTATGATGGTAGGGAAAATGTTAAATATTTTAGAGGACGTGTAAACCTTTATAAGAACTAGAGTTAGAGAATATGAGGCCATGCATAAAGAGTTGGTAGAAGGCATATGGGATTAAAAGAATAAAGCTAAACACCAACAAAAATTACATGAGTAAAAATAATTCATGGCGGGTATGATACAAAAACATGTAGGCTTAGAATACATTTTTGATAAGTTTCAATTCCATGTTATGGATGAAGAATAAGTGTGTGAGGTCTATGGGTAAAAAAGAAAAGAATGCATTACCATGGCCAAGAAATATGAGGATAATCTAGAAGAGTGGGAAGTTATCGAATGTTTTTATGAAAACCCCCAATAAATGAAAGAAAATATAACCATGATAGTTGAGCGATGGAAAAAAAAAAAAAAAAAATGACAACTAAGAAAGTGACAACTTTTTAAACATTATAAAAAAACATATCATTATCAAAAAAAAAAATTAGAGCTTCACTATTGTAATGTTTATGCCCAACAAAGCCTTGCTAAAGTAATTACTATATTGTTAAGTACTAATTACTATCCTAAAAGGAAATAGATAACAACAAAGCATTAAAGAGAAATAATTCTTTAAAAAATTAGTTTTTATTGAAAGTCCCTTTAATAAGGTGGTTTTTATCATCAAAATTGATCGAGTATGTTTTGTTTTTTTTTTTTTTTTTTTTTTTTGAGATTGTTCAAAGGATACTTCTTCAAGCAAATTTTTGAAAGCTAGATTTTTGCCATCTCCGATAAAGAAATGAGCAATGTTTAAAAAACTTTTTTCTCCATACAATATAGAGACTCCAAACTTCTTTTTAGTATTTTTTCTAATCTTTTCTAATATATCCCTTGGTAATTTTTTTTCCAATGTATGATTTAACTTTGGAGATTCAATGCCACCAATCACGATTTATGGAAAGTTGTTCGCCTAAAACTGTCAAAGCCAAAAACCCACCATAATAGTTGACTTCAGAACATTTTAGAAGTTCCTATTTATTGAGAGATATGTACATCATTTACAACAATAACATTTTGAACAAGTAGACAAAAACATGTTTTGTTTATCATCTTTGATAGGAATTACAATGTTAATGCAATATAGGGATGTTAGACCATGAAAATGGGTTTGAAGATATAAAATCGTAAAAGAAAAATGAGAAGAAATCAATTTAGAAGGGTGCAAAGAATAAAGGAATATAGAGATATTCGAATAAAGTATCATGGTAGTTTGTTGGTACATATCGTTTGAGAAGAAATCAATTTAGAAGGGTGTAAAGAATAAAGGAATATAGAGATATTCGAATAAAGTATCATGGTAGTTTGTTGGTACATATCGTTCGATCTTGTTTAGCCACCAACACTAACAATATCATTTACGGCTTTGCATGTAAATTTAACACTGTTAAGTATTTTTAATTTTTTTTTTTCACATATTTAAGTACCAAATAGCTTTTTATTTGCAATTTTATTTTTTCAATATTTAATTATCTAATTTCTAAATTTTTAACTATATGAAAATAATGGATAAAATAGATAGTCCTTAAAAAAAGATAATTAAATCTAATTACGTCAAACTAAAAAAATCAAATAAATTACTTATATAAAATGTTTATATATTATACTACTTTTTTTTGATACATGATAGATATGGGGTTGGCACACACAATACCAATTTACCAATATAAATCCGTTAGTGTAAATCACTCAATCACTAATGAGATTTGAACATGAACCACGACTATACCAATACATTCACCTTAAATGTTACACCACAACTCAAATGAAAAAATGTTGGACCAAATTAATATACTATTTTAGAATATGAAATGGCACTACATGCCCCTAAAGTTGGTCCTAACAACTAGCCTCTTCCCCTGGTTGGGTGTTATAAACAGTACATACACACTAAAATAGGTTTATATATTTAAATTGTTTTACTAAGCCTTACCGTGTTTTCAAAGTAAAACGTAATATTTTGTGAGCCCTGAAATATTTTGAGTCGAGAAAATATATAGACAAGCTTCAACCTGCATGCCATGGCTGCTGGTTAAGCAAGAATGAAGAGTAACTGCGCCATATACCTTTTTTTTTTAAAAGATGTAAACGTACCCATTACAGTTAAAGTTTAAATAATGTGAATGGAAAACATACATTTTAGCAGGTGAAATTTCTCTTAATAAAACACATTACAGACGACAAGAACAGGAATGGCACTGAGATTGCCACAACCACAGAAGAAGAACATATTTACATTGGATTTAATGCTTCATGTTCATCACAAAAATGTTACTAGAACTGCGCATAGTACAAAATACTCCGACACGCAAAAAGAATTTTCTCGAAACTTTGAAATCCTTTGCAGGCAGGGTCTATTGAAAGAGGCTCTGGAAATCTTACATCTTATGGACCACTGTGTAAACTCTTCTTCATATCAATCAATTTTGCATGGCTGCATTGAGAAGAGGGCTTTGCCAGAAGGCAAAGTAGTCCATGCCCACATGAATATGAGTGGGTATATGTCAGATACATTTTTGGTTAATACCCTTATAGACTTGTATGCCAAATGCGGCACTTTGAAGGATGCACGCAAACTGTTTGACAAAATGCCTGAACGAAGTCTGTTCTCGTGGACTATGATGATTGCAGGTTATAGAAGATATGGGATTGCTAAGGAGGCTCTGAGGTTATTTGACCAAATGCAATCAGCAGGTGTTGAAACTGATGGCTTCGTGTTTGCAACCGCTCTGCAGGCTTGCGGGACATTGCTGGCATTGGAACAGGGCAAGTTAATGCACGGGCAGATTGTTGAGAGAGGAATGAGCTCTGATATTGTTGTGGAAAATGCCCTTGTTGATATGTATGGAAACTGTGGGAGTGTAGAGAATGCAAGCCACGTGTTTGACAAAATGTGTAAAAGAAATGCTGTTTCCTGGACGGCCATGATTGGGGTGTATGTGCAGAGTGGGCAATTTGATGAGGCTCTGGAGCTGTTTCGGAAAATGAGGTCGTTATGTATGCAACCTGATGCAATGACATTAGCGAGCGTTCTACCAGCTTGCGAGACTCTGGAACAGGGTAAGGAGATCCATGCAGAGATAATTAGAAGTGGATTCCAATCTAATGTTTTTGTTGCGAGTTCTCTTTTAGACATGTATGCAAAATGTGGAAGGATAAAGCGTGCACGCCATGTGTTTGACAAATTACCTGAAAGAAATGTTGTCACCTGGACAGCCATGATTGCAGGGTGTGTGCAGAATGGATGCGCTGATGAAGCCCTGAGACTCTTTCATAGAATGCAATTGGAAGTTATAAAGCCAGACTCCAAAACCTTTGCTTCTGTGCTCCCGGCATGCGCTATTTTAGTGGATCTACAACAGGGTATGAAGATTCATGAACAAGCAATTCAAAGTGGGGTTCAGGGTGATTTGGCTGTGAGTAGCGCCCTAGTAGACATGTATGCGAAATGTGGGAGCATCGAAAAGGCACGGCATTTATTTGATAAAATGTCATGGAGAGATGTAGTGTCATGGAATACAATGATCGCAGCTTATTCCAGGGATGGGCTATTTGAGGAAGCATTGACACTGTTCTACCGAATGCATCAAACAGGCATTCAACCCAATGGATCCACCTTTGCTAGTGTTCTTACGGCATGTGCAAAATTGGCATCTCTTGAAAAAGGCATGGAAATCCATGAAGATATAATTAGAAGAGGACTTCATTCCAATAGCGTTGTGGAAATTGCTCTTGTTGACATGTATGCAAAATGTGGAAGCATAGATAATGCACAGCGATTATTTGAGAGAATGCGTCAACATAATTTGGTATCATGGAATGCAATGATAGGTGGATATGCCATGCATGGACATGACAAGGAGGCCTTGAAACTATTTGAACAAATGCAGAAATCTGGTGTTAACCTTGACCATGCCACATTTCATTGTATCTTGTCTGCATGCTTGCACGCAGGCCTGGTGAAAGAGGGACGACAATTCTTTGATTGCATGATTCAACATAATCTTATCACACCTACCATGGAGCATTACTGTTGCATGGTTGAGCTTCTTGGCTCTGCCGGACTCCTTGATGAGGCAGAAGACTTTATCAACAAAATGTCAGTAAAGCCTGATGCCAAAGTGTGGCATTGTTTGCTTGGAGCCTGTAGAATACATAACAACGTAGATCTAGGAGAACGTGTTGCAGAACACCTTTTAGAGTTGGATTCTAAGGCTGCATCTTATGTGTAGCTCTTAAGCATCTATGGTGAAGCTTCAAGGTGGAATACCATTGAAAAACTATGAAAAGTGATTCAAGATAGGAAGGTCCAAAAATTACTGGATGAGATGGATTGAGGTGAATAAAGAAGTGGATACTTGCCTGGTAGAAGGCAGGTCACACCCACAAACACGGATAAGTTATGAAGGGTTGGAGAGATAACCTAAGCGGTTGAAGGTGTAAGGATACATCCCTATCACAGCATCTGTTTTTAGTGATGTCGAGAAAGAGTAGAAAGGTGATATTCTTTGCTGTCATAGCCAGAAGTTAGCAATTGTATTAGGTCTTTCTTGAGAAACGTCCTGGAAAAACTTTGTGATAGCAAGAACCTTTTTTGTATATGTTGACAATTAAGTTTGTCTCCCGGACTATTGCAGGTGTAGTTGTCAGGGAATGTCCATTGCCACTGTCATTTCAAGGATGAACAGGGTTCGTGCAGAAATTATCGGTGATACTAAGTGAAGCAAGCTATAAGCATATACATGTGCTGGCATCATGATAAGGTAACACACAGTCATCTTTTGTGCTGCTAATTTAGGGCTCAACATGACTTTCTGTTCCTCTTTTTTCTCAAGTGAATAATTTTTTCTTAATCCAATAAAAAACCATAATTTATACATGCAATACATGTTGCAGAAGAATTCTGCATGATTGTGCAAGTGACACATGTAATCCATTGATAATTTCATTATTTCACCTGCATGTTCGTACTAAGACAAATCAGAAAGTTGATCAACAGTTCTACGAACTCAGAAAGTTGATCAACAGTTCATGGCAAATGTCAAAGAAGCTTAGTGGGGCTACTGCACCAGATTTGTTTTGGCATTGTGTAAGAGGTAGAGAGGGAACAATTTCTTCAGATGGACTAGTGCTTATACATCATGGGGAGTTTCATATGAAGCCTACAGAGCCTTATTATGGTCTTGAAGCACTAATTATTTCCTCTTAGTGGCTATATTCAATTTGTGCAGTTTTCTATTGCTGCTGCCACAGTGCTTGTTCAATCCTTGCACTTCCAAGGTTGCTTTTTGACAATAATTTCTTATTTGTAAGGAAGACTAGTCTCCACCATCTGTGGCTTTAAAGGGTGATCTTTACAAGCCTGGACTGCACACTCCGAGTATAAAAAAATGATTATCGACCTTGCAAACAAAAGAAGACTTAAGAATGAATTGCAACTGCTTGGAGGAGTTAGAGAGCTCTGTCAATTCAATAAAACATGATTGACATCTGGTTGCACCCTTTTGAAACTGTGTTTTGGACACCTAAAAAGTGGCTATATTCATGACAAGCTTGACACCTGAAAGGTAAAGTTTAATAATCCGATGAGTGTTCCCAAGGTGCAGTGCTGGGGAATATACTTTATATTTACTGTAAAGAGATGACGACTCGGTCTTGAATATTGCAGGATACTGAAGTGCACAGAGCCATGGATAAAGCATGAAGTTTCCAAAAGACAGAGACAACAATTTGGGCAATATTTGATATTCAAGTGATTGCTTCAATTTTTCTTGGCCTTCCACTTGTATTTTGTTGTCCTCCTTATCCATTTTATATGTATTCATTGTATATAATTTATATCCAAATGGATTATAATCCAATACCCCATGTTGTCTTGTATTCTGCTTAACTTAACCAGTATCAATTTCAGTTTTCTTAATCGCAATAAAAAAAGAGTTTCAGTTTGTCTCAATTAACATGAGTAGATAAAGACCTGCCTAAAATAAAGATAAATTTGAGTAAATAAGAATATGTTTCGACCCTTTGTCTATGCCTCATTTCCCAGAGATTTTGTGTACTGGAGTCTTTAGATTGCTACACCTTTGTCTCTGCTTTGGCCTTGCAAGAATTCATGTGAAGGATTATAATGACTGTCCTATTGATAAAAAAACATTACATTGTTTATTCAACTGTGCTTATTAGTGTTCAGACAAGTACATAGGGAAAATATTTTAAAAAATTATATAGAAGATTTCATAAAAATGCTCAGGGTTCTCATTAATTAATTTCTTCCTTCTCATACAAGCTTTTAATAAGCTTGTTTACATGGTTTTCATACGAAACCCAACAGTCCAAGCCACCAACTTCATCCATTACATCCCCATAATATTACTAACATAATTAATTAATATAACAAACCTCCTTAAAACAAGATAACATAACTAATTAATGTGTAACATCTATTATTACTACCTAACATTTATTTACTAAAAGGGATGCAATCATTGACTAACCATTAGTAAACATTTTTAAAGATATTTGGATCACACGACTTAACAAACCCGCCTTGAATCAAAGGGGACCAAAAGATGATTTGGAGCAAATAAATTTGAAGCCATCTAACAATATCTGTCGCACATTGTCAGCAAGTGCTCTTAAAACCTAGTACTGATCAACATGTTTCGCTTAGGCAAAGCCTATGATCCAGACAAAAATGGTGTCACACAACCGTGATCAAATCGTAACACAAATGATGAATATGACTTTGCGCATACTCATCCTTTCCAACCATTTGTGCTTGTATTGTAGTATGAGTATTATCATAGGAATATTCAATTACATCGATCATTGTCTCAATGATAATTCTCTCTATATATATTACACATCTACCTTGATACTCAACATTGATCACTTTGTTAGTTGTATAATCATCGATCGCTAATCGAAATCATTACAATATCTTCTTCTCTTATCATACGAAAGGTGAAAAACTATGCAATAAAAAAAATTACTAAATAACTTGGTTTGCTTCTCATCAATGATATCAAATAACTCAAAAACCAAAATTTTGAACAAAAAACATCAAACTCCTTTCTCTCTAAAAATATTATTAGAACAAAGCATGATTTTATAGCTAACAACAAAGCAAAATAGGTAAGTCACAAATTCTATCACCATGTTCGATTTTGAGGGACTTGTAAACCCCAAATTATAACATGGTTGTTTTCGACAGCGCTGTTGGCAGGGAAGAATGTTACACTCATAATTTTATTATACAAACAACTCGTTGAAGCAATAGAAAAGTATTAGATTCCAATGAAAATGTACATATTAAACATTTTACATGTTTTACTATTAGAACGTTTTAGTAAGACTATTATTAATAAAATAATAATTTACCAAAAAAAAAAAAACAATTTGGATTCATCCTATTTGCACATTCCGCATGTTTTATTTCTCCACTTCAATATTTTCTTTTAACAAAAAACCATAATGGGAGACCTCCAAACGAAAAATAGAGTTTTCTAAAGGATTTATAATGTTCCAAAACCTATCGAACAAGTGGTTATTCCAAAAGGTTTATGCGTGGCATCAACTAAACAAAAAATTACATAGGCATATGCCAAATGCATTAAGAATAATGCGATTAAAAAAAATGTATTTGCACTTAATGAATTGGACCTCTTGATTCCAAAATGCTCAATGTCTTACAACCACTATCTTGACCTACTTTTCTATACAACTACATATGCAAATTCTCTTAACTTCGTATCCTAATTCTATAAATTGCTAAGATTATAAAAAATAAGACATGATTTGAATTTATGCATGCAATTGAAATGTACTTTTGTTTAATTTATTTTGGATTGAAATGAATTAAATGAATAAATCCAATCTATTGAAATTTAAATATATAAATATAATGTAAAATATAAGATTTACATATTTGAAAGTGATCTAAAAATAGTAAATTTATATAAGATATGCAAACTTTACTCAAAAAGATTTTATGTTGATTGTTATTGCAAATTGTTTGACAGAATATGTGAATTGTGTCACAACCAAAAATATAATTGTAAATTAAATTGGAACAAGGCCGCATTAAGACAAAAAAGGTGCATTGCAATTTTGTGTATTGATTGCAACGACGACTTGGTTGATTATGCGACTATTTTTTTGATCTAGGTCTATGCGTCTATTTGTAAGGATTTATTGTCTAACTATGTGTGTTAATTTGTCATGCCGAGACTTATAAAATACAAACCCTAATACCTGCACAATAAAAAAATAGAGATCAAATGTCAAAAGGGTGGAATAGGGTTAGAAGAATAGTCAAAGTCCTGTTAGAAAACTCTGCGTAATCTGAGTGTTATCTACATAGCTTAAAAGGGTCATACGCTGATGTAGTTCTCCATCTTAGAGTGAGTGTGTGAATCTTTATTTTGATACATGAATGCAACTAGATAGATTATTTTTAATACTTGACAATGAGTGCCCTTGACTTGCAATAAAATGTGTTTAGACTTGGCCTATGACTATTAAAATGCTTCAGAATTGGAATTGGAATAAATAATGGTATTTTGATCAATGTACATTAGTATTGTTAAATGATTGCTAAATATGTTTAGAGAAGCCTTGATATGCTTATATAGGGCAATCTTTTAAATATTTTTACTAACCAACCTTGTTAAAAGTGCAGGGGTGTTAAATGCAATGTCTCAAATTTAAAAAGTGGTCATTGAGACATGGTGGACAAGGGCACATTGTGGTCCTATCCAACCTAGTGTGGCCATATCTAAAAAGAACATGGACTATTAGAATTGGGTTGACAAGAGTATGTGAGTAAAATATGGATGTTGAAGTGATATTATGAGTCGTAAGATAGTTTGTAGAATAGTGAATGCTCATGTATAGATTGCAAGTTAACAAAATGACGAATGGACCAAGTGAAGTAAGGATGTTAAGATTAAACATTGTCAAACACTTAATGATTAAATTTGTGTGTCTACATTTTTTCCCACTTCATTCTAGTGATGCAATGAAGTGTATTAAAATAAAATAGATGGGAACCTAAGTGTGTATACATATTGTGTTTTGGTACGAAAATTGATTGTGAAATATGCTTTAATGTAGAACCTGCAACAATGCCACTGAAATTAGTTATTCTCCATATTTAGAAATTGAAAATCTGAATTTTGAAAAGAGAGAAAGGAAACTATAACCTGAAATAGTAATCTAATTGCCCTATAACATGAAATTAGAGAAATATGTGTGCCCCCTTGTTGAGACATTTGGAAAAATGCTAAATTTATGAAAAATTGAGAGTGATCAAGTCTCAATTTGAAAATCAATGAAAGCCCTTGAGATGGAAAGATTTTATGCTTCAACTCTCATTTGATTGTGTGGAGTACTTTGTAAAATAGATAAAGGAGTAAAAATACCAAATGTGGGTCGTTGCAATAGAAAAAATATATTTGTAGACGTTGAGTGTCACTAGACTCTAATGTATCTCACTTAAAATATTAAGACAAATTACACCATTGCAGATGGATCTAGATTCTATTTGAAACTTTGTAACTTTAAAAATTTAAAACCTTGAAACTTGAAAATTTTGAAATTGTCATGTAGCAACTTGAACATGAATGAACATCATACCCCATGTACTATATTGAATGTCAAATTTAACTTAAAAATTATAAAATTTACAACTTGTAACTATTTGAAACTTGTAACTACTTTGCACATTCTCATGCATATGCATTAAGTATATGTGAAACTATATTGAAGTAACTATATGAATGAGCGAATATGCATGTCACATGCCCTTAAAATCTAAAAACATTGAATTATATTACAATTTGAAATCTATATATTGTCATAACTCTAGATTTTGGTTGCTCATGAGACTTGAATTTTTAAGACAAGCCCATTATAATGCCCCTTTTTGAGATGAGAGATGTAGCTTGAAAGTCACTTATCTCAAAATAAATTATATGTAAAAAATAGAATCATGTAATAACATTCTGAACATTAGAATTGGATTACATCATATATTAAATAGAGCATTGAATTGTATATGAAACATGTGTTAAATAGATATACCATTGAAACACTTAAACATCATATGCCTGATATCTATCATAACACAATATTAAATGTAAGAGAGTAGAAGTAATGCATGATCTGAATCATGACTTATAGTAATAAGCAATGTCATATAATGTCACGTAATTTGTATTTTATGTTACACATAAGGCTTGAAGACCACATACAAAGGACATCTAAATGTCGTATAAATACACAAGGCCAAGAACCACATACAAATAATATGATGATGTCATACAAGCAAGAACATGTATATGTTGCACACATGATGCCAAGAGCCACACATAATATTCAAACAAATTCTACTTTATCAAAAAATAGAAAGCATAAATCAAATGAGACTAGTTTACATCATCATATGTATTAATGATATTGTTGGAAAGTAACATTTTCATGTAACACAATGTAAATATAAATTATTAAGAAAACATTTGTATGATATATAGCTTTACATGGTAGAAAAAAATTATGGATAGATACAACATATTTAAAGTTTCATGGAGAATGAAGAGATGCCTCCAACTTATCAACGCTATTATGTAACAAAGGAAGGTCAACATTAAAAAACTATGTAATAGTATGTGATGTATCACTCTCACATAACTCATGAAAAGAATTGTGTATTGAAAATTAAAATAAGCTATCTACTTACCATGAAATAAATTACTTATGAAAATAAGTAAGCTAACAACATTTGAAAATGCTTTTTAAGTCTCGATTTTGAATTTTTCAAATTTTTGACATCTTTGAATTTTTAAAATTTTAAAAATATTTGAAATGATTTGAAAAGATGCCAAGAAACAAGGGTTTAAAAATAGTGGAAAAGGGAGGGATTCAAACAATCTACAACAAATGTGCTAAAAATAGTAAGTGAAGAAAGAAAACAAGCCATGTGCCCCAAATATATGTCCAAATGAATTAGAGCAACATAGCACAAATTATTGAAAAAGATAAGAATTTATGTCCCAATGGGTAAGAGATAGATGTCATTATGTAAGTGAAATGGAAGCCATAACATGATATGAACACAATAGTAATTAATAATGAACATTGAAAACATTTGTAAAATAATTGTTTTGGATTGTTCAAATTGGTTTTGAAAATCAATAGATCAAATACCCAAAATGAAAAACAAAGTCAAGCGCTGGATGAATGTTTGGATAAGGGATTAAAGAATTAGCAATGAAGTGAAATAAAAGAAGCTATGCACAAAGGAAAGTATGTAGATAACTAATTAAGAATCTCAATCCAATAAATATATTAGGAGGAAATAGAAGGTTTTGTCTAACCAAATATCTCATCAAGAGAATGCACATATGTATACCCAATTGCATTTTATAAAAAAGTAACTTCTTGTGAAGAGGAGATGTCAACTACAGATGCATCTGAATCTGAATTATGATCACATGTTGTAATATAATGATCCAAATCAGTATTCATATACCCATGTGAACATGTATCCTCATGTTTAATAAGAGAAAATGTAAATGTACTTTTGGTGAAGCTTTACAAATACCATGTAGTGTCTTAGGATATGAAGACCTCTTTTTATGTGTCACTTTATGCTTAGGAAAATGTACCATGTTATTTGAAATTAACTGTATGTGTTCATGTGTGATGGATCATGCGCATAAATAGATGGAGAAACTGATTCTATAATATGCTCTTGAATAGTTCTATAGACTATTTCATTACCATGTTGCTCAATGCATGTGTCTTTCGATTGTTATATAAGCTAATTAAATATTAGTGGCTCCAAAGGATATTCATATTGGATTTCAATAATTTAAACCACTTGATTATCACGAATATATTTGAGACATTTATGCACTGTAGAAGGTACCACTCTAATATTTTGCATCCAAGGGCATCCTAATAACATATCAAAAATGCATGTGCTTGGTAAAACTAAAAATGGAGTGGGCACTATGAGAAGGCCCAAAATTAAAAGTAATAATATATGCCCAAGAGTATTGTGTTTATGATTGTCAAATACTTTGACAACTCCAAAAGTATCGTATAAATGTTGTTTTGTTTAACCAAGAGATTAGAGGAATGTTATGGTGCACATATTTTTTATTGATCCATAGTCTATCATAAGACTTTATATGGATTACTTGTCAACATATGCTCTAATAAATAGTATATGTGTATCTTAATCATCATCAACAATTTCACTATCATTAAATGTGATTATAGGAAGTGATACTTGTTTGCTTGTAATTATACCAATGATGTTATCAAATGGAAGTGCATACATAGGAGGATGAACATTATATGCATGATGTGCTTAAAAATTATCCTTGTTATTTGTTTCTTCATGATTTATAAAAAGATAATTATACAGTTTGAGCTTTAAATTACCATTAGTTTGTGGCTCAACCTCTTCAATATGTTTGCCAATAAATAATGTTATCAGCGATGAGATCTTGGATCTCATGCTTAAGATTAAAATATCTATTTATGAAATGCCCAATACATATATGGTAATCACAATATGCATTTCTATCAAAATTTATAGATTGTGGTCTAGACATATCCACTTCCATTAGTGGAATAAGAGTGATTAAATTACATTCAAGAATATTTTGCAACAATACATTAGGAGATGGAGGCAACCTTGAAAATTCCTCCTTGGTGGAGCTTGTAATTGAAGTTTTTGTGTTGGTTATGAAACAACATTAACTATAACTTAAGCTTCATTCTTGTTTAAATTGGATTTGTTCTTATGATTTATTTTTTTATGAAACTCAATGTTTGAAGTAAAATGAGCATTTGAAGTTTACTTGAGCTTATTTAAAGTAATTACTTTGAACTCACGATCTTTGACTATATGGAATAACTCATCAAAAAAATTGAACTTATCAAACATAAAGGACTCTTGAAGTGGAGATACAAATTTTGAGAGAAGGTATCATAAAGCTCATTCCCAGTCATTTAATTTGTCATTTTGATATTTTGGTCTTATATCATAGAACCTATTCATTGATTATTTCATTAAGCCCTTGTTTGAGCTTTGCAATTTGAACATATGATAACTTTACACCAATGTTGATAGAAAAGTATATTAAAAAATGATTTTCCAATAGATTGAAAGATTTTACTAATTGAAGAGGAAGGTTATAAAACCATCTAAGAGCATATTCTTTGAGACTTCTTAGAAAGATTTTTGTCAACAATTTGTCATTATTTGCATAGTCTAGACAAGCTACATGAATGCACACAAATGTTGGCTAGGATTAACTTTTACTTCATACAATTGAAGATTAGGAGCCACAAAGCCAACTAATAATGGGTAAGATGCAATTCTAGGTTCAAAGGGTTGTGTTACAAGGACATGAATCCATAGAAGGGCTAACATGAGAAAGAGTTTTCTCAATTTGAGATAACCTGGTTTGTAAGACAAGAATGGTATGTTCAAGAGTAGCATTTGTAGAGGAAATTAGAGGCGTACAAGTAGCATGAGTAGGCATAGGCATGGATATCTGTTGGAAACCATGTCATGTTTCCATAACAATGGATGATGCTATAGAAATAATTGAAGGTGTAGAAATATGAATGGATGCAACTGCATAAATGAAAATATTAGAAGAGCTATCTTGGGTGCCTTTATTTTTTTCATCTCTAGTAACATATAGGAGGGAATCAAAATTTTATGAATGTTCATGAAGATATTGCATAATTTTTTCTTCATCAATTGGACTATATTATTTTTGAGTATTGAGTTCTAAAATAAGAGCCATAATGCACACTTTAAGAGGGTGTGAAGTACGCAACAAAAGATCCTTTGAAGATGTAGATTTAATACAATGTGAAACATATGATTCCTCTTATTCTCAAGTTATTTCAGATTTGAAAAAAGCTATTAGATAAGAGGAATGACATGACATAGTACTGTAACCATGTGAAATGGGAAGGTCATGAGATTTGATCTTGTTTAATATAGTTTCTTTATTAATTGTACATTAAACCCATGAAAAAACATAACAAAGAGCATGCTAAAAAGTAAGACAAGATGTTATAATGAATTGCATAATTATATATAACATATGAATTAAACAATCACTCATGAAACCCATTATGAGTCACCATATCTAATGCCTATGAATACAATATAAGTAAAAAATGTATAAAAGGTGATTTGGCAAGGGTTTGAATGATTATGTAAGATCTCAAATATGATTTCTCAATCGTTGATGAGTGTCATTCCAATGTTTTAAAACAATAACTACAAAATCAAAACTATGCGTGTAGTCCACTATCCTCATTTATGAGAGTATGATGAGAGTAACTTCCATAGGTGATACGTTCCTCTCTGGAACACTTCAAAACAAATGACTGAAAGAGGCTTCATATAGTATAAACAAAGGACCTTAAGTATTTTTGATACACTATGGGGTTTCTAAAAAATAAACTCTTTGCTTAGTGTTGTACAATGGATATGAATATTGAGGTGGAATCTTCATGCCATGATGTTTGTAAAATATATCATTGCATATCTTGTAATGAGTCATGAAGTAATTGTATAAATTTTGGAACACAATACTAAAAAGAATCAAGAAGCAAATAGAAAATAAATTGAAATATTTTTGTGTAAGAAATAAAGAATTTATGATTTTTGAGAAATCATAAATTTAGCTAAAATACTAGACCATATAAAAATAAAGCAAACAATGAGCAATGTTATTTTAAATAAAATTACGGGTTCAATAGAATGTTTAATATATTTTAGATTGAAATGAATAGATCTAAAGTATTGAAATTAAAATACATAAATTGTATAGATCTAAAATTAAAATATAGAATTTCCAAAATTGAAAGTGATCTAAATATAATAAATATATACAAGAAATGAAAACCTCTTCCAAACAAATTTTATGCTGACTATGCAAGTTAATTGTGACTAAAAATTACTTGAAATGACTTATGAACTATGTTAAAACCAAAAATAAATTTTAAACTATGTTGGAATAAGGCCATGCTAGGAGGATAAGGGTACACTATGACCTTATCTATTGACTACGGTCGCATCCTGGTTAATTACACAACTAGTTTTTTGATTTGGGTGCGTGTACCTATTTGAACGGGTTTTTTATTTGATTGTGTGTGTTTATTTATCACACGAGACCTATAAAATACAAACTCTATCTCATTCACAGTAAAAATAATAAATATTAGATACCAAAAATAGAGATAAGATTAGGGGAATAACTAAACTACCCTCATAAAACTCTATGTAATTTGAGTGTTGCCCACATATCTCAAAAGGGACTTAAGCCAATGTAGTTCTCCACCTAAAGTGAGTGTGCAAATATTAAATTTTATAGATGAATACAACTAGATAAATTGGTTTTAATGATTGAAAATAAGTGCCATTGACCTGAAATAAAAGATACTCAGACTTGGCCTATGACTGTTATAATGCTTCAAAATTAGAATTGTAGTTTTCTTTTAATTAATGTGTATTAATATTACCAAGTGAGCTAAATGTGTTTGGAGAATCCTTGATATTTTTATATATAAGAACATTTTTAAAAGTTCTACTAACCAACCTTGCTAAAATCATGAGAGGGGTTAAATCCAATGTCTCGAATTTAAAAATTAACCATTGGTGCATGGGGGACAAGGATATTCTAGTGTATAAGGCTACAGTATGACCATGTGTGACTTAATGTGGTCATATCCTAGAAGGATAAAGACTGATGAAACTAGTCTAATAGGAGTTTGCAAGAAAATAAGGATGTCTGAGTGATATTTTAAATGATTGTAAGATAATTTTTAGAATAGTGAATGTTTTCATATGATTACATTTTAACATAATGATGAATATGCCAAGTGGAGCAAGGATGACAAAATTAAGCATTGTCAAATACTTAATGATTAAATTTATGTATATACAACTTTTATCAAACTTATATATATGTATGTATGTATGTATATGATATAGGTACAATCACTGAGATGGGAGGTGAATCATTGGTGACAAACAATTCAATTTAATTTCTAAACCCTTCAAACACTTAAGCATTCAATACAACCATTCATCAAGTAGACAAGATGTTTATAGTAATAAACAATGAAGATAATGCAAGATCATACACATAACAAAATATCTATGTGGGAAACCCTCTTGGATAATAAAACTCACTCTCAAGCCTATAAACACATGAACTACTTATCCTATAAGATGATCATAAACATGAGACTAGTCTAGTCTTTCTGACTAGAATTTAGTGAAACACATGTTTCACAAGGAGCACCTACCCCGAAGATGATCAAGTCCTTATAACTACCTTTTGGTCAAGTCCTTCTGACTAGATTTAGTGCAACATGTGTTTCACAAGAATCACTTGGCCCTAAGATGATCAAGTCCTTCTAAACACCTATTGTTCAAGTCCTTCTGACATAGATGTTGAGCACCCTCCCAACATTTATGAAATGAACATCTCTTAATCACCGATTTCCTACTAATATGATGGAGATATAATGTATATAAATTCTCTTTAACTCTATATATTACACAGTCCACACTCTGATCTTCCTCTCAAATCAACCACCAAGCTCACACAGACATCATCTATCCTTTACTCATCCTCAATCTTCAAACCTACAAGAGCACTATCCGACATCAAAAATATGACCTATAGGTAATACACAAAATCAACAACCTATTATACTTTACAACCCATCTATTAGATACACACTCTTTCCTTCACTCCATAACTCTTACATACACCTCTTCTCATAGGTTTCTCATATCTATTCAAAAAGCCTAGAAATCACCACATTTGATTTCAAATTTTATATATCCTTCATGATTATTATCTTATTAGTCAAACTTTATACTTGATTTAATCCTTAAGTCATCTTACATAGCTCAATACTATCTTCACAGGTCAGCCACAACAACTATGGGTCACACTTAAGCAACTACACCTTTTAATTAGGCCTTAGTAACCCTTATAAGTCTCATGGAGTCCCATTCACCCCTTTAGCACTTCAAAGAGTAAATTAAAAATATATGACCACTTTCAAATGCATAGGTCCACTCCACATGACCCCTTAGATATCCTCAAATGATCACAGTAATCATAACACTCTTATACTAAAGCAAAATAGATCACCTTATACACAAAAACACCATCAATGAACAAATAGTCAGCCTATAAACATTTTTTCATACTAAATATGGATTGTTCAAACCTCTAAAATCTATACATATCATTCTTAGGTAGTATACAACACTCTCCAATAGCTAAGTCGGATTGAAATATCCAAATAACATTAGACTAAACTCAATTATCCTTCTTAGGGCACTTATAGACTATGGTCAAACACACTATCAACTTTTGAGATCAATATATTTTACTATACAAACATTTATAAATTTTTTATAGATGATACTTTAATTCCTCTACCACTTTTATTTTAACTTCAACATCAAATTTTTTATAGATCAAAAGTTATGGCTCAAAAACTACAGACTGATCTTCCCTCACAAATTCAAATATTTGAATTCCAACGGTCATTGAACAACTATTAAAATTTGAAAACTATGTCAATATCTCATGTCCTCGCATCTTATATCAAATACACACCATGAATATCTTATAATATTTAACTATGTTAAACATCTATCAATTTGATCTCATCTTGTGCTCCCTAGAAATTTTGATTAAATATGCACCGTCGATCTCCATGGGTTAGCCTGATCTTTACCTTTGTTCACTATTAAACATTGAGCAATTGTCATCATCTCATTGCTTCTTAACAGTTTGAAATAAATGTGCTTCATCTATCTCTTCAAGAGTATCCTTAACTTTAACCTGCTTAAACATCAAACACTTTTACCTCTTTGACTCAATATGCATCATAGTTTTGCATTTATGAACACCCACTCACCATTAGATTCTTATCTGGTCCCAATATTTAATGTTATGAAAATTTGACTGTGAGAACCTTTTCAATCTACCTATAATTCTAATTTTTAACCTTAATAACTTTATTGTGCTTAATCACATGTCCTAAAATTTTCACCAGATGATCTCCTCACATAGGAGAATCCATCCATGTAACAAACTGCTCCTGGAACCTTCATGCATGTGAAATATGACACCATCAAACTATTTTTTTTTTTTTTAACATAGACATTAGGCTTAGATTAATTTTGCATTATTGATCTATGATGCGATTAAACATGCACTATTAGATCTCCTTTAGAAATTTGGCTAAATATGGGAAAACATTACAAACTGTCCAAGAAGCCACCTTTGCATAGTTATATCTTTTTCTCCGCTCACCTGCATGACATGAAACTTGGACCATAACAAATTGGGACTAATTTTATCATACCCATATGACAAACCCCCATGAGTCAACTATACATGGTAATGGTGATGTCAACAAACTACCTACTCAGATTTTTTTGTCATAGAATCAACTATGCCAGGATAAACATAATGAAGAACCAGATGAATACCATGCACTTCCACAAGATCTCCAATCAACTTTAACCTATGATAATAACTCTTAAAAATTTTCAAATCATCATACTCATCCCTAAACATACTTAACCATGCCAAAACTGAAGATCAACCAATCTTACTTCAAGCATACTAGGATAAGCACACTGCACACTTTGTCATTGACACTTAGACTATCAAAAAACTTCATCCACTCACCTAGAAACCTCAATGACATCACTGACAACTCTTCAAAAATATCCCCCTTTGTCATTGATGTCAACACCCATCATACAACTCACCTTCCTTTTCTCTCTTCAAGCACTCTTCATAATAGGAACCTTTTCCCCCTTTGACACAAGACAAAGTGGGTACAAACTAATTTTGAGGACCTAAAAATACCACAAATAGGATAGGACCACCTTATAAAGATGATACAAACTCCCCCTTACTTTGATCCTACCTCTTCTTTGCCTTGACAACTTCCTCTTGCTACATGCCAACACTCTCTTCAACCAAGCACTACAACCAATGAAGAAAGAACACACAAATCACTAAAATATAATGCAAATCACTAACAAACATCTGATAATGACTCCCCCTAATATATTTGAGCCATTTCACCTCTTGATCATCTTCAAATCCTCACATACCATGAAGAACCACCCCATAGGCATACTATCCTTCTATCTCAAGCCACCAATATAAATTTATACCACTCAAAAAATAGGAAACATACTCTAAACCAACTTGAGTACTCACCTTGATACACTCATGCCTTTCTCTTTTATAGATACTGAGTAAAAACATCAAATCTTAACACTAGGCATGTCTAGACTCCTTGTAGCCCTACCTACAACTTGCAGAGCCCATAAATTTTAGTAGATATACTTTAAAGACCTAAAATTTAATATATGGAGCATTCTCATATGCCCCCTTAAGCACACTAATTTGCATCACCTAGATCATCCTATGTAACATACTTCCTTCACAAATCTACTAGCTAATTGGGCCTCCATTTTGATAAAAACTTGAATAATTTAAAAAACACAAACCTTGAAATCTCTGTGAAGATTGATTTGACAACCCATTTTTTCCTTTTAACCTATTAAGAATCCTTAGACCTCAAATCATAAGGCAAACCACTTTTATAGAATAGCCTAAAACTCTAGAATCTCAAAACAAACAAAGTCAACAAACCTCCTTCTGGTCAATGCCCACCTCTAAAACTTATTTCACACCTAGAGACAACCATCATACACTTTTGGACCAAGATTTTATCCTTCACACCTTTGGGAACCTTGATTTCCTATACCATAGCTTTGATCTACAGTAAGAAAGATAAACCCAAGAGCATACAAAAACCTCTAAAAAGCACAAACATGATCATCAAGACACAAAACCACCTGGAACACATCAAAAAGAAGTGCACAGAGCCTTATGAGCACCAAAATATTCTTGACATTCCATCAATCTCATTATCCACCTAAAAACACCCATTCTGATCTTGCAAACATTGCATACACAACAAAAACATTTTTTGACATCACTTTGACCTCATCAAAACACTTATCCCATCTTGACACAACAAATTGAACTAAAAAAAATCATCTCTTATCTTCTAGAACCTTATAAAGAACACCACAACAACACTTTCTTCTCCACTAAAAGGAGTCTCTTAAGAGGTATAGACATAGACCTCCTCTTCTCCATAATGTTTTTATAACAAAGTGAATCCAGGATTGGCCCACATCTCATCAATAACCACAAGAATATTTTTTTAGCTATAAGACTTCTTGATATTTTTCTCCTTAGTTTGAACTTTGACAACATGTTCCTTTTCTACATCACTCACTTTCTCTTCTATGATAGGATATACAACATTTGGAGCAACTATGGAATCTTGACATACCTTGATCATTGAAGTAGCTTCTTTGCATTAAATAACATCACCTTTAGACCTTGAAAACACATGAACCAAGTTTGAAACTTGCTCATACATAGCAGGTTGATCATTAGCATCCAAACACACCTCAGAACTAGCCTCAACTAGAACCTTGGTCTTCTCCTTGAGCTTGGTCTCTTCATTCATAATATGAGTAGACAATGAGAGCTCTTGGCACTCTCTAATTTATGTAGCATTATCCATCATAGCAAACAAATTACTTGGACCAGTATACTCATCATGACTCACAATTACCACCTTTGGTTTTCATGAGTTAAATTATCTTCTTTCTTGCACTCTAGGAGTCTAATTAAACCTATTGTGTCTTGTAAGCTTTTGATTGCAAAATCTAGTAATGTGACCTCTCTATTGATAGTTGAAGCACACTATACTTTTTACAAGAAGTTTATCCTAACTTTCCTAATTAGAAAAAAATATTACAATATATCCATTCTTTTGACAATTGAAACAAACTACTCCTTTTGAAGAAGACTCACTTTTTTGACTAATGACCCCCATCATAGTTCCATGAAAAATTATTTGTAACATGTCTCTTGCATTCTCTAGATCTATGCCCAAAATGATTATATGTGTAACAATAACCATTAAAAATTTCATACCTCATGGCATTAGGTTTTTTGATTTGATTTGTCTTTACTCTATCAGCATCTTCATTTCTTGACTGATTGTTGACCTTCAAAGTTTGATTTACATTAGTCTTCATCTTGTCTTGAGTTACATTTTTTGGTTCTTTGTATCGAAGAACAGTTTGATCACTTGCATGCTTTTGATTACTTAGAATATTATCTATATCACTTGAGCTCTTTTCAAATATCAAAATAAGCTTCATCTTACTAGATGTCTTCTCTAACTCAACCTTTAATGACTCATTTTCAATTACATACCTTAAACATTAATCTTCTTTAGCTTTCAGGCTTGTAGATAGGATTTCCAATTGAAAACTGAGATGCTTGACTATATCTTCATTATCCTTGATGTGTTCATTTATTCTTGCCTCAAACATAGTGAATTAATCTTCATAGTCCTTGATTTGAGACTTCATCTTCTTGTTGATCTTCTTCTCAATCTTTAGTTCTTCAAAAATATTCATCAATTCAGTCTCATAGTCCAACTCATCTTTATCATCATTTGAATCACTCCAAATAGACTCATTTTGATATTATGAACTTGTTTCCTCATCCATGAAGAGGTCTTAATCTTCAAGAGGACCATCATATTCATGATCATACTCTAAGTTAGTGTCTTCACTCTCATCTGATGAGCTGCAATCTTCTTCAGTGTAGAGACTCTTCTTGTCCTTGAAGTACTTCTTATTTTCAAACCTTATGAATCCCTTCTTGATTTTCTCAGACCTGAATGATCTCTTGCCATCATCATGATCCTTACCATGCTCTTCATCATCATTCTTCTTATGCTTATAAGGGTACTTGTTAGCAAAATGTCCTACCTCTCCCCAATTGAAGTATTTGAAGGGCAGTTTACCCTTGTACTTACCTAACCCTATTTTCAATTTCCTTGTAAACAAATAAATTAGTTTATCTTCATCAATATTAGATATGTCATCCTCCTTGAGTTTATTACCTTGAAACTTCTTCTTTAACTTAATTTTTATCTTGAATGTTGCTTCCTTTGGTCGTTTATCATCATCAACTCTCATCTCATAGGCAATAAGAATTTCATATAATTCATCCATCTTCAACTAAGTAAGATCTTGACTTTCTTCTACAATAGATACTTTAAAATCAAACTTGAGAGAGAGAGAGAGCTTATTACCTTTTGAACTATAGTAGTTTCTTCAAGATTGTTTCCAATACCTCTGATGATGTTCATAATCTCATCAACTCTCTATATAAAGGATGCCACATAATCTTGTTCCTTCATCTTAAGACTCTCAAATTATCTTTGGTGAGTCTGCAACTTTGACAACTTAACCTTTGAATCTCCTTCATAAATAGTCGTAGATTTATCCCACATTTCCTTGGTAGATATGCATTGGATTACCTTGGTGTATTCAATATCTAAAATACCACACACGATAGAATTCATTGCCTTATAATTATTCTTAAACAACTTCTTATCTACAAAAATGGATTAAGGAATATTAGGTGTAGAATAACCATCCAAAATATATTGCCAAGTATCAAACCCTAGGGACATGATGTAGGTCCTCATCCTCTCACTCCAAAAAGCATAATTAGATCCATTAAACATTGGTTCTTGCTTAGTGGAAAAACCTCCATGCATTTGATGGCTACCCATATTGTACCTTGGATCTCCTTCAATTTTTCAAACCTTTACCAAAGGACCTACTCTGATACCAATCGATATAGGTACAATCACTGAGAGGGGGTTGAATTAGAGGTGAAAAACAATCTAATTCAATTTTCAAACCCTTCAAACACTTAAGCATTCAATACAACCATTCATAAAGCATACAAGATGTTTATAATAATGAATAATGAAGATAATTCAAGATAACACACACAAAACATAAGATCTATGTGGGAAACTCTCTTGGGGAATAAAATCTACTCTCAAGCCTGAAAACACATGGACTACTTGTCCTCTAAGATGATCACAAACATGAGACTGGTCAAGTCCTTCTGACTAAAATTTAGTGAAACACAAGTTTCATAAGAAGAACCTACCCCTAAGATGATCAAGTCTTCCTGACCACCTTTTGGTCAATTCCTTTTGACCAACTTAAGTAAAACACCTATTTCAAAACCAAGTCCTTCTGACCACTTGTTGGTCAAGTCTTTTTGACCTAGATGGTGAGCACTCTCCCAACACCTATGAAATGAACATCTCTTGATCATTGATTCCCTATCAATCTAATGGAGATATAATGTATGTCATCTCTTTTCAAATTTGTACAATACACATTCCACATTTTGATCTGCCACTCAAATCAACCACCAAGCTCACATAGACATCATCTATCCTTTGTCCATCCTCAATCTTCAAAATTACAATAGCACTATCTTTGACATCATAAATATGACCTATAGGTCATACACACAGTCATAAACCTACTCTAATTTACAACCCATCTGTTGGGTACACATTCTTTCCTTCACTCCACAACTCTCACATACACCTCTTCTGACATGTCTCTCATAACTATTCAACAAGCCTAGAAATCACCACATTTGATTTCACCTTTTATAGAGCCTTCATGATTAATATCTTATTATTTAACATTTAGACTTTACTTAAACCTTATCTCATCTTACATATCTTAATACTATCTTAACAGGTCAGCCGTAACAACTATGGGTCACACTTAAGCAACTACGCCTTTCAATTAGGCCTTAGTAGCCCTTTTAGGTCTCATGGACCCCTTTAGCATTTCAAAAAGAAAATTAAAAACATAGGACCACTTAAAAATTCATAGGTCCAATCCACATTACCCATTTGACATCGTCAAATGATCACAGTCATCATAACACTCTTGTTAAAGCAAAATAGATTGAACTTCAACCTTATACACAAAAACACCATCAATGAACAAACAGTCAGCTTCTAATCATTTGTTCATACTAAATATGGATTGTTCAAACCTCCAAAATCCATAAAATTCATCCTTATGGAGTCTACAACACTCTCCAATAGCTAAGTTCCCTTGAAATATCCAAATACCATCAGAACAAACTCAATTATCCTTTTCAGGTCACTTACAGACTATGGTCAAACACATAGTAAAATTTAGATCTCAATATCTTTGACTATACAAACATTTAGACCTTAAAATAAATATTTATATATTCTAATTTAATTACTATAAAACTTTTCTTTTTATTGCAACATCAAATTCTATATAGATCAAAATTTATGGCTCAAAAACCACATACTAGTCTTCGCTCACAAATTTGAATATTTGAATTCCTATGGTCATTGAACAACTGTTAAAATTTGAACACTATGTCAACATCTCATGTCCTCACATCTTAGATCAAATATGCACTATTGATCTCTTTTTATTTTTAAATATTATAAACATCTATCAATTTGACCTCACCTCATACTCCCTGGCAATTTTGACTAAATATGCACCATCGATCTCTACGAATTAGCCCAGTCTTTACCTTTGCTCACTGTTAAACATTGAGCACTTTTAATCATATCTTGATTGTTGAAATTTTGGAACAAACATAATCCATATATCTCTTTTTTAGTATCTTTAACTTTAACCTAGCTAAATGTCAAACACTTTGACCTCTTTGACTCAATACACATCATAGATCTGCATGTACAAACACCCACCCACCATTAGATCCTTATCGAGTCCTAATATTTAACATTGTGAAAATTTGGCTAAGTATGGGAACCTCTAAAATCTTCCTGTAAGGCCAAATTTGAACCTTAATAACTTTTGATACACTTAATTTCATGTCTTAAAATTTGCACCATATGATCTCCTCACATAGGGTAATCCATCCATGTAACAAAATGCTCTTGGAACCTTCATGCTTGTGAAATATAACACCATAAAACTGATTACTTAGATATTATTTAACATAGGCATTAGGTTTAGATCAATTTCATGTCATTGATATGTGATTTGATTAAATGTGCATTGTTAGATCTCCTTTGCAAAGTTGGCTAAGTATGTGAAAACATTGTAAACTGCCTAGGAAGCCAACTTTTCATAGTTATATCTTTTTCTCCACTCATCTACATGACCTAAAACTTGGACCATATCAACTTGGGACTAATTTGATCATACCCATATGACCAATCTCCTTTAATCAGCCATATGTGGTAATGGCGACATCATAAAATTGCCTACTCAAATTTTTCTATCACAGAACCAACTATGCTAGGATGAACATAATGAAGAACTAGATGAATACCATGCACTCCCACAAGCTCTCCAATCAACTTTGATCTCTAATAACACCCCTTTCATATCCTCAAATCACCATCATCCCTAAACATCCTTAACCATGTCAAAACTGAAGATCAACCAAGCCTGCATCAAGCATACTAGGATAAGCACATTACACACTTTCAATGTAGCCAAGTAAATATTTTAATACCAGCCTAATTTTTTTGATCTTTCAATGCCTCAATCACACCTAGACACTTCTTTGACACATTATATCAACTTTTAAATACCTTTGTAATATTTATTTAGCTCCAGTGCATTTCTAACATAACCACACTGTTGTTTTTAAACTTTTGGAAAATAAATAATTAAAAAAACAAATTGTTAATTAAAAATGACCCAAGGGTAATTTTAATGTTTCTACCTAGAAAATGAAGCCCCCCAATATATTTTTAACACCATAGGGAGATATTATAATTCCCAACATGAACTTTCACACCCTCTAATAAAATTTGATACTTCTTGCAAATATTTTAATGCCTCTGGTAAGCAAATGGTGCCTCATACAAACTAAATAATTCCTTAGATGAGTTTTTAGTGCCTCAAATTAGTTTTCAACACCTTCTAATCAATTTGAATTCCCCCCAAATTAATTATTTATAAAAAAATCCAAACATATGAAAAATATTTTAACATTTTTTTTAATATTGTTTTAGGTTGTAGACACCAAAAATCCACACACTACGATTCTAAGTGTCAAAATTCCCTTGGACCACCTTAGGCCCACCTTGGAACCAATTTGACATTTTGACCGCTAACCTAGCATAACCCATGGTTAGTTTTACTGATTGACTTAACCTACCATTTACCCACTTTTTAACCTTCACCCTCGACTATCAATGATTAGGATGACTATCGATGGTCACCTTGACCATCAACAATCAAGGTGCACCTCCTTAACCACCAGTAAGTAAGCCACCTACCTTACATTTCTAAATATAACTTGTCAAAATATGCATGGGATCCATTACATGCATGATTTATTATTGGAAGGACTAGTTAACATCTTATTACAACTCTCTTGCCTTTCCTATAAGAAGAGAGGAGCAAGGAGGTGAAACTTATCTACAATTGTTATCAAAAACTTGTGCATCAAGAGTTTATTTTTTTAGGTCAATCATCATCAACAATTTAGTGATCCAGCCATCATGTCAGAGAGACAACTTTCCACCACCACTCCATGAAAGCATCAAGTACTATTATTCTATCAAAATCATGTCATACTCCACTAACAAGTTAACCACCTTAAGCACCCACCTAATCAGCCTTCTGTAAGATAAGTATTTATTTTCTAGTATTTAATTACTTTATCTTCTTTTTGTACTCATGCCAACACTAACCCATCTCTCAAAATCTAACTTTGTGATCCCATCAATATGACCATTTACCAACCCAAACTTACACATAGTAACCATTGATGGTTGCCTCAATTATCGATAGTTTACCCAACCATTGATGGTCAACTTGACCATCGATGGTCATCTTGACCATTGATGGTCATCTTAACCGTCTATAGTCATCCCAACTATCGATGGTCACTATGGTAAGAAATAAATAGTTATTTACACTTACCTACTTTCAACCAAATCTAATTTTGTGTCCCTACCTGTTCACAGACCCCTGCCCAATTTTTTGAAATAGAATCGAGCCATTTAGTACTATTATTGACTTGAATATTACTATATTAGTCATTTCTAGTCTATTTTTTTATCAAGCATTTCTTGTGTTTAATTTCAATACCTTTTGATTATTGATGCAAATACTTTCTATTCTGTTTATAAACTTAATTGTTTATAATGTGTGGTTTGATAGCCCCTAAAGAAGCTCTTGCTTATGGGACCTAGCTAACACTAGGCAATCCACTCAACTATCTATTTAACCAACCAGTTGCTTTAGTACTATCTTATTTTTAGGTAATCCTCCCAAGCCAAATAGGAGTTCTTCACAATTATCTAATTCAATGCATGTATAATCAAATAGGTTTTTCAACCATACCCATATTTAGTTTCTTCTTTTTCTTTTCGAAATATAAGTTGAAATTCACTAAAACATTTTGGCACGTCTAGTGGGACCTTGAGTCTTTACTTTGGGTTTTTTTTTATTTGCATCTGTATTCTCTTCTCTCTATATGTGTTCATTAATGAAACTAAAATTCATTTTGGGTTTAAAATCAAGTGCATATATTGATTGCTTTCAAGTTTAGCTCACATAGTTTAACTTAAAGAAAATTAATTCTATTGTGGCATCACTTTGTTACACACACTAACCAAACCATTTTTATTAATTAAACATAGAACAAACATGAGATAAGGCTCAACTAGGATTTTATCACCTATCAGTCATCTTACCCTTTCTCGACAATACTACTAAGAGTTCATTACCAAGGGGAGAACCAACTCAGCTCTCTGGTTGAGCATAAACTCTATAAATTAGTATATATTAGCTAAGCACCTAACACCCTTATCATTGTGGCGTGTGAAGTGAGGGGGTAGGCCCCAATACCAAGTTATGTATTGATTTCCAATATAGATTCCTTTTGAGTGCCTAAAAAACCTAAAACCAACCATAGACTTCCTTTCTAGTACCTATTCTTCAAGCCAAATTTCAATCACACAATTTATTGAAAGCTTAAGTCATAAGCTAAAAGGGAGACTAAAATGAACCTTTAGGACTTAACATACTTTTTAGAGTTTGATTTGTTTTATTTGACCATTTCTTTCCTTTTCCCTATTTGAGTGGTGATATTGTTTATGCATTCTCTCTCCTTTATCTTGGACAGTTCTAACTCACCAACAGTGAAAGAATATAGCAGAGCAAAACCCATCCCCAAACCGATCAACCTCTTCCACCTCCTCACCTATGGACTATGTCTCTGAACTAGTAGACTCTCCTCACCCTTAGTGAAGTCCTCCCTTCCCTTAATAATTTCCCCAAGGAGACATGAACTTTGCCACCTTCTTAGATAACAACCCTATGGCCCTTCAAAAATACCATAACATAATGCCTCACCATACCCCCACTTTGATTATACCTAGGGACCTACCTTATGACATGCCTTCCCACCTCATTGGAAACACATTTATTGCCATAGTCACCACCCAATCATTGGCTATCCAAGCCTCTTCATCTGCCAACAACCCCTTTGATACTACTATAGAAAACTAACCTGCCCAACCTACAAACACCCTTATACCTTCCACCCTTACCAAAAACTCCTCTACCTTAGGAGCAACCCAACTACTAACCACCTATACTCCCTCACTATGGGATTACCTACCACTATCATTTACAACCTTCCTTCAAACAATGTCTCACTTCAAAGTCTTGTGGTACCCATACCTTCTACCTTACCCCAAGTTAGCACAAAGGTCACTTCCCTTCCTTTGGTCACCAACCTAACCACCACTCCTACCCAACAATTGTCTATTACACCAAACCTAGGTTACATACCTAACCTATAAGGGCATGTACCTTTACCTAATACCCAACCACCTGCATTCACCTACCCTTACATATCTTCCACCTAACCACTGGTCTCTACCTCCAATATGTGACGACCTCTCAACCCCCTACCAATTATCAGTATGTCACCAAACCACTGCAACAATATGCACCTTACAACCTTTGAGGTGCATAACCCTAATTATACCTTGTGAATATGCTCATGGATAACATGAATACCTTAGAGTCATCCATTTTTGGAGCTCACAATGTCCTATCATATGATCAAATCTATAATAAATTGTATCCTCCCCAGTAGGAACTTTCCCAGTTCTCTATGTTTTAGAGTAAGGAGGATCCCCAAAAACACCTTAAGGAATTTAGGCATTCATGTTACTTGATTTCCTATGATGATGCCCTCCTTATCCACACTTTCCCTATGTCTTTGTCAAGACCGACATTAGATTGGTATAATGCCTTAATCAAGCATTCCCTCTTCTCCTCCACCCATCTGGCTCAAACTTTCTTTGATCACTTTTTGATAAATATCTCCAATAGGGTTTTCATCACTAACCTATACTATATCTACCAATTTGATGTTGAATCTATTGCTAATTTTGTAACTCATTGATGGATCATAATCAACCAACTTTATTTCTTCTTTCCTCAACTTGAATTGATCAAATTATTTGCTCAGGCATGTGTTAGGAACATCTATTCCACATTACATGTTGAAATATTCTTAACTTTCGATGAAGCTTTCACCATGGTGCATAAATTAGAGAAAATATCCATTGATGAAGGAATGCTAAAACTAAAAAACAATAACTCTACCTACAAAACTAATGAGGCTTCTTCCTCCAAATTGAATAACCAAGCCAACACTGGGACCAAAATCAAGGTAATTACAAATGCAATTATCCTTAAATCCACTTCTCCATCATCTACCAACCAACCAAATTACTTTGGTCCCTCAAATCAAAACATGAGGAACCAAAACTAGAACACCCAAAAGTAATTTATTCCACTCAAAAAATCTTATGCTTCAATCTTGGAGAAGCTATTGAAAGCTAATATCATACAACTTCCTCCTATCAAACCACCTTAGCAATTTAATTATTCTCATCCTACACCTAGTTTTTATAATGAGAATGATCTATGATCCTTCCATCAAATATTAGGGCATGATTTTAGTAAGTGTAACACCTTCAAAAGCATTGTCCAATCTCTCATCGACAAGGGTGAGCTTATGTTGGATAACCCCAATGCACCTCAAAATTAGGCCCTTAACATATTTAGGTAGCCTTTCCCCAATCATGCACCTACCAAGAATGAGAGAAACATGGTTGAGTGCTTTCATGATGCCCATACTATTAACATGGTTCTTGGCATGCTCATTATTGAAGAACCTATCGCCCAACCTATCTATTCCTCACTTTCTTCACTTATTGAGGTAGTCAAGTTACCTTCTCTTCTTTTGGAGACCCAAACTGAGGAAACACCCCTTTTTCCTCCTCCACTTATCAAGGTAGTAGAGCCATCAACCCCTCCTTTGATTGACATACTAGAACAAGCACCCATTTTACCTTCTCCTTTAACCACTGAACAACTTATTACTCCTATGAGAGATCATTCTTGAAGAGGAAGCCCCCATGTCTACACCTCCCATAGAGGAGTTACCCACTCAAAACATGCATCCTTTGATTGAGGAAAAAGATGAGGTTACCATCCCCCCATCTCAACCTATGGGCTTATCTTTTAGGTCTAATATCTAGGGAATAAAACTAGCCTACAAACCTTTCTCTAGGTTAGTGAAAAAATGGGAATTTATATCCAACCCTGACATGGATCGATCCACCTTTTGGCATCAATTATGGATACCTTATATCACCAAGTAAGAACTTCCAACCACACCTTTAGCAGACCAACCCACCAGTCCTATTATCCAAACACCTATCTTACCAACCAAATTGATGAAGGACTCTACTAACCCAATAATTCCTCAGCCATCCAAGGTACTTAAACCCCACACAACCAAATTACCTTCTCTAACCAAACCAACCAAGAACCTTAACACCTTCCCTACATGGAGTCTTAACCACCCATTTGTGAAAGTGGAGCTTACCTCATCGAACCCAACAACCAAGTGCCAACCCAAATAAACCAAGGGAGTATAAACATCAAAAGGCTAGAGGGACAAACTCTTACCTTCCTCAACCCCACCCTCCATCTTGGGACCTCATCATTTCACTCTGAGTAGGAAGCTGATTGTCCCAAATAAGACCGAACTACCACTACTAGTTACACTAACACACTTGCTTTTTGACACACCTATCTTCATTGAACCAACAATGACCAAGCTACCTACCTTGAATCCTCATACCTTCACTTTATCAACCTCTACCTTACCAAAATCAAAACCACCAAAAAAATGCACTACCTTACCCAAACCTTATGTCACCAAACCCACTACCAAAAGGACATCCACCTTACCAACCAAGACCAAAACCCCTAAATCCTCTCCACCTTTAGTTGAATCCTACTCCATAATTTTTCAAAGGTTATTAAAAACTTCTTGCTTGACCTTACCTCATATCAAGTTGTTTGACCCTCTTAGTTCAAAACCTATTTGGTATAATGACCACAAGTGTGTTCCTATCATAGGACAATAGGCCATGACATAGATAATTGTAAAGCTCTTCAAACCATTATTCATCAACTCTATGATGAGGATGATCTATTAATAGTTGAACCTTCCATGGGCCCATTACCAATCTAATAACCAACAACCACTAGCCAAAACCTACCTATTCCTACACTCACCTCAGAGTGATGAAGAACCAAATGACTCTCCTACCCTAATTACTCCCTCTATCCATACCATTTACGTGGTCACAAGAGCACAATAAAAGGATAAGGGGAAGGCCAAAGTGTTAATCCCATGTATTTACCCATCTTATACCTCCCAACCAAACCCTACCCAAACATATTCACCTTCACCCAAAACCAAGGTATATATCTTAGGTGCCTCCCAATCCAACCCCTCTAAGTCCATCAAGAGAGTGGTACTCAAACAACTTCACTAGACCCTGATGAATATGAGCTCATATGAGTTGATTACTACTTCACCTCATCATCACCAAGTAATGATAAGGGCATTACAATCGATAGAGGTCCAACCTAAAGACCCTCAACCTCTAGCAACCTTTGTCAAAACTCTCCAAATTTCCAACCTTATCACCTTTAAGGATTTAAAAATACCTTCTATCCATCTGGATGACCCATATCCCCCTCTTTTTGTTACTACTTACATCAGCCAAACCCACATCAAATGGGTTATGATTGATGGGGGAAATAGTATTAATATAATCTCCTCCCATGCCTATAACCAACTTAACTTCAAAAAAATGTCATGTCTAAAACCTCAGTCATCCTTCGATCATTTAACAACACCATGAACATTACCCTAGGAACTGTTATCTTTCATATCCGTATAGGGCTTTGCATGCTCCCCAAAATCTTTTATGTAGTGTAAGATGAATTATTATATAATGTTTTGCTAGGATGACCTTGGATACACTCCATGGGTTATGTACCCTCTACCCTACATCATTACATTAAATTTGAAAATGAAGTCTAGGTCATCACCATCCAAACTGACCCAAGTCCCTTCTTAACATGTAACATAACCTATCGGCCCAATGACGTCCTCTTACCCCCATCTAACACACCTTACTTAACCAAGGACAAGACCTCCAACACAAAAGAGGAAGCCCTAACTCCCTCAACCAATGAGGCATCTACTAGCTCATCCATCCCCTTCAATCAAATCCCCACTTTAAACCCTTTAGAATCCATATTCCAACATCTTTCACTGGAGGAATATCACCTCCTTTACCTTTACACTTTCCCTAATCCTCAAGAGTATGGAAAACTTGACCACTAACCCAGGTATGACCCTAATGTCAGAGCCATTATTCCCTTTGGACCTTCACATTTTCAAACCCATTTCATCTATGGGGGACTTGACAAACCACTTGGTGCTTCCACCACCTCCCCTTCGCCTCAACCATTCACCTTTGGTTTATACTATCTAGAAAAGCTAGGTTTTGCCAAGAAATACCTCTACAAGTGTGATTGGAAAGGATTTGGTCTTGGGATATATGAACATGGCCCATATGAGTTAATTTACATTGAGACTAGAAATTTGCATGAGAAACATGGCCTTAATTTCATTTTACCTACCAAGAAGCAAACAAAACCACCTACCACCACCATTATCGATGAAGACACCCCTTCCTCACCAACCTTTCCTCTACTTAGGTGTGAGGATAATGACATCATCCCACCCATTTTTTTCATCAACATGATCATCCTTGGACCCTTGACTTATCAAAATGAGGGGGAAACCATAACCATCCCTTTGATCCATCCTAAGATGATAAGAGATGACTCTCCTACCATTAACACTGTTTAGTGCAAAGATGATGATTCTATTCTCACCTACTTTGGTGCCCTAGATTCTTCCATTCACAAATCCATTCCTCTTGATACCTTGACCATGTTAAACAAAGCCACCATAGATATTAACTTGGACACTCTAGATGACCCCTGCATTATCAAAATTGGCCAATCATTGAATGCTGAGGAACTTCAAGACTTCCCTCCTTCCTCCAAGATCGTATCATATCATTTACTTGTTATTAAAGTGACATGCCTAGAATTGACCCTACCAATGTTACCCATAACATAGTCACTCACCATGATACTAAGCCCATCAAGCATAAACTTTGATTCATACACCCTCACATATCCCTTCTCATCAAAGAAAAGCTTTATTGCCTCTTATCTGTTAATTTATTTCAACCCATTGACTATCCCTACTAGGTCTTAAATGTCATGCTTATCACCAAAGCCATAGAGGGACTATGCTTTTGTGTTTAATTTCATGACCTCAACCTCACTTGTCCCAAAGATAACATTCCTCTACCAAGCATTGACTAGCTAAATGATCTTATAGTCAGCCATAAGATGTTATCTCTCATAGATGGATTCTTATCTTACAATCAAATCCTTATTACCCCCAAAGATTAAACAAGACCACCTTTACCACCCCATGGGGGACCTTTTGCTCTAGAGTCATGCCTTTCATATTAAATAACCCTGGTGTAACCTACTAACATGCCATGACTTAAATCTTTCATGACCTTATCCATAAGATTGTAGAGGACTTTGTGGATGACCTTCTTGGAAAATCCAAACTCTGAAAGGATCATTTATTTTTTCTCAAGATGATATTTGAGTGGCTTATCCATTACCATGTCTACCTAAACCCCAAGAAGTGCATTTTTTGGGTCGTATCAGGAAAGCTCTTAGGTTTTATTATCTCCCTCCAAGGAATCAAAGTTGATCCCACTAAAATAAAATCCATCTTCAGCATGCTTCCTCCCTTAAACCTTAATCAACTATGTATTTTGTATAGGAAGCTTCAATCCATTTACTGCTTCATCTCCCAATTTTTAGACTAATGTCAACCCTTCCACCACCTTATAAAGAAGGATGTTTCTTTTAAGTGGAATAACAACTATCAAAAGGCCTTTGATTCACTCAAAAAGTACTTTTTATCTTCACCTATCCTCACCCCTCCTAAGGATGACCAACATTTATACCTTTATATCTCCACCACCAACCACTCCCTAGGGGAAATGCTTGCCCATCAAGATAAAAAACATAGAGAGCAAGCCATCTACTACATTAGCCATATGCTTGTAGAGTACAAGACTCAATATACCCATATCGAGAAGCTTTGCTTAGATTTAGTTTTCATGGGCACCAAACTTCACCATTACCTTTTTAACCACAAAATGTATGTCATAACCAATACCAACCCACTCAAGTATATGTAATCCAAGCCATACCAAAATCAATGTATGGCCACGTGGCTCATGCTCTTAGTAGAGTTTGACCTTGAGTTCCTTCAACAAAAGCTAATTAAGGGATAAGTCATTGCTGACCAATTGGTCAAAGCACCATTAGTAGATAATCATCCTCCTCTTGATTTCCCTGATGAGTCCATCACAACCCTTTCTCAGATTGACTTCACCTATCAAGTCACCATGTTCTTTGATGGATCAAAGTGTAAGAATGGTGGGGGAACTAGTATCATCCTTATTCACTTTGATGGTGAACCTCTTCCTTTGTCCTTCAAGATTTATTTTTAATGTACCAACAATATGGTTGAGTACAAAGCCTTAGTGATAGGTCTTCAGACCGCCTTAGCCCTAGGAGTCAAAATAATCAATATCTTTGGTGACTCCTAACTTGTGGTCAATAAAATCAATGGATCTTACCTATGTAAGAATGATGTTTTGCAATAGTATAAACAACTAGTTGATGAACTCTTAGCATCATTTGAACACTATTGCATTTACTTGACCCCATGATCTAACAATAAATTCACTGACACCATGGCTTCCCTCACCTTTTAGATCTCATCTACACCCTCTGACTCTAGCCTATCTGTCATTATCCATATACTTACCTAACCTTCCTATATCAAATCAGATTCTCCCACCATTTTTAATGTGGAGGAGACCCAACCCAAACTTTGGTATCAACAGGCCTTTGACTACCTCAACCTTGCCATCATTCCTTCTAGCCTCTCTAGGAATGATCAAAGATCATTTATCTAAAGCACCTCACATTACTCCATTATGGGAGGAATTATTTACAAGCACAAATTTGATGGCCTCCTCTTCCATTACTTATGTAGTCACAAAGCCTTTCATGCTATTAGGGAAACACACAATGGAATATATGGGGGACATTTTAGTGGCTCATTGTAACTAAATGCATCCTTTGCCTTGGATATTATTTGCCTACCCTTAACCAAGACTATTGTGATTATGTGAAAAAGTGTGTTAAGTGTCAACAACATGCTAATTTGCATCATGCACCTAGCCATAGTCTTCATGTTTCCATCAATTTCTATCCTTTCTCATAATGGAGTCTGGACCTTATTGGTGAAATTAACCCTTATTCCTCATAGATACACCATTATATCATCACTATGACTAAATATTTTACCAAGTGGGTAGAGCCTATTCGTCTAGTCTCAACCAAAGTAGAGAAGATTGTCAGTTTCATCAACCATCATATCATCTATCACTTTGGTGATCCTCATAAAATTATCACTAAAAATGGTAAGTATTTATAAACAAACAAGTCCAAGGTCTATATGATGCGTTTGGCATTAAGTTAATCTTATCTTCACCCTATCACCCTTATGTAAATGGATAGGTTGAGGCCTCTAACAAAACTCTTAACAACATGCTAACTAAAATGGTCAATGCATCTGGTTGGGATTAGCATTTACACATCCCCTTTGCCTTATGGGTATATCATACTATAATTATAACCCATATAGGTGCTACCCCTTTCTCTCTTGTGTTTAGAGTGGAGGCCATCTTGCCTTTTAAAGTCCAGATACCTTCTCTTTGCATATCTTTACAAGAGCTCATTTTTTAGGACTATTCTCATCAACACCATTTAGTTCAACTTGAGATACTTGATGAGAATCACTTAGTAGCCCTTATCCATATCTATGTCTAACAAAAGTGTGTTAAACATGCCTATAATAAATACCTTAGAGTGTGATAATTCAACATCAGAGACCTCATCCTAAAATAAAATCAACATGTCATCAATATGGAGAACATCAAGTGAGGCAAGTTTGCTTTCAATTAGATTGGACCCTATATCATAACCCACAAGTATGGATCAAAATCTTACTAGTTGTCCTCTCTTGAAGGTAACCTATAACTTGGGCCCCTCAATGCTTCGCATCTGTGTCCATTCTTTTGTTAAGGAAGGATCAAGTTCACCTTTTATTTTAACTTAAGCTCATCTCTTGCTTTCAACCACATTCATCTCCCTATTTTAAGGTAAATTTATTAAAACTAAATCATGTGATTGTTCATCATAATCATAGCCTAATCTTGAACAATGGGTACCATAACTTTACCCATGGCATGATTCTCATGGTGCTTTCCACCCCTCTCTTAGGATGGATTCCCATGATCATTATCACCTAAACCTTTGTATACCTAATCAAACTTTTTGTGCATTTATTTTTTCCTTCATAAATTTAAACCCTTAGGCCTATATAATCATGTCTATGTCAATCAAAAAACAAATAATCAAAAAGCAAAATCCAAACTAATAGCAATCATAGGTCATTCTTAGCATTCATAGACTACTCCCTTAAAGGATAGATACATAAGCACACTAAAATTGAACAAATATAAGGTAGACTACTCCTTTGAAGTAAAGCTACCACAAATCCTTGAACAAAGCAAATAAACTTAGACCACTCCCATGAATGATGGTTGAGTAAAGCATTTGTCAAAAGCATATCAATTTCTTAGAAGCTTCTCACATCGATCAACTTCCCATATATAAAAATAAAGCATAAGACCCATTTTCAAAATCACAACAAAATCAAACTAATATTGAAAGATGCAATCAACTCTCACACAAAAAAATAAAATGGAAGCCACAATTAGCTTTCACAAGTAAACTTCTTGCATCGATCAGTCTACACTTTGTATGACATACACTTGTTTATATTGGCTCTTCAAACACCTACAAAAGAGGCATGCTAGTCTCACATGAAGGTTCCATTTTCATCCATATTCCCTTTTACACATTATAAGCAAGGGATTTTGATCTCACTTGACATTCTGTGAGCCTAACACCTTTTTAACCACCTAACAAATGCTAATGAGAAGTATTTGAAGGGATTATGTTGATTAAGCCAATCCATCTCTGGTTCTATATTAATCCTTATCAAAGAAGAAGCATCATGTCCTCTTCCTATCTTGTCATGACTAGTTTATATTTTCACTACGACATTTGTCTCTTGATAATATTCTCTAGTCTCCTATCTAGTGTTATTATTTGACTTAACTTATGTGTTTTACCTTAAAACAAATTAACAACAAGCATATGCACATGTATCATAAGCAAAAAAATAACCATAACAAACATAATAACATCATAACATCCATGACCAATAAAAAAATCAAACCATTTTTCAACACATGTCTAAATCTAAATAATGAAGCCTATACTCATTAAAATTTAACATGTGTCATAAGAAAATAGAAAACATAATCCTTAAACAATATAACCATTAATTCATAAACATCAACATCAAAGCACATCATAGAACATAATAATGAGCAATAAATAAGGATCATATGTATATCTCATGAGTCCAATATCATCATAATGTGTATAAATAGATATGCATGTCTCTCTCTCTCTAAAAATGTACATCTCAAAACATCAACTTGTAGGCCAAAATAAAAATGATATGTAGTAATATTGATATGTATGAATTATGTCATGTCTATGCCCCTAAGGCACCACTGTCTCTTGGCATACCACTAGGCCTTGGTACCTATCCACCTACATTACCTATCTATCCACCTATAGATGCCCACTACCCTTATGTTTCCATACTGGAATTGCCCACCAATCTCACTCTATACTCACCCCATTAGGGTTCATCAGGACATCACCTTAAGACTATAGCCTCATAATACCATAACTCCTCTATTATATCTAAATATCATGAAATGGAGTTGGTGTCTAGTGATCTTATAAGTACTGCTACCCCTCTTCCTCTCTGCCTCAGAGAGTCCCTCTCCTATGTCACCAAGGCTAGTGGAGCTCTCACGTAGTCCCCATAACTTGTAAGAGTATAAACTTGACCCTATAAAACAACCATCGAACCCTGTAGTGACATGACTTATGCCTATGCAACAACTAGTGCTACTCCTATGTGAGCATCTAGGGCACACCCCTATACCTATGCCCTTTGATTCCCTCTCCTTATAGTGTCCACATCCATATGCCTCCTACCACATCCACCATCACCAATATTTATTACTACATATTAAGTATGGTACCATGCCATGTACCCATATATAAAATTAGTGTCATCTACTTATGGCCTGGCTAGTAGCTCCTCATAATCTAGCAACATCCTCATGGGATTCAGCTCAAGTAATAGGATATTTGTATCCTCACACCTATACCTAGAAAACACACCTAGAATACCCTAAACAAGGCCAAACTACCTATGAACCTTGTCAAAAGGGATAATATCTACCTCCCTATCCCTCTTACTGATAATCGACCTGTAACTTTGTAAGGATAATGTCTACCTCTTGTAATTAGGCCATACTAGAAACTAAACATATGGTTTCCAAGTGATGTCTCTAATCACCGATACACCTAAAACACCCCTAAATTAATCAACATTATGGGATCTTCCTCCTACACTTGAAGTGGAGAAATCACCTCTCCACTACATGAATCCAACTGGGAACTCTATCTGAGTGTATCCTACCCATGGCATCCCCACTAGCCTTAGTACTCAGATGTGCTAATAAGCCCAACAATGTAAAATCAGACCAATGTTAATGCCATATCTCCTATGGGCCCTGAAACCCCATAGCTCCCTATATATCTGAACAAGTAATTCTAGTACCCATCTAAATATTATCCTCCCTAACAACATCTTAGCTAAAACCCCTAGCAACAAGTATGGGAACCTCCTGCTACTTGAGTCAAGAAGGGTAAAACAGGACATGACCATCATCATCATGGTCAAGAATAACTAAATCCCCTATTGTTTCATCTAACATGCTCTTGATCATCTCCATACATAAGCTCCAGTATATCATCCCTCTCCTCTCACTCAATATGATATATCAGCTCACTTTGTAGGGATAAACATGTAATTCAATGCACATCATCTGGTAAGATCATAAGCTTGTCAATGGGTAGTAGGATAGTGTTCATAGTAAGATCCTATCTCTAGATGAGGCCCATAATCATAGACATTTCATGAGGTACATGTTGGTATTGCCTCATCACTCTAAGGTTGGCCTCCTCCATATGTGCCTAGTCTATAGGGGCCACCCCCTAGTGAACATTTATGAAGATACATGACACTTGATCATGCATCTATATCTATTCTCCTGCCTGTATGCAATCTATAGTAATAAGCTTATATGCCTAAACCATTTTTTCCTATATGCTTAGTATATTCAACCTAACTAACCTTACCATTTGACCACTTGTTCGAATCCTACCTACTCTAACCTCACATTCCAACCCACCAAACCTCCAGCCTAACCTACAAGTCAACCTATAATGCTTGTTACACCTTTAAAACTTTAAATTTTTTTACAAAGGCCTAGTGACCACTAACGATTATGGTGATCACTAAAAATAAAGCATCTATATTTATATAAATGTCAACCATCCATGATCAAATTTGATCATCGACAGTCACTATGGTTATTCTACTACTAGAACACCCAAAACCCTAGCTACCCAATTAACTCCCAAATTAACTAAATCTTTCCTAAATTCTAACCTTAATACCTACATATACCCTAGTTTACCTACCCCACCCTATCTATTTCAAACTTTTAACAAAAAAATTCACCCAAACCCTACCTAAGTCAAAAGCTAAAACCTACCTTAGAAGAAAAATTAACAAATCAATTGAACCAACATATGTGAAACCAAACTACTCTACCAATTTGAATAGCATCCCCTACGTCATTCCACAACTTCCATCATGGAGGAATACATAAACCCCCTTGCATGTCCTTGTCTGCATCCATGTGCTCCCTACATCTTATCTCAATACACCTAAGTCTACCTCAGCTAATAATCAGTAACTTCTAAGCAATCACTATCAATAATTCCTCGCCCAATACACCAAGAACCAAAGCTCCAAAGTCAATAATGGTAAAAGTTATAATGAGTAAAATGTCATTCACTTTTTAATTTGACCCATGGCCTTTTATGATTTACACCTTGATCATCAATGGTCAGGATGATCATTGATAGTTTCCTTTGAACACCCTAACCATCAATGGTAAGAAGGCTCACCTTATTTTCTCTTACCTAGTTTAGAATTTTTTTCAACATGACCAAATTTGCAACCAACCCATGGAGATTACCTTATCTACCCACTTGACCACCTCCTCACCTCACCATTGATCCACTTTGGCCCAACTAGTGCATATTTTGTGATGACTTTTCACCTAGTCCCTTTGACCACAATGGCACCTTTACCATGTTGACTACCTTTTGATCTTGTGCCACCTAGCACTTACCAGACTTGCTTATGTCTTCTCAAGAGCACTTCCTACCTTAGATACCTATGACACTTGACCCATTTGTGTTTTCACCAAGAGCACTTCCTACCTTGGATACCCACCAAAACTCAGACATCACTTAGGAGACTTATGAGTGTACCCAATCACCATGCCTAAATACGGTCATGTGGTCCACTTGACACTTGTCCTTCTACTATCGACCTTTATTTTTTTACCATCTATGGCAACATCATCAATGCATGATCTTGGTTATCACACTTTTATCATATTTTGTGTGCTTATTTTCATTTTAATGCCCACACTATCACCCACCTTCATGATGTTCACCTTCGTCATCAACTTTGTTCACCTTCTCAAACCCACACCCAATTCTATTTTACCTCATTGACTCCCATTTCGAGGGGAAACACCTCCTCCCATACTCAAGGCAATCAAACCTCCAACTAGCAATCCATTTTTGTTTTTTAGCTATTGATTCAAAGCCGCATAATAAAAAGGGGCAAAATATAGACACCAAAAATTAGAAAAAATATTTTGAGTGTGAAAATTCTTCTAGACCACCTTAGGTCCCCCTTGGGACCAATTTGACCATTGATCACTAACCTAGCCTAACCCATCGTCAATTTTATCAACTAACTTAATCTACCTTTTACCCACTTTTTTACCTTTACCCTCAATTGTCGACAATTAGGATGACCACCAATGGTCACCCTGACCATCAACGATCAGGGTGCACCTCTTTAACCACCAGTATGCAAGCCACCCACCTTGATTTTTTAAATATAACTTGTCTAAATCTATGTGTGAGTTATTGCATGCATGATTTATATTTGGAAGGCCCAATTAATGTCTTGTTACAACTCTCTTTCCTTGCCTATAAGAAGAGAGGAGCATAGAGGTGAAACTTATCTAAAATTGTTATCAAGAGCTTGTGCATCCAAAGTTTCTTTTTGTAGATCAATCATCATCAACAATCTAGTGATCTAGCCATCATGTCAGAGAGCCAACTTACCACCACCACTCTACCAAAGCATCAAGTACCATTACTTTACCATAATCACATCAGACTCTACCAATGATTCAGCCACCTCAACCACCCACCTGATCAACCTTATATAAAATAAGTATTTATTTTCTAGTATTCAATTACTTTATTTATCTTTTGCACTCAGCCCAACACCAACCCATCTCTTGAAATCCAACTTTGTGATCTTGTCAATTTGACCATTTACCAACCCAAACCTATATATAGTAACTATCTATGGTTGCTTCAATCATCGACGGTCTGCCCAACCACTGATGGTCAGCTCAAACATTTATAGTCATCTTAACCACTAACGATCACCCCAACCATTGATGGTCACTATGGTAAGAAATAATAGAAATTTATTTCCACCTACCTACCTTCAACCAAATCTAGTTTTTTGTGTCCTTACCTATTCATAGACCCTTTCCTAATTTTTAAAAATAGACCCTAGCTATTTAGCACTAGTATTGACTTGTTTGTTTCTATATTAGTCATTTTTAGTCTATTTCTTTATCAAGTATTTATTGTGTTCAATTTCAAGACCTTTTTATTATTGATGCAAGTACTTTATATTTTATTTATAAACTTAATTATTTAAAATGTGTGGATTGACAACCCCCAAGGAAGCTCTTGATTCCAGGATCTAGCTAATGCTAGGCAATCCACTTAAATATTTATTTAACCAAACATTTGTTTTAGTGTTATCTTATTTAAAGATAATCCTCCCAAGCCAAAGAGGAGTTCTTCACAATCATTTGATTCAACGCGTGCATAATCAAATAGGTTTTTCAACCATACTTGTATTTAATTTCTTTTTCTTCCTTTTGAAATATACGCTGAAATTCACTGAAACATAGGTTTCCTCAAAATTATTTTTGTAGGCTTTTAATGAGCAAATAAAAAAAAATCAACTTTTTTTTAATAAAATCTTATTCTTCAAAATAATAAATTATGCTTCTTTGATAGCTTCTTTATGGTTTTATACTTCAAAGGTCTTCCATGTCTTCCACTAATTTAAGGATATGTTATCATGGAAATGTTCAAATAAGTACATAGGTAAAGTATAAAAAAATATACATCAAATATTACATCAAACTATTTGAGTTTATCATTAATTAATTTCTTATTTTTTATACAATATTTTAATAAACTTATTTACATTATTTTCTTGTAGGACACGTTGGTCTAAACCACTAATTGACTTCACTTGTTACATAACCATAACATTACTAACATAATTAATAAATAACATATAACATAACTGAGGTAATTAATGCATTAATTAGTACTACCTAACATTAATTTACTAAAATGGGTGCATGACCCAATTAACCACTATAAAAAATATTAAATATATTTGGATCATGTGATCCAATAATTTCAAATTATAATAAATTAACCTTTAATGAAGGCTTTGGTACTTAGAGTTGATGGCCAACTATGGTGTTAGATTTTAGGGAGTTTTAAAAGGTGGGGAATAAAATAATTTTAAGCATAGATGATGTTTTCATTAGTTTGGTAGATAATTTGATTGTTAAAAAATATTATTAGAGATTGTTAATCATAATATTGGATTTCAGCTAGAAACACTTTGAGAAACATGGAGAAAAAAGTGGCATTATAGATTATTTGAAATTAGGTTAGTCCATGTGATATGAGGAAGGCATTATATTTAAGTGCAAATACTACAAAATTTTGGTTGATTTTGAACAAAATATAACCCTTGTAAACATGATTTTTTCTCCAACTTAAAAGGTATATTTTCACACAATATATTGAAAAAGAGATTCAGATAAATCAAATAAAAATTTCATCCCAACTTTACAGTTATAAATCAATTGATGAGTCTTTATATGTTAAATTTATTGGTAATGCCATTGTAGGTTGTCTTTGTCACCCTTCATTGTCTTAAACCATTTTGTTTCTTGGGTAACACCATCATCTTTATTTCTAAACCCAAAATATAATTGAAGATTCTTTTCTTACATACCAATTGAAATAATGTTCTCATTCATATCGAGAATTTTATTATTATATAGGTAATGCGATACCTGTAACAGTACATCCATCCTTTCAAAATATTTATCGAAGATATTAGAACTTGAATAGCTCCATCCTTCAATTGATGATCATACTTTTTGTTTCTACTTTCTTCCTTCTCATAATTGTTATTGTCAATGAAGAATGGAAAGTGGAACACCTTCTCTCTCTCTCTCTCTCTCTCTCTCTCTCTCTCTCTCTCTCTCTCATCTCTCTCTCTCTCACTCTCTCTCTCTCTCTCTCTCTCTCTCTCTCTTCTCTCTCTCTCTCTCTCTCTCTCTCTCTCATCATCATCTCTCTCTCATCTCTCTCTCTCTCTCTCTCTCATCTCTCTCTCTCTCTCTCTCTCTCTCACACACAACACACACACACACACACAACTATCTATAGATGAGATAGGTAAATTCATTCTATAACTTTAGGAGATCCTTCAATCATGTACTAAAATTTTGTGAACAAGGGAGATTAAGGAGTATTTGATCAAATGAAATAATATATCCAAAAAGGATGCAACATGGGAGGATGAAGCATTCATGCAACAACATCTATATTTATTCAACATTTAAGGTAATATTATTTTTAAGGGTAGTGGTATGTTTGCCCTTAACTTATAGTTTAAATCCAAATCATGTCGTATATGATTTTGTAATTTTGTTTGGAAACTATCTATAAATTTTGGCTTTGACATCACAATCAATACATAAGTTTCAATTCTTATCCTAAATATAAGGCAAGATTATATATTTAGGATAAGAATTAAAACTTATGTATTGACTGTGATGTCAAACCCAAAATTTATAGATAGTTTCCAAACAAAATTACAAAATCATATATACATGATTTGGATTTAAACTATAAGTTAAGGGCAAACATACCACTACCCTTAAAAATAATATTGCCATAAATGTTGAATAAATATAGATGTTGTTGCATGAATGCTTCATCCTCCCATGTTCCATCCTTTCTGGATATATTATTTCACTTGATCAAATACTCCTTAATCTCCATTGTTCACAAAATTTTAGTACATGATTGAAGGATCTCCAAAAGTTATAGAATGAATTTACCTATCTCATCTATCTATATAACCTAGTCTAAGTGGATACTCTCTGTCTAATTACCTTATTCAATCAAGAGACATGAAATATTAGATGTATGTCTATGTACTGATGTAGTTCTATCTTATATGTGACACTGCTAAATTTTTGTATAATTTGATAAGGACCATAATACTTATGAGAAATTTTGTTATCCTTTTGTTTTACTTTAAGGAAATTTTATTGTATTGTTTTAGTCATACATAGACCCAATCATTCACATCAAAATACATATCGCTATGGTGTTGCTAAACTTTATGCTTCATTCAGTTCTATTGCATTTCCAAATTCTTCCTTAGTCTAGGTAATACTCCTACTAGTGTTGAATATGATATGATAAAACTTAAACCCTTGGATATAATTTCAATGATGAGGTGATGAATTAGGGATGGTACCTATAGAGTGCCAAAAATAAAGACAGTTTGGATGAGGATGGAAGGAAGTGTTATACCACCATTTTGATAGTGGCAATAAATGAAACCATATTTCTTGTTTATTCAATAAAGAACAACAAAGATAAACCTTTATAATTTTTTTAATACCTATGTTTTCCTATTAAATTGATAATGATATGACTATATATGAGCCAATTGAGTACCCAAACATGAGAATAAATTAGTTTAAAATGTATTGTTAAATGTTGGATCATGAACAATTACTATGATCATTAGGGTACCATGTAACTTTTTGAATTGTATTCAAAAAACTAATTTCTATTATAATGTGTAATTTTTTGTGAAAAGGAACAAAAATGGGCATATTTTTTGATATTGTAAATGATTACCATGATAATAATTTTACCGTATGACCTAGGAAACCATGTTATGAAATCCATGTAAACCTCCTCCCACTTCTGGTTAGGAATAGATAAGGGTTGCCAAAGACTTAAGGTCTTAATTTTCTCACCCTTGTTTTTTGAACACACCATGTGTTCAAACACAATTGTTTATATATCCCCCTTTAGTCCTTCAAAAAATAATTCTTGCTTGATTCTATGATAAGATTTCAAAAATATTGAATGCCTCCTACTATAAATGCATGGAGTTTTATAAGGATCTTTTGCTTGAAGGAAATTATTTTGCATAGGTACAACATATCTTTATACCAAAATGTATTTAATTTCAATTCAAAGTTTTATGAGATACTAGAATATTATTGTAGCTTCCTAATCATAACCTATGTATCAATGTCATTCTCCCATTCTAATCTTACCTCATCCACCCAACTTGTCTATCACATGGGCATTACATATAAAAATGCCTTTATGAATTCATCCCTATTAGATTGTGCATATGATACTCCAATATCCTTTCCTTTATAATATTTTATCTCAATTTCATATCCAAATTTTTGGTCACCCATAATTTATATTGTTCTTTAGATGACAACCTTCATTCCAAGAAGAGTTTTAGACTATAATGATTAATCTTCATCTTAAAGTGTTTACCCATCATATAAGGTATTAATTGTTTGAACACATGAAGAATAAACATCATCTCCTTCTAATAGATAGGATTTATAAAATTCTTACCCTTGATCTAACAACTCTCAAATGCAATGGGTCACTATTCCTACATGAGTTATGCCCCCATTCTATAGCTTGATACATCACATTCAATGATAATGATATTTGAAAAAGATGGGTAATCTAAAACTAGAGTTGTGAAAATGGCCTCTTTTATTTTATAAAATGCATTACTGAAAGATTAATTCTAGTGGAAGGAGTCATCATTCAATGATATTGTGAGTGGTGCTGCTATGTTGCCATAAATTTTCACAAACTAACGATAGGACCTTGTTATCCCTATAAATCATCGAATGTTATTGAGGGTTTTTAGAACTTTAAATTATATCATGGATTTTATATTTTGAGGTTATAATTTTATGCCTTCATATAAAATAGTGTGACCCATGTACTCAACCTATTGTACTCTGAAAACACACTTGGAAGGATTTACATAAAATTGATGTTATTATGGAATTATCATTATTTAATTCACATGATCCAAGTGTTCTTCCCATGTCATAATATATTTTGGTATGTAATAAAAAAATACCAAGATATGTTTTCAAAAAAATGGCTTAAGGATAGTGTTCATCAAATTCTGGAAGTTAGATGGTGCATTTATGAGGCCAAAATGCCTTAAAAGAATTCATAATGGTCGTCATAAGTTATAAAATTTATCTTATGTATACCCTCAACTTTGATATGAATTTGATGGTGACCTTAATGAATATATATTTGTGTAAATTAGGAACACCATTTAACTCATCTAAAAACTAATTATTTATCAAAATAAGGGAGTTATCCTTGCTAGTGTACTTGTTGAGCTCTCTGTAATCTTAGCACATCCTCCAGGTATGAATATTCATACTCTGGATATGTTTGATAATACCAACCTAAAGCATCTCTTCTACCATGTTTTCAATCTCACTCTTTATAAAATATGGGTACCTTTATGTTATGATGTTTCATGGTTCACTCCCTAATCGTAATTGAATAACATGATTGTGTTTAATTTTTGGTGTTATTAATTTTGTCATTTCTCCAAAAATAATTGAGTGGCTATCAAAAAAATTCTATAGATCAATTCATGTAGATATAATTTTTTGATTTTACCTATAATGGAAATAATTGTGCTATAAAACCTTTTCCACATTTTTTTAAAATATTATGCATCTAATGAAAACTAACCAACTGTGGAGAATTTTCATGCAATCCACATAGTTAAAATGCAATACCTTTAAAACTAAAACACATTAAAAACACTTAAAATTTTATCTCCCAAAATCATGTCTACCCCACCCATGGGAATAAAAAACATAGGATATTATAACTTGTAATCTCCCATGGAAAATTTGATCCTATGAAATATCCCTAAGAAACTAACTTGTGTCACCATATGAAATTATGACCTAAAATTCTAGAGTTGGGTAAAAAAAATAGTTAAAGCATGCTACCAAATTATTATTGATGATGTTATGTGTACTCCCCCAATCAATAAAAATTTTCACCTTCTTTTTCTTTAGGAACCTCATAACCTCGAGGGGTTTTGGAATGCTAGTACTTGAAATTTTATCGTATGAGATAGTTGTTTGGTTATATTCTAATTATTTTTCTATCTAATCCAAAACCTTGCTTGCTAATTATTCATCCTCATATTATTCATTGGCACCTTCCATGTCAAACAAATTATTCTCAACACATTTATTTCATTGTTTTTATTTTTTTCAAAATTGAAACATAACCCTTTAGCTCATTTCTCTTCAATTTGTTGAGGAGTCAATTTGGTACACTGAGGTAATGATTGTGCTCAAAGAATGCACTCTTTACCAATTATAAATTTCTAGCATTTGACCATATAAATTTCCTCTTCCCTACATGTGAATACCATGGACTTTGATATTGAACTTAGATTAAACATGTGAACATTGACTTGGATGTTATCCTTGAGCCCATCCAATAATAGGTCATTAGGGTTATTATATGTGATATCATCCATGAAAACATAAAGGTTATAAAATTGAGGAATATGATCCTTGAAATCCCTATCTATCGTAGTTTGACTAATTGGCTGAAGTAATTCTATGCTACACTATTTTGGTAGTGCATCAATAACTCATCTGTGAACACTGACTAGGTAACAATAATAACCCTATTTTTAGTATATGCTCATAACCATTTCTACAAAACTAACTAATCTAGTTCCAAATAAAAATATACCATGACCACCTTTGTGCATGTGGGGTCTGATGTAAATCAAATAAATTTATCTTATCATTAATTTAGGTGACTAAATTGTTAACATTAAACTTGTGCACTTCCAATTTTGGTAGCATGTTCACCTACCCTATATTTAGACTTGGATTATTTTGGTTGGGATAACCCATGTGGCTCGATGGATAATTATTAAATGGAGCCTTGCTTTTAAATTAGTCATGCTCGATAAAATATTTTATGCTATAGCATTGATATTTTTGAACACTCCTTTCATTGTGTCCATTTCACCTTTGAGCCCATTCAAAGATTATTTGTTATCCATGTTTTTCATATCTAGATGGAGTTGGGAAACCAACCCATAAACCTTGGTATCAAAAGTTTTGGAATACATTTATTTCTTTCTCATATTTTTTTCCTAGAGTGGATTACTATTTTATGTGGCCTCTAGTGTTTGGAATAGACATGCACAAACTATAGGTGTAGGGTTTGGGAATTTGGGGTTAAAAATATATATCAGATAATTATATTGTTTCTATCATCTCACTGAGATGAATCTAATTATTGTTATTTTTCACAAGGATGTGAAAAAATTAGACTTTTCATTAAAAAAACTAAAGCAATACTACCCCAATAAAAAAATCCTTCCAAATTAATTTAGATCCTTTATCACATAGAAAAAAATTTATGTTAGACTTGAAAACATTGCATTACATAACTTTGCCCAGATTGAAGCTTTTATACCACTTGTAATTAAATTAATTACATAGATCAAGCTAATTCATAATTAAATATGTAAATTAAATTTATAAATAGATCAACAAAAATATATTACAATAATAAGAGCATATCCACACCTAAAGTTGAAAACATATTAGAATAATTGATAAATAATACTGAGCCACTTTGAAGAGGAAACCTCCATAACCATGCAATAAGAAAAAAATTCATAATATGATCCTTAAATACTAACCACTACCTCCTTTATATATATCTTGCTTAGGCTATGGTTAATTTTTTACCCTACATGTCACCCTAGTCTACATAGAGTTTGTAGGATGCTACATAGAATGTTTTCATAATTATGCAGTAGTGGGTCCGTCAGAAATAAGCTTGTGCATGGATGTTCCCCGTAAGCAAACACCCAATTTTAGTAGTTTAATGCATCAAAATTTAGTTGAAGTCTAACAAAAAGGACTAAGTCTTTTGAATTAGAAAAATTTCAAGAGAGGTTAGTATTCACACCTTTTATAGAACCACATATTTTAAACATCGCTACAATGTTACTCTTCAATGCCCATCCTATTGTGTAGCCATTAATGCACACCACCTACATAGAGTGCATTCAAATATTAAAGCTTGTGCAGGGTAAAAAGAGAAGTAAGTACACACTTATAAACATGAACTCAAGAGTAGTGTCTGAGTTAATTTAAAGGATTTGGGATCACTCATAGGATTATCAAGGTTTAGTTGAATAGTCCCAAGACTTGGTTGATTCTGTACAATAACTTGTAAGCCTGAAGGGAAGTTCTTTGCTTGGAGGATCTATGATTTTTGTTTCCCAATAACTCCCTCTTTTCAAAGAAGTGCTTTGATACTTATCCATTTCATAGTTTTTCCCAATTACAAATTTTAAAGGTGATAAGCCCAAATTTGATAAGCCCCTATCTTGATAGCTTCCTAGTTTGTTAATCGTAACTAGACTTAGCCATTTTTATTCGAAGATCATCCAGTGTTATGTGTTGATCTCTCATTGTCTCAATCCCTTTTAAAAGTCTTTTAAGACTTATTCAATTTTCAATGAGTTTTTTGATGAGGTAATGACATCAATAAAGTAGCAGTCAAGCAAGATGTTTCTATATGTCACAATCCCAGTGACCCAATGACTTAAAACTGTCTATACAAGTTCAAATCTTTCTAGGCTAACAAGTTAGTGGGATGACACCACATGGTGAAATCATGCTACCTTGATCTCCCAGATATTTTTGTATAGCCCAAATAATATGTTAGATCCTTGAGCTAGTATATGAGAGGGATGACACCACACGGTAAAATCTTATTGATCCACAACCCTACAGGTGGTCTTGGTAGAGCTCGACCAACATAACATAGGGAAAGGATAGGCAAGTAATAAACTACCACATTTTCCATTAAATAAATCCATAACTTAGTTCAAGTTAATTGGGGAGATGACATGTAGAGACCATAAACTATGCTTAGAGATTAATGGATTAAAGGGGTGATGTGGCCAAGTAACAAAGGAAGTTGTTCAAAAAATAGTGTCATTTCATCAGTCACCAAGCCTAAAATTGATGACCCATCTGGCCATCAAGACTATCATAAGCAAGGTTTATAGAATCAAAATGTGGTAGATCGAAGATCATAGGATTGGGAGATAAATGACTTAGGAGGATATTACAGTTAGCACAATGAAATTAACTAAGCCCAAGTCTATAGAATTGAATGTTAATATAACTAATAACATTAAAATGTGAGTGAGACTAACATGATTATATCATGACCAGAGCATATAGGAAAAAGAAGCATCCTAATGATAAGCATGGCATAGAGGTCTGCAAGGAGAAGTATTGAAAGTAGAAGCAGTGAAATTATGCCAAAAAATTCCAAGGTAGTAATTTCATGAAATTTATAAATATAATCTTACACAGAAGATTAAAAATTAAACTACAACCATTAAACAATTAAATATTTTTTGTTGCAAAACTAATAGGAAAAAGCTCTGAACTAATAGATTCAAATTTTAGGGTAATTATCGCCATGCCTCAAGGACACAGTCAAATTCCTAATTACTTTTGGTCACCCTTATCTGATTTACATAGAGATTATGTGTCTCAATTTCTGATATTCAATTTAATTCTCTCATCTATATTCCTAATTATAATCAATAACCTATGGGATTCCCATTGCCTATAAAATCCTATGTCTTTCATTATAAAAGGTCAACATTTTTAGGCACCGTAAGGATTTTGAAATTTTCCCTCCAAGAGCCCTGTCTTAGTATTAAAAAAGCTCTAGTTATTTGAGTTTATAATATATCCTTAGAACTTGAGATTAATAAGAATTGATTAATTTTATTCATGTTTTATGTTATGGTGCATTCATGGTTGTTGAACCTTATTTGTGGATGTTCATCTGTCTCATCATTGTGTTCCCTATGTACCTCTGTATAGAACTAAAAGTCTCTGTAGGTCTCATGTTATGTATAGGTGTTATATGTGGACCATTTGTCATCCCTCCTAACATTGCATTATGTCCCCTTACCTCCATGTAAAACACTTATCTAATGCACCAGATTTGAACTTTTCACGTTTATTCTATTAGTATTATTATGTCATTAAGCAGGTGAGGTGCTCAATCTATTCTTGGTGCATCATATTTTACATTATAACAACCCTCTTACCTTTTCTATCCCTTTTCCCCTTGTCAAGTTTAGGTTTAGCACAATTTGTAGATTTCATTCTACTCTTTATAGGTATACACACTAGTCTTAAACTAGGTGCATCTAGAATATAAGGAATCTAACCTTCTCAAGAGGTCCATCCCAAGAAGCACAAGTGTCCCACACCTTGGGGTACAATCCCATTATCTCATTGAACCAATTCTTCTAATTCAATAGGTGTATGGCTTGAGTGACAATAATTTTTGGCACACATGGTGGGACCAAATTTCAAAGGTTAGCTGAGAAATTGGTGCTACTCTCAGTGATTCAAGTGTTGAAGACACTCTACAAATCACCTAATGACTCAAAATGTCACATTTACTAATTTAAATAACCCAAGTTCCCAAAATTATGCCTTTTCACCCCCCATTCCATGAAAATTCCATTGTTATGCCCTCCTTTCATCCATATCAAACTGAGAGTGCTCTCAGTTTCACCTTAAATTAGCATGGACTAATAAGATAACATCCTCCTCATAGTGTTTGCCTCCCTCCCACACCATATCAATCCTTTTGATAGCCTATTCATGCTCTAAACTAGCCTCAACAAGGCATTAGAGATATCTTGATGGACTTCAACCAATAAATAAGGGAGATTAATGAAGAGCTGGAGTATATTAGATGACATGAGGAGCTTTGTCAACAAGCTTATCTTCACCAACACAAGAAGGATATTCAAATAAGATATGAGGATGAATTCTTGGATAATAAAATCACATCCAAAGAAGATTAGATATGTCAACTACCTATTCAAACACAAATAATTGATCCCTAAGTAGTTCCCTATATTCCCAACTTCAAATAAGCTTCTAAGTTTCAAGCAAGGTAAGTCTTCTGATCCTTCAAGCAAGTCTTCAGACTTCAAGACCCCAAGTTTCAAAGTCCCCGTTTATTCAAAAGATCCTATGACCATGCCAATTCCAGAGCTCATTCTTCCTCAAGAACCTCAAAATCAACCATGGCTACCTTCTTGGACCTAGCATCCTGATGTTAGGATGCCCAACTTGGTTAACGCCACTCCTTCACCAATTGAATCTTCTTTCCCTCCTACCATCTCTATTTTTGAAGGAGTCCCAATTGTGTAGGGAAATAATATATATCATTTATATGAAGAGGATATTAATTCAAGTGAGAATGAGGAGGAGATACTTGTTAGTAGCCCTATTTATATCATTAATCTAGAAAGGTCAAACTTGGAGCAATAAAAAGAAGATTGATCTAGTTGGTCTAGTTTTGATCTCATGGAGGAAGCATCCCTAAGGGTAAATGGTTGAATTCCTTTCATGAATCTTATTTTTAGACTCCTAACTTGTTAGGGGGACTCCTTCCCTTCATTGAAGAGGAAACAAGTGTACTTCCTCCTCCTCTAGAGGAGGAATTCAAGAATGAGGGAGAGGTTATGAGTGCTAGCTTATTTGATGAGCTACCACTTTACGTAATGGAGAAAGCCCTCGAGGTTGGTCGAATTGGTTAAGGGGAGATCATGCTTCAAGAGGGACATCTTGATTAGATTGAGAGTAGTGCACAGATGCCAACAAATGATAGGGAGTTACAAGATTTTTTTGAGATCTTAGAAGTAGGTTATGTCCTTGTACAAAGGGATTATACCTTGGTTAGAGTCAAAGAATGCAACCTTATAAAATAGGTCAAGAATTAGGAGATCATTATTCCATTAAACATGTCATTCTAAGGGTCTAACACTGACCTATTTAATATTTTTAGAGAGGGATATCAATTCTTGGGTGATCCCATAGTTTTTTGCACCCCTTAAGAGGCAACATAGGCCTATTTTTGTCTCAACCTCTTAAGAAGCAGCACCCATTCCCTCTTAAGGCCAAACCCAACATGTAACACAAATATTAGGAGGAGGTCAAAGTAGTCAATGCACTTTATTTTCACCTAGCCAGGAACTTCACAAGGGAGTTTCTAAAAGACATATTTAACTTGAAGGAACATCTACAATATAAATAAAGGAGATTTCCCATTAAGGAGGAAGGACACAAGCTGGTGTTTATCCATGATCCCATCCTTTTAGAAGATAGAAATTTATGCTACCAACTTAGAAGGTGAGTCTTTGCTAGTCTATGCCTTTTAGTTAATGGCAGCATTATGCATAGTAAAAATGACCTTAGAGGCTTTTATTTCAACCTAGGAAAATTTATGTCCCTATTTTTAGTTTGTATATAATAGATTAGTTACTTTTATTTTCCATAAGTGCCTACATGCACATATAAATAGTCATAGATTAGCTTATTATTTAATTTTCTATAGGTGCTTCTGTACATTTATTATTCCTTATTTTCTTTGTTTGTTATGAGGTAGGTCCAATTCTTTAGTAGCAAGCCAAACATTATCAGGAAGGTAAAGCATGCAAGAATATGCAATAATAATTTTGCATATGCAAAACCTAGGTAGAGAAGTTAACACAAGAATTATATTATCATATTGGATGGATAGATTTTAGGCTTCAATGAATCCATGCCCAATGGATCACTTCAAATCAACTGGGTTCCTACTTAACATGCAAGTGACCTATAGAAGTCACCAAAAGTGTTGACCCTACAAGTCACCCTAGTTTGTATAGAGTTTGTAGACACTATGTAGAAGGTTTTCATGCTTACTTATTAATGAGTCCCTCATAAATATGCTTGTGCATAGATGTTCCCCACAAGCACCTAATTTCAATAGTTTCAGGATTTAAAATTCAATCAGAGTATAATGAAAAGGACTAAGAATTTTGGTTTATAAAAATTTCAAGAGAGGTTGGTCTTCACACCTTTATTAGAGCCATAGATTTTGAACACTGCTATGACTTTACCCTTCAGTGCCCATCATAATGTGCAACCTTCAGTGTACACTATCTGTAAAAAATGTGTTCAAATATTAAAGTTTACACAGGGTAAAAAGAGAATTAAGTGCACACTTAGAAACATAGACTCAAGAGCAACATCCGCATTCCATTCAAGGTTTTTCGATCACTCACAAGATTCTTAAGGTTTAGTTGATCAGTCCCAAGATTTGGTTGATTCTATGCAATCAATTATAAGCATAAATGGAAGTTCTATGTATGGATTATTTGTGAGTTTCAATCTCCCAAAAACTCCATTGTTTCAAAAAATCACTTAAACATTTAACCATTTCATGGTTTTTATCACTGATACATTTTGAAGGTGGTAATCTTAAATTTTATGGGCCCCCAATGACATATTGATGGCTTCCTAGTTTGTTAGTCATAATGACACTTAGTCATTTCTCTTCAAATATCAATTGGTGCTATGTGTAGATCTCTTGATGGTCCCAAGCCCTTTCAAAAGTCTTTTAAGATAGTTAATTTTTAAAAATTTATTTAGAGAGGCAATGACATCAATAATGTAGAAAGAAAGTGGGATGTTTCCATGTGTGTCATAATCCTGATGAACCATTGATCTAAAATCATCCATACAAGTTCAAAGCCCTCTAGGCTAGTAGGTTAGCAAGATTATGCCACATGGTAAAATCCCACTGCCCTGCTCTCCTAGATAGTTTTGTACAACCCAAACAATATGTCAAATCCCAAGGATAATAGGTAAGTGGGATGACACCACATAATAAAATTTGACTTCTTTATGGTTGCAGGTTGGTCTCAATAGAGCTCGATTGACAAAACCTAGAAAAGGGATAGGTAATTAAGAAACTACCATGTGTCCCAACTAATAGATCTATAACTTAGCCTAAAATAATTGGCGAGATGACACATGGAGACCATAGACTATAGATAGAGATTAATGGATTAAAGGGTAACATGGCCAAGTAATAAAGGAGGCAATGAACAAAATGGTGCCACATCATCAGTCACCAAAGCTAAAATTGATAGCCCATTCAGCTATCAAGACCGTCATAGCCAAGATTTGTAAAGTTGAAATGTAGTGGCATGAGGATCATTGGATTATAAGATAAATGACTTAGGAGGACATTATAATTGGCATAGTTAAATTAACTAAGCCTGTATTTGTATAGTTTAATGTTAATATAGCTAATGGCATTAAAGTGTGAGTGAGACCAATATGATGATATCATGACCAAATCATACAAGTCAAAGAAGTGTCTTAATGGTAAGCATGGCATGGAGATTTATAGGGAGAATCATTGAAAGTAGAAGTAGAAAAATTATGCCAAAATATTTCAAGGCAATAATATCATGAGATTTACAGTCATATTATTACACATGAAATATTAAAAATTAAACTGTAGTCATTAAGTAATTAAATATTATTTGCTGCATAACCAATAGGAGAAGGGGCTGAGCTGACATATTCAAATTTTAAGGTAATCATCACCATGCCTCAAAGATGAAATCAGATTTATAATTACTTTTGGTCACCCCTATCTAATTTATAGAGAGATTATGTGTCTCAATTTTTGATATTAAATTTAATTCTCTTAGCTATATTCCTGATTGTAATCAATGACCCATGGGTTTCCCATTGCCTATGAAATTTCTTGTCTTTCATTGTAAAAGAGTCAAAATTTATAGGCAATATAATGCTATCAAAATTTACCCTCCAAGAACCTTATCCTGGTATAACAGAGCTCTATTTATTTGAGTTTGTCATATTACCATAAACCTTGAGATTAATAAGAACTGATTACATTTATTCATGCTCTATGTTCTATGTGCATTCATGGTTGTTGACCCTTGTATGTGGATGTTTGTCCCTCTCATCATTGTCCTCCTTACATACCTCTATGTAAAAACAAAGGTCTATGCAATTCACATGCTATGTATACATATTTTTGTGTAGGAATTATCTATGGACCATTTATCATCCCTCCTAACATTGTATTTTATCCCCTTACCTCTATGTAAAACACTTATATAGTGTGCCTAGTTTGAATTTTTTACATTCAGTCTATTAGAATTATTGTGTCATTAAGCAGGTGAGGTCCTCACTTTATTCTTGGTACATAACCTTTTACATTATAGCAACCATCTTACCTTTTCTCTCCCTTTTCACCTTGTTAAGTTTAGGTTTAGCGCTAGATGTAGATTTCATTTTGAACTTTGTAGATATATGCATTGGTCCTAAACTAGGTGAATCTAGAATATAAGGAAGTCAGCCTTCTCCAAAGGTTCATCCCAAGGAGCACAAGTGCCCCACACCTTGGGGGATGATCCCATTGTCTCACCAAACTAATACTTCTGATTCAATGGGTGCATGATTAGAGTGATAATAATTACTCCATAAGTTATCCTTACTAACAATTTGAGACCATAAAGAAATGTGACAAGACAATGTAGAACACTATATTAGCCACAAATAAACCACATATAACCCTAGACACACCATAGAATAATTTGTCTCAATATTATGACTATTACTACTTCTTATATTCCTCCTCATATGGCTTAGAATTTTCATAATATGGTTCAATTTGTACATGATTATGCTAATACATCTATACAAAAATTCTTATCAACCTTTATCAAACACTTAAGGTTCTATTTCTAGATATATTTAAATTATAAAAGTAAAGATCTAGATCAATCAAGGATGCAAGCAATGTGACAGATATTTCCATTCAATGAGTTTCTCTAAAGGGATAGAAGTGCAAAGATACTACTAAGTGAGGAAGGAAAGTAGTCTTCAATTTTTGTCATGCATATCAAAATAAATATGGTTAAAGGAAGAAGTATTTCTAATGGAAAGCAATATACTTATTTTTACATTGTAACTTGAGAAAAAATATAGTTAGCCAAGGCCATTCCTTATATAATATTTGACTTATATTTAACATTTATTTTGTCATTAAAATGAGTATTGATCGAGAGATAATCCATCTTTACATGTTAAAAGTACATTAATCCCAATAATCACTAAATCAATGTTGTTCACCTTATTGTTTTCTATATGAATTCAGTAGATAGGATGTTTACACCAAAAAATGATATTCTTAGATTGTTTAGATATCATCTCACTACAATATATTGGAAACATTCCAACTTGGAACATTGAACTCAAAACTAACAAATCTCAAACTTACACTTAATAACTTACAAGATCATTTTTCACCCAACTTACATACAAGTTAAATTTAATATTATGATGAATGATTTCAACCCATTCTTCAAGCTCCGTGTCAAAGTTAGGTGTAATGGACATACCTCAAAATGGATTCATAGGTAACTAACCTTATGTAAATTTTCATTCTTCTTCATAGCATATTTCTTATCATATTCCATGTGATATGAGAAATGCATCCTTTAGAAGTGAAAATACTATAATTTTGGAATATTTGAAACAAAATATAACCCCTATAAAGGGGAAATTTCCTCTAACTAAAATGGCATATTTCACACCACAGATTAAAAGATATATTCTAAGAAACCAAATAGAACATTCATTGCAACTTCAAAGTTATAAATCAGCTATTAAAGTTATATTTCAACTTTCTTCGTAATACCATCATATGTCTACATTCATATCAAGACTTTTATTATTATACGGGAAATGTGATATCTACAAAAATATGCTCATCCTTTCAAAAATATATATAAAAGATATTAGAACTTGAATAGCTCCATTCATCAATTGATTAACATCCTCTTTTTTTTTGCTTTCTTCCTTCACATAATTGTTGTTGTCAAAAAATAATGAAGAGCTAAATGCCTTCTCACCATCCACTAATTATAATATATGATCTGGTCAAAGATATATATATATATATATATATATATATATATTCATTCTAAAGATTGAAAATTATGTATTTACTAAGACATCAAGCCTAATGTTTCCAAATAGTTTCAAAATAAAATTACAAAAGCATATATGATGATTAGGATTGAAACTTTGTTCTTTCAAAAGTAATTTCAGTAAATCCACTTCATCAACCCTCCTTGACTTATCAAGGAAGATTCTCAAACTTCAACTAGAATTTAATCTATCTTGTTCTTTTAGTTCATTTCTTAGAAGTGGATATATTTTGGTATTCTTGGTTGCTATGATGGAATATAAATCAACATTCCAAACACGAGTAATAATTTTGCATTATATTCCTTTCTTTATTGGGAACATTCCAAATGCGAGCAAGAATTTTTCATGATATTCCTTTCTTTGTTGGGAACACAGACATGGGGATGATGTACATGGTAATTGAGATGATATTATAATTAAATTATTTAGATAGATCAAGCCAATTCACAATGGTGTATGTAAATGTAGATATTAAGATAATATAAAAAACAATATATCAAAAAAATACAAGTTTATATTCACCAATAGTTGGCATTATAGAAGAATACTTGCTAAATAAAACTAAGTCATTTCAAATGGGATCCTCGACAACCATGTAATAATAAAAAAATTCAAAATATGATCCTAAAATACTAACCACTAACTCATAAACATATCCTACTTAGGCTATGATTACTTGATAGAGTGACTCTATGAAATAAATGAGAACATAGAAAAATATGATAAGATAAGGTTAAAGGTTATATTACCAATATATCTACCACACATATCCCTAGACACACTATAGGTTAAGTGGAAAACATGAAACTTCCTTAAAAATTACATTGTCATCAATGTTGAATAAATATAGACGCTACTACATGAATGCCTCATCCTCCCATGTTGCATCTATTCTTCTACTTAATTAAATACTCCTTAATCTCTATTGTTCATAGCATTTTAGTTTTTGATTAAATGATCTCATAAAGTTATAAAATGACTCTACCTTCTTCACCCAGCTCTAGTAACTCAAACTAGGTGGATACTCTATATCCAATTAACTTCTTTCATCTAGAGACATGAAATATTAGATGTATGTGTATATATTGAGGTAGCTCTAGCTTTTATGTGATAAGGACCATAATACACATGAGAAAGTTTATTATCCTTTTTTTTTACTTGAAGGAAATTTTCTTGTAGGGTTATAAACATAAAAATATCTAATCTCCCACTTCAAAATACAGCTTGCTATGGTGTTGATCAACTTGATACTTTATTAGGCTTTGTGCCATTTCCAAATTCTATCTTAGACTAGGTAGTACCTCTTACTAGTGTTGAATGTGTTTTGAAATAACTCAAAAATTTATATATAATTTAAATTATGAGGTGATAGATGAGGTATGGTACCAATATAGTGCCACATATATAGATATTTTTTATGAGGTGTGGAAAGAAGTGTTATACTACCATTTTTATAGTGGTAACAAATGAACCCATCTTTCTTGTTTATTTGATGAAAAATAACAACGATAAACCTTTTGAAATTTTTTGACCCCCTGTATTTTCCCATAAAATTGAGAATGATATGATGAGTTATGAACCAACTATGTACCCAAACATGAGAATAAATCAATCCAAAAATAATTTTTAAAGATTAGATCACAAGTGCTTGTTATGATAATGGGGTGCCAAGTAGCTTTTTAATTGTATTAAGAAAAGCAACTTCTATTGTAATGTGTAATTTTTTTGTGTCAAGACACAAAAATAGGCATATTTTGTGAGATTATCCATAATTACCATGATAAATGTTTTACCATGTGACCTAGGCAACCCTATTATGAAATCTGTGGAATTCTCCTCCCATATTGGCTAGGATTAGATAAGGGTTGTAGGATACTTGGGGTCTTAATTTTCTCACCCTTATTTTTATAACACACCATGTATTCAACCATAATTGTTTGGATATCCCCCTTGAGTCCTTCCCAAAATAAATTTTACTTGATTCTATGATAATTTTTTTAAATTTCTGAATGCCCCCTACTAGAAATGCATAGAGCTCTATAAGGATCTTGTGCTTAAAGTAAATTGTTTTACACATGTAAAATCTATATTTATACTATAATGCATTCCCTTTACACTCATATTTTTCTAAGACACTATAATCTTGTTGTAACTTTTGAATCAATTTTTTTTTATCAATTTCATTCTCCCATTCTAATCTATCCTCATCCACCCAATTTGTCTTCCATATGAACATTACACATAATAATTCCTCTATGGATTCATCCCTCCTAGATTATGAATTTGTGACTATATTATATTTTAATTTCTTATATATGATCTCAAAGTTATATCCCAATATTTTGGTCACCCATTTATATTTTCTAGAAGTGGATATATTTTTGTATTCTTAGTTGCTATGATGGAATATAAATTAACATTCCAAATGCAAGAACAATTTTACATGATATTCCTTTCTTTATTGGGAACATTCCAAATGTGAGCAAGAATTTTTCATGATATTCCTTTCTTTATCAAGAACATAGACATGGGGCTGATGTACATGGCATTTGAGACAATATTATAATGAAATTATTTAGATAGATCAAGCCAATTCACAATGGTGTATGTAAATGTAGATATTAAGAGAATATAAAAAACAATATATCAAAAAAATACAAGTTTATATACACCAATAGTTGACATTATAGAAGAATACTTGATAAATGAAAGTAATTCATTTCAAATGGGATCCTCGATAACCATGTAATAATTAAAAAAATTCAAAATATGATCCTAAAATACTAACCACTAACTCATAAACATATCCTACTTAGGTTATGATTACTTGATACAGTTCATCTATGAAAAATATGAGAACATATAAAAATGTGATAAGGTTAAAGGTTATATTACTAACATATCAACCACACATATCCCTAGACACACTATAGGTTAAGGGAATAACATGAAACTTCCTTAAAAAATATGTTGCCATCAATGTTGAATAAATGTAGATGCTTATACATGATTTATTCATCCTCCCATGTTGTATCTATTCTTCCACTTAATTAAATACTCCTAATCTCTATTGTTCATAGCATTTTAGTGTGTGATTAAAAGATCTCATAAAGTTATAAAATGACTCTGCCTTCTTCACCTAGCTCTAGTAACTCAAACTAGGTGGATACTTTATGTCTAATTAACTTATTTTATCTGGAGACATGAAATATTAGATGTATGTGTATATATTAAATTAGCTCTAGATTTTATGTGACACTACCAAATTTCTACAAGATCTAATATGAACCATTATACATATGAAAAAGTTTATTGTCCTTTTTTGTTACTTGAAGGAAATTTTCTTGTATGATTGCACGCATAAAAGGATCTAATCACCCATTTCAAAATAAATCTTACTATGGTGTTGATCAACTTGATACTTTATTCATCTTTGTGCCATTTCCAAATTCTATCTTAGACTAGGTATTACCTTTTGCTAGTGTTGAATGTATTTTGAAATAACTCAAACCTTTAGCTATACCTTCAAGGATGAGGTGATGGATGAGGGATGGTACCAATATAGTGCCACAAATAGAGACATTTTTTATGAGGTATGTAAGGAAGTGTTATACTACCATTTTTATAGTGGTAACAAATGAACCCATCTTTCTTGTTTATTCGATGCAAAACAACAACGATAAACCTTTAAACATTTTTTTACCCCCTCTATTTTCCCATCAAATTGAGAATGATATGATGAGTTGTGAACCATGTACCCAAACATGAAGATAAATCAGTTCGAAAATAATTGTTAAAGATTAGATCACAAGTACTTGCTATGATAATGGGGTGCCAAGTAGCTTTTGAATTATATTAAGAAAAGGAAATTCTATTGTAATGTGTAATTTTTTTTTGTCAAGGCACAAAAATAGGAATATTTTGTGAGATTGTCCATAATTATCATGATAGTGTTTTACCATGTGACCTAGTAAACCCTCTTATGAAATCCATGGAATTCTCTTCCCACATTTGGCTAGGAATAGATAAGGGTTGTAGAAGACTCGGGGTCTTAATTTTCTCACCCTTATTTTTCCAACACACCATGTGTTCAACCATAATTGTTTGGATATCCCCCTTGAGTCCTTCCCAAAATAAATCTTGCTTGATTATATGATATGTTTTTAAAAAATTTGAATGCCATCTACTAGAAATGCATAGAGATCTATAAGGATCTTGTGCTTAAAGTAAATTGTTTTGCACATGTAAAAGCTATAGTTATACTATAAGGCATTCCCTTTCCATTCATATTTTTTTGAGACACTATAATATTGTTGTAACTTTTGAATCAAAACATGTTTATCAATTTCATTCTCCCATTCAAATTTTTCCTCATCCACCCAATTTGGCTTCCATATGAACAATGCACATAGTAATTACTCTATGGATTCATCCCTCCCAGATTGTGCATTTGTGACTACATTATACTTTCATTTCTTATTATAATCTCAAAATTATATCACAATATTTTGGTCACCCATTTATATTTTTCTTTGAATTGAAACCTTTGTTCCAATAAGTGTTTTAGAATATTACGATTAATATTCACCTTAAAGTGTCTACCCATCAGATAAGGTCTTCATTGTTTGACTGCATGAAGAATATATATCATGTCCTTCTCATAGATAAGCTTTATAAAATTATTACCCTTGAGCTAAAAAATATCAAATGAAATGGGTCACCCTTATTACATTATTAATGCCTCCATTTCATATCTACAAGATATTCAACAATAAAGTTCTTTGAAAAATATGGGATATCCAAAACTAGAGTGGTACACATGACCTCTTTTAGTTTTTCAAATGCAATGTTGGCAACGTTATTCTAGTAGAAGGATTATTTATTAAATAATATTATGAGTGGTATTGTTATGCAACTTGGTGATAGTACCTTATCAGCTCTATAAAGCCTCTTAGGTTCTTGAAAGTGTTTGGAAATTTCCATTCTATCATGGCCTTGATCTTGTGATGGTATATTTTGATGCCTTCATGTAAAACATTGTGACCCAAATGATCAACCTATTGTACTCCAAAAACACACTTGGAAGTATTTACATAAAGCTAATGTTGTTCTAGAATTGTCACTACTTTATTCACATGCTCCAAGCATTCTTCCTACATATTAACATATTTTAGTATGTCATCAAAAATTACCAAGACAAATTTTTGTAAGAAAATCCTAAAGATAGTGTTCATCAAATTTTGGAATATAGATGGTGTATTTTTTAGGCCAAAATGCATTAAAAAAATATTGTAATGGTTGCCATGGATTTTTTAAGTTGTATTATGTATATATTCAACTCTAATATGAATTTTATGACAACCTAAATGAATATCTAACTGTGGATAGTACATAACACCATACAAGTCATCTATAAAATCATCATTTACTAGAATAAGAAAGTTATCTTTAATGTTGTACTTATTGAGTTATTTGGAATCAAAGCACATCCTCCAGGTATCATTTTTATTATGCACCATTATCACAAGGGATGAATATGTACACTTTGGCTATGTTTGATAATACCAACCTCCATACATCTCCTCTACCATATTTTCAACCTCACTCTTTAGTAAATATTGGTACTTGTATAGTATAATGTTTGGTGGTTGACTCCCTAGTGGCAATTAAATAACATGATCATGTTCCCTTTTTGGTTGTAGTAATTTAGTCATTTATCTTGAAATAACTGAGTGGTTATCAACCATAATTTTTAAATCAATCCATGTAGACATATTTTTTGGTTTTAATTCTAAGGAAAAAAATATGCAATAAAAAATTTAGCACCTTTTTAAAAAATATTCTACATCTGATGAGAATTAACCAGTTGTGGAGAATTTTCATGTAATCCACATAGTTTAAATGTAATGCCTTTATAATTAAAACACATGAATAACACCTAAAATTTATCTCTAAAAATGATGTCTACCCTATCCATGGAAATAAAAAAAATAAGAGAGTCCATCCTATCATATGCAAAGGAAATTTTGATACCATGGAATTTTATGCACCCAAATATTATATAGTGTATTATTTCCATAAAAATTCAATAATGATGTAAGGAGCTATGCTTATATATGCTCAAACCATATGTTCTCTCTACCTTATTTTGCTTTTATTCCTTTTATTTTATTTTTTTAATGTCAAATTATCATTTTTTTGAGTTATTTTACCTTAGTTTTTAATTCATTTCTTCTATGATGAAACTGGTGGTTCTTGTGACACCACCACCACATTGTGTGATATAACTGCCACTTTCAAGTCAATTTTGTTATAGTAGTTTTATAAACCATCGTGATGAAATCATTATAAAATTGGTGGTTACATAATATGCCACAAATATTTTGTCATTGACCACCATAATTTTATCATCGACTGCAATAGTTTTGTCTTCACCACTTGCATAAGGCAATAATTTTATCATTTTTATGCATTTTTAAAATTAATGTTTAGTAATTTAATTTTCATGTGTTTAATATGATTTTTATCACATTTCTTGATTATTTTCTCTTGTGTTCAATTTAATGAAATTACTTAGATGATTGACAACAATAGAATCATATATCATAAAATTAAGAACAAAATAAGTAGATCCACAACAATAATTGGTGAAAGAGCATAATACTTGAATACTATGACTGAGCCACTTCAAGAGGGAAACCTCAAAAATAATATAATAAGAAAAAATTTATAAATTTGATCATAAAATACTAACAATTACCTACTATATATACTCTACTTAGCCATGGTTATTCCATAGGCTGACCATAATAAGAACATTGAGAAATGTGATAAGATAATATGAAGGTATGTAAGCCACAAGTCGACCACATATATCTCTAAATGAACTATAGGTTAAGGGTGTAGCATGACCTTCCCATTCATAACAATGTTGTCATTAATGTTAAATCAAACCAAAATATTTTCTCAGGAATGCTTCATCCTCCTATGTTGCAACTTGAGAATGGAGGTTCTTCTATTTGATCAAATACTCTTTAATCTCTCTAGTCTGTAGTTGTTTAGTACACATGTGAAATACCTCTTCAATATTTATAATGACTCAGCCTTCTTCATCTAATTATGGTAACTTAATCTAAGTGGAAACTCTATGTCTAATTACCTTCTTCTAGTAAGATACATGGAAAATCAGATATATGCAAGTGGATGGTGACAATTCCAATTTGTAAGCCACACTACCAATTTTCTATAAGATCTAATAAGATCCATAATACTTTGGTGACAAATTTTTATCCTTTTTATGTTACTTTAGATACATCTGATTATATGGCTGAAAATGCACAAAGACCCAATCACCTATGGCAAAATGCCTCTCACTACGATGTTGACCTGCTTGATGTTTCATTCTATTTTGTGTCATTATTAAATTCTCTCATAAACTTGTTAGTACCTCCTATTAATGGCAAATGTGTTCCCCAACATATCAAACCTTGAGATGCATCATTAAGGAGGAAGTGATGGATGGGGGTTGATACCCATATAATGCCACAAAGGGATACATTTTGGAAGAAGTGTGAAAATAAGTTTTATACCACCATTTAACAAGTGTCAGCTAATGAACCCATTTGTATTATTTATTAGAAACAAAATAATAAAGATATTATTCTAGACATTTATTGACTACCTCTATTTTTCCATTAGATTAAGGATGATAGGATGAGCTATGATCCAACTAGGTGCCCAAACATGCAAATAATTCAATCTAAAAATTACCAATAAATATGGGATCTCAATCACTTACAATGATATTTAGATTACCATGCAATTTTTAAATGATATTGAGAAAATCATAAGCTACTGTACTGGTAATAAATGACTGTGATAAGGAATAAAAATGAGCATACTGGAGATTCAATCCATAATTACTGTGATAATATTTTTTCCCTTAGACCATGGTAACATAGTAATGAAATCCATGGAAACCTCCTTCCAATGTTGGTTAGAGATGAATAAAGGCTAAAAAAGACCTAGGGTCTTAATGGTCTCACCTTTATTCTATTAACATATCATGCATTCAACCACATATTTTTGGACATACCCTTTGAGTCCTTACCAAAAAAATATTGTTGTATTCTATGATATATTTTCAAAAATCCTAAGTGACCTCCCAGTGGAAATGCATGAAGTTCCTAAAGGATTTTATTTTTTAGGAGAGAATGCTCAAAAATCTATAATCTATTTGTATACCATAATGCATTCCCATTTTATATAAATTTTTCAACTCCCTCAGAATGCTACCAAATATTTTGAATCAAATCATGGGTATCACTTTCACTCTCCCATTCTGATCTTGCTCCCTCTAGTGAATCTGTCTATCAAATAGTTATTGTACATAATAATACCTCAATTGATTCATCCCTCTAGGATAGTGCATATACCACCACATTATCTTTTCCTTTCTTATAGACTATTTCAAAATCATAGACTAACATTTAGTACCTCATTTTTGTTGTTATTCAGATGATAATCATTATTTCAAAAAATATTTGAGGTTATCATGATCAATCTTTACCAAAAAGTGATGACCCATCAGATAAGGTATCCATTGCTTGAATACATGCAGAATATCCATCATATCTTTCTCATATAATTTTTTTAGCCTATTTTTCTCCTTTAGTTGGAAACTTTCAAATGCTAGTGGTTTGCGTTATTGCATGATTATAGTTCCCTTGCTATATCCTAATGCATCACACTCCACAATAAAAGTTTTTGAAACATCTAGAGTAGCCAAAATTAGAGTTGTGCACATATCCATTTTCAATAGTTCAAACACCATGGTAGTTTAATTAGTCCACTAGAAGGAGTCTTTATTCAATAAATAGGTGAGTGGGGCTATAATGCTACCATAATTTTTGACAAACCTGCAATAGTAACTAGTTAGCTCCAAAAATCCTCAAAGATTATTGAGGGATTTGGGAACCTACCACGCCATCATCACTTATATATTTTTTTTAAAAACTTTAAATCCTTCATGTGAAACAATATAACCCAATTAATGTACCTCTTGGACACCAAAATCACATTTGTAAGGTTTGGCATAAAGTTGATGTTATTCCAAAATTGAAAGTACCTATTTCACTTGCTTCAAATGGTAGTCCCAATTTTTGTTGTAGATGAGGATATCATCAAAAAATAGAAATATAAAATTCCTAATAAATGACTTAAAAATAATATTCATTAAACTCTAAAATGTAGATGGTGTATTTGTGAGGCTAAAAGGCATGACCATAATGGCCTTCATGAGTTCTGAAAGTTAATTTTAGGCATGTCCTCATTGCAAATTAAAATTTTATGATAACTAGAATGAAGGTCTAACTTGGTAAAATAAACATCACCATAAAATTCATCTAGTAAATCATCAATTAATAGAATATGAAATTTATCTTTGATGGTGTACTTGTTGAGTTCTATGTAGTCTGGGCACATCTGCCAAGTGTCATCCTTATTTTACACTATGACCACAAGGGAGAAATATTCACTTTGATTATATAGAATTATTCCTACCTCTAACATATCCTATACCATATTCTAAATTTCACTCTTCTAGGCATAGTTATGCAGATAATAGATGAAGTTTCTCACACTTTATCTTGTTACAAGGATCACTTCTTCAACAATAGATCACTAGTTCAATTATGCATTTATTGGGTCTAAGGTTTTTTTATTTATTTTTTTATTATTAACACTCTATACATGTTCAATCTAACCTTTTATTACTCTACTCTTAATGTACACACTTGTCCAATCACTAACTTACTCTTACCTTAACTTTGCATACCTTAGACACAGTCTTGTAACCCTTTTTGGCACAAAATCTTCTTGTAAGGATGAGTATGGATGTAATTTTGGAAAAAAATTATTTATATTAGTACCATTTATTATTATCTATCTCTATGTGAAATTTCACCTTCAAACTCATCTAGGAAGTCTCCTTTATATCCCTTTTTGGTTCTCTATTAAGCCTAATTAGTCCTATTCTGCCTCTTCTCACACTCAGACCTATCCCATTATACTATCATATACAAAATCAAATAAAAACAAAATAAATAAATTTAAACTCATTAATGTCTATTATATCTCAAAATTTTAGTCATTTTACATAGTGGAAACTCTTTAAATCCATGTTTTCCCTTTGAAACCCTAGTTCAGGATTATTGGCAATTGTAACTACCCAAGATCACAAATTTTGGGGTTTTGATTTCTTTAGGGAGTTTTAAAAATTTATGAAGATTGTTTCACCTATATATCACCTATGAGGACCTTTATCAACCATCATAAATTTAACTCAATGCCTCTGATCAAGTATTTAAACACGTTCTTGGTTCCTCTATAACATACCATCTTAACCTACAGTTACCTGAGAGCACTCCTTTTGATATAAAACATTCCAAACATGGTTTCAACCTTATGTGAAAGTTTTTTAATTTATATTTCATGTGTAGGTATCTTTTCCAAACTTTGGATTGTCTCTAACACTCTTGTGTTTTACCTTTTGATTGAGTTCTTTACTATTATGTGTACACAGTCAAGGTTTGAAGCATTTTGAAGGTAAGTTTGGGTCTCAAATTCCAATCAAGAATATTCAAATGATATATGAGATTTAATAGGATATATAACAGCTTCTTACACCTTTTATATTCATTTAAAAATCCTTGAGATATCTATGCTATACCACTTCGTAATGCATTGTGTTGACTGTTTATGCATACATGTACACAATAGGGTTATATGGAATTCTATGTAAAATGATGTGAAAAAAAAACAAACGTAATTCACAAATACACTTAATACATAGAAAATGAACTCACAAATCTGGAATAACCATCAAAATTACAACATAAATATATCTTCCATCTTAGATCATTTAAGAACTCATTCATTTTTCATTTCTCTATATAGGAAAACAAGGTACAAAATACCTTCTATCAAGATTCAAGATTATTACTTCCTTTTTCTTAGGAATAAATTAAATCACCTTAGAATACACACCAAAAATATTGGATCAAAACCAAAAGTGACAAGTTTTATATCCAGAGTAACTTCCCTTACTACCTACCCTTGATCACTAACATGAATGTTTGCACCTTGCATAAAGAGCAAAATTGATTATTCCATACAAGCATGATTTATGACCCATGGTAAAATGTCCATGATGACATTATTTATGTTTCCTAACTATTTTATCTATTAATTAATTTTGACAACCTCCTATAACATCCTTACTATGCAAAAGAATTCAAATTTGTAAACTTGATAAAATGGCAGGAAAATCTAAATTTGAATTTCTAGCCTACTCTAGCACTTCTAGACCACTTGTAAAGCATTATAATGTGTTTTACATGACTCCTAACAAATTTTAAACACCCTAAAAATGATATTTGAATAAAAAATACCAATAAAACCAAAAAAAATTGAGCAAACATCAATTTGAGTCATCTAAGAAGGATGCTCTTGCATCATACTCCTAGGGTTTAAAAATCTTTCCATGAAAGTTTGGAAACTTGTCTTTATCTCCATAGCATTCCTCTTTCCAGTTCTCTCCTTTTATGCAATGATACACCTCCTAGATCCCAAGGTCTATTAGTATCACATAGACCTCTTTGTTTTTTTACTAACTCCACCTTACTTCTTTAAGGTGGACTTCTTGTATAGTGTTCCTCCACCTAATCAGCTTCAGTACCTAGAGATTTTCTTGTAACATTCCTACACATGGGACACAAAAGTCAAAGAAAAAAAACTTATGGTTATATTCTTGGAAATCAAAAGCTTGCTTTGGTATGCTTCTCTTGTCCATTCTTGGGTTTATTGTCTTCAAAATGGTTGTTGATGGGTCCTTATTTTCTTCCATAAGATCCTCAACTAATATAACCTCTTTATCCACTTCTTTCTTCTATCCACTCTCCCCTTGATCATTATCTTCTTTTTCCATCACCAACTCCCTCAACATGACTACTTTCTCAACAAAAATTTCTAGATACTCACTATTTTATATGAGGTTCAAGTGATAGGACAAGTTTGTAAATAACTCCTTTAAATGTGCATCTAAAAATAAATTACCTTGTTGTTCTGAGTGTAATAGCTCCTTATTGCTTACCTGAAACTCCTCAAAATGTTCTTCCATTTTTGCATTCTCTTCTTATAATGGCTTGGAAATTTGTTCTACCTTATTTTATTCTTGGTACTTACTTGAAACTATTATGTTCTCATCCTCCATACTGCTTCAACTAATTTCTTTGGGTAGTTACTCCTCTCCAAACAACATGGCAATACCTAGTGTGTCTCTCCATGCATTGTCCTTCAATGGTTTTAATGTATGCCTATAGCCATCCTTCTCAATGGTATAGGTGTTAGATCTCCCATCATGAAAATATATCCTATCAAACTTTCATTATATCCTAAGAATGATGTGGCAAACATCAATTGGAATGACATCACATAGTATCCTAACCTTGTATCCACCTATCTGTAAGTCTACATGACACTGTTCACTCAGTAAGACTTGGTGACTATTTCAGATCAAAGAAACCTTGTATGGACTTGGATGCTTACTTATTTCTAGGCATATTTTAGACACCATCAATGAAGACACTAATTTTTCTATACTACTATTATCTACTATAACTTTTCAGCACTTACCTTTACTCTTACACATGGTTCATGATAATGTCTTCCTTTGTGGTGGTTCTCTCTTTTCTTAGATGGTCTTCAAGAAAACTATATTCATTAGAAATATTTCACCTATTTTAGTCTCTTCCACATAGTTATACAATGCATATACATTCTCCTCTTATTATTTCACCATATGATTTATACTCTCACTCCAAGAGCTTCCACTTTGCACATCTATTGGGCACTCATATGACATGTGTCTTGCAAACTTGTTGCACTTAAAACACTTGCCTTCAAACCAACCATTTCCTCTTCCTCTACCATAGGGTATGCCACCTATATTATTATAACCACCTCTATTTGAATAAATTGAAGCCTCTAAGCTAATTCCCACTTCTTTTCTTTGTCCTTGCCATTATCCTCTATTACTTGGCTTCCCTCTTCCTTCTTATTGGCCTCTACTTATATAGCTTATTCCACATCTACCTCTATTAAATTTACTTTGAATTCTTGTAAAATTATCTTCTACCCTCAAGGATTCTTGCTAGGCCTCCTCAACTATCCTAGGTGCCAAAATACTCAACTCATCTTGAATGGCAAACTCCAGCCATTCAAGTATCTAACAACCTTTTTAGCATCATCTTCTATGTGGCCTGCTTGAATGGTCAACTTGTATAACTCCTCCATGTATTCCTTCACTATCATATATTTTAGCCTCAAGTTTTTCATCCTATTAAACAAGTGGGTCTGATAATCCTTAGGCATGAACTTGCCTTTCATCTTGGCCACCATCCTATCCCATGATTTTATCTTGTCTTTACCTCTTTTTTTATCTCCTCTTCGATGCCATCCCACCACAAGGATGCATTATTTTTCAAAAAATTTATGAACAAATTTACCTTCTTGTTCTCCTTAACCTCTTCATAATCAAATTATTTTTCCATGGTTGTGATCTAGTCAACCAATTCCTCTATGTTAAGGCTGACCTCATACATGGGGACCTCCATCTTGCACTTTAAAGTCATACTAATCACTAATGTAATGAACCTATTTTTAAATATCCCTTCATCACCTTCATTTATTTCTTATTAATGAGTAATCTCATCCTCACCATCACTTGCATGACCCCTTTTTATGTCTCTTCATTGTGCCAACTCTATGGCTTGCAACCTTGCCTATAGGTTCCTCATTTCAACAACCATTTAATCCACTACTTTAAATCTCATTTAGACTATTGTTTTTACTCCTCATCCTCTACCTGTTATGATTTATACCTTCCCAATATCTCCTAATCTCTTATACCAAATTATTCATAGGATAGATGAAGTTTCTCACACTATATCTTGTTACAAGGATCACTTCAACAATAGATCATTAGTTCAATTATGCATTTATTGGGTCTAAGGTTCATTGATTTAGTTTATGATTATTAACACTCTAGACATGTTAAATCCAAAATTTTATTACTCTTCTCTCAATGTACACACTTGTCCAATCACCAACTTACTCCTTACGTCAACTCTACATACCTTAGACATAGTCTTGTAGCCTTTTTTGGCATAAAATCTTCTTATACAAACAAGTACATATTTAATTTTTGAAAAAAATGATTGATCTCAATACCTTTTATGCTTATCCATCTCTATGTGTAGTTTAACCTTCAAACTCATCTGGGAATTCTCCTTTATATCCCTTCTTGGCTCTCTATTAGGCCTATTTAGGCCTATTTTACCTCTTCTCACACTCAGACCTCTCCTATTTTACTGTCATGTATGGAATCAAATAAAAATGAAAATAAATCTTTTATAATCACTAATGTATACTAGATTTAAAAATTTGAGTCAGTTTCCATAATGAAAACTCTTTAAATCCATGTTTTCCCTTTGAAACCCTAGTTCAGGGTTATTGGCAACTGTAGGTGCCCGAGAGCAAAAAATTTAAGGTTTTGATTTATTTAGGGAGTTTCAAAACTTTTAAAAGATTTTTTCACATTTTTATCACCTAAGAGTACATTTAAAAACCATCAAAAATTTTACTCAATGCCTCTATTCAAGTATTTGAACGCGTTCTTGGTTCCTCTATAACACACAGTCTAAACATGCAGTCACCCAAGAGCACTCCTTTTGCTATAACACGTTCCAAACATGGTTTCAATATTATATGAAATTTTTTCAGGTATGTGTTGTGTAAAAATATTTTACAATCTTTTTATTGTCTCTAACACTCTTTTGTTCCACCTTTTGATCGAGTTCTTTACTATTCTATGTACACAATCAAGGTCTAAAGCATTTTGAAGGTAAGTTTGGGTCTCAACTTTCAATCATGAATTTTCAAATGATATTTGGGATTTAATAGGATATATAATATCCTCTTACACCTTTTATATTCATTTACAAATCCTTGTGAGACATCTGTTATGCCACTTCATAATGTACTATGTCGATTGTTTATACATGCATGTGTTCAATAAGGATATATGGAATTATATGCAAAATGATGTGAAAATAAACAAAGGAAATGCAAAAATACAATTAATACACAACATTAACTCACCAATCTGGATTAACCATTAAAATCACAACATAAACAGATCTTCCATCTTACATCATTTAAGAAAAATAGGGTACAAAACACCTTCTATCAAGATTCAAGATTCTTATTTCCTTTTTCTTGGGACTATATTCCCTCACATTTGAATACACACTAAAAAAATGGATCAAAACCAAAAGCGAAAATTTTTATTTCAAGAGTAACTTCCCTAACTACCTACCCACGGTCACTAACATGAATGTTTGCACTTTTCCCAAAGACCAAAATTGATTCTTCCATACAAGGGTGATTTATGACCCATGGTAAAATGTCCATGATGACATTATTTATGTTTCCTAAATATTTTAACTCTTAATTAATTTTTAAAACATCCTATAACATCCTTACTATGCAAAATAATTCAATTTTTTTAACTTGACAAAATGGTGAGAAAATCTAAATTTAAATTTCTAGCCTACTCCAGCATTTATAGACCACTTGTAAAGCATTCCAAGGTGATTGACATGACTTCAAACAAATTTTAAACATATTAAACATGATATTTGACTGAAAAAGACTAATCAAACCAAAATTGCTTGAGCAAACATCAATTTGAGTCATCAAAGAAGGATGCTCTTGCATCACATAAGGATACTTATAGGGTTTGATGTTGGGTAGTGTGCTTCCCAAAATGAGTCTTATGGCATGATCATACATATGGATTGGAGGGAGTCCTTTTGGCATGTTACCCAAAAAAGAGAATGGTTATCGAGCACCCTTTTCAAATTAGGATGTGTAGACTCCTTAATTAGTTGAACATTTATATAAAATAAACATGCCAAAAATCCCTTGACACCTTTTTTGAGAATCTTTATCATCTGATAGAAACTAACTAGTTGTGTATATTTTCCTTGTAATCCACACAATTAAAAGGTATTGTCTTCTAAATAAAACCTCATAAATATTTCATATAAATTCATCTCAATAGTGCCCAAAGTGATGAACCACTTCACTCCTAAAATAATTTTATATCTTCCCATGGGAATAGCAAACATAGGGGAATCTAACAAGTGGTTTCCCATATCAAGCTTAATACTATGGCATTTTCAATAATATTTGATGGTACCACCATTTGTAATCATGATCTAAGATTTTGGAAATGGGTAAATGAAATAATTCATTCAAGTAGCCAACTTACTATTGATGAAGTTATGTGTACTCCTAGAGTCAATTATCATAGTCACCTTCTATTTCTTCAAGAAACCTACCACCTTAAGAGTTTAAGGAGTACTAATACTTGAAAATGTATGAAAATAAATAGTAGGTTGAGAATCTTCAAATTTATCTTTGGGTTTTTACAAACCTACCCCTCAATTCTTATCATCTTCTTCTTCCTCATTAGTACCTTCAATATAAGACTTATTTTTAACACATTGATGTCTTTTTATACATTTTTTATCACATCCAAAACACAAACCTTTTGCATTATTTTCTTCAACTTGATGAGGTGTCAATCAGGTAGGCTATGGAAATGATGGTGTTGGGAAGGTGTGTTCATGAACATTAGTGAAAGGTCTTCATTTGATGAAATATTTTTCCTTGGCCAAACATGCAATTAGTATGGCTTTAGATACATTACTGGGATAAAACATGCAAACCTATAATTGCATGTTATTTTTTAGGCCACCCAAAAATAGTTCAGTCATATTTTCCTTAGTGATGTTTGTGACACGTAAGGAGAGATTCTAAAATTGATGAATGTAATCATTTACATTCCTAGTTTGGCACAACTTAACTAGTTGGATGAAGTAGTTTTCAAATACATTGTTTCAATAGTGGAGTATTAACTCCTCAAAAAATACCAACCATGAAACTGGGACATCTTTCTTTTTATTTTGAGTACATAACCAGTGATACCAAATGAGCTAATTAGGTTCCAGATATAGAGAGGCCATAACCACCTTTTATGAAAAAAGAGTCTAATGTAGATCAAATAAATTTTCAATTTGATTAATCCATGTGAATTGATTATTACCATCCAACATGCACATATCCACTTTTTCTATTAATAGATTCATACCATGGTTAGTGTTGTGATTGTTTGGAGGAGAACCAAATTGGAGTGGTGGAGGGTTGTTTCATAATTATTAAGCTAAAAATTTGGCCAATTGCTCAGTGATTTGTTGTAATTGATCTTGTAATCTATTCATGTCCCCTATCAGGCCCATGATTTCCCCTTTAACTACATCAAGATCATCTTTCTACACCATGCCCTACAACTCTGACTTAAGTTATTGAACTATCTCTAAAATACTTGGATCAAAAAAAATTGACTCCATGTCACCTTTGTGAGGCCTTTTAGGCATTTTTTTACTTTTACCACAACCACAAGTGTTAGGCCCCACCATGCACAAATCCTATGAGGGATTCAACCCTAAAAAAATGAATCAACAGATGATACCATTGTGATTTCCTTGCCAAGATCAATCCAATGACTGTAAATGTGCACAAAGGTGAATATTTTTAGCCTGAAAAAAATGTATCGATAGAACATACCATTATGATCATCATGCAGAGATGAATCCAAAAATAAATTATTTTTACAAGGTAAAAAAAATAGACTTTTTTATATATAAAACTCTCATAAACAAAACTATGGTGATGAAAAAAATCAATTCGTTCTGGATCACAAGTTATGTTTTTTTTACCTTCTAGTGTTCAAGACCCTAGATCCAAAAAAATTATGCCATACAAACTTACCCAAATTGAATCTATGATAACACTTGTAATGAAATTACTTATATTATTCATAACAATAGAATTATATATCATAGAATTAAGAATAGAAGAAGCAGATCTACAATAATAATTGACAAAAGAGAAGAATGCTTGAATATTATGATTAAGCCACTTTAAGGGAGCAACCTACACAATAACGCAATAAAAACAAAATTCATAATATTATTATAAAATACTAACCACTACCTTCTATACATACTCTACTTAGTCATGGTTATTCCATAGGCTAACTATACTAAGAACATTAACAAATACAATAAAATAATATGAAGGTATGTAAGTCATAAGTCGGCCACACATATCCTTAAATGCACTATAGGTTAAGGGTGTATTATTAAACTCTTAGATGGCACAACTCATCCATAACTCTATTTTATCTAATCTTATCTCTTTTAAAATTAGCTTGAGCTCTTGTTAACTACCACATACAACCTCTTTCTTCCTTTACATGTATCTAATTTTTCTTAGGTTTTTGGATTTGAAATCATTATTATATATTAGAAATTTTGAGTCTTACATAGCTTTATCCTACCCAATTTTAGTTTTGAATGATCCTTTGCTTCATTTTTTTATCATATTCATTTTATTTTGTGTAACCTTAGATAGGAGAATCCATGAATTAGTAACTAGTTTGGTGTCTTTGTGGACTAGTCTAACCAATGTTCACTGACTCTTTTCTTTAAAATTTCATCCCTCTTTATTTTATTTATTTTCATCTTCATTTTTGAGAGTTTCAAGTGTCATTATTGATATAAAATGAGCTATCATACTTGAGGATAGTATACTTACAACAACAGTCTCTCTACTTTCGTTTAGTCTCACCATTGATCAATTTGGAGGTTTTGTTTTATTTTATAAATTATATTAGATTTTATTATTATTATTATTATTATTATTATTATTATTATTATTATTATATTATATTAATATTCATAAAATTTAAAATAAAATCATCACCTTTCTTTCTTTTGCACCAAATAAAAGTAGTTTAGATATTTCAATTTCTCTCGCACATAGAAGATTTTAAAGAGCAATAGTATTCTTGCATCAAACCTAGGGTAGATTATAGGAATAAAACATACAACTTTCAGTTTTAAGAAAAAAAAAAAAAAAAAATAGTTTTACAAATAATTTAGCATTCATAACCATACACACACGCACACCTAAAAAAACCTAGCAAACCTAGACAAATCAAAACTTGCATGTTAGATTTTGTTTATTTATTTTGTATAGTAAATAAAATGATGTTGTAGATTGGAAAAATTAGAAAAATATTAAATTTATTATTTCATTCATTTTAGTTTAAATAATTTATTTTCATCAACAATTCATTTAGAAGCTTTAAAATTAGCTTCTTAGGTTACATGTCTAAAATAATTTTTAACTACTTAGAAGTTGTACTCTCTAGTATTTAGATCTGATTTTTATTTACATGTTATAAATATTTGATTGAATAATAGTTCACATTTGAAAATTTAAAAAAATATATATCTTGTATATAGATAATATATTACATCAAGCTATAAAAGTGGAAAATCAACACATACATCCTTAGTCTAGATTTCGGTTTTAGTGTTGCATGCATTTAAATATATTTACAAGGAAAAAATATATGTAATTTTATTTTATTTACTTATATTTATTTATTTAATCATTAAAAACTAATTTTATTTTTATAAATTAGTAGAGTTTTCTTTCTTTACAAAATATTGTTAAAAACGCAAAAAATAAAGACACTCATAAGCCTTGTCAAAGGCAAACTATGCAGAAACTATGTCAAATGACCTAGTTTAGACTCAGGATCACTAGAATGCCAAGGGGTGTGAACCAAGGTTATACCAAAAGATGATTCATTGGAAAAATTATGAACAATGCATCACTCCAATTCTAATCATCTAATAAGATAACATTAGATTAACCAAACCTATCTTGCTCAAAGTGAAAAAAAGGGACCCCATTTTTAGAGTGAAAATGGGGCATGTTGTGTAAGAAAAAATAATGATGAAGTGTTTGTGACCAAAAAAATATAATTGGGAGATAAAATAATTATTAGTGAATAAATATAATTTTCATTCAACTTTCCATTATGAATTTTGAAATGGTTCTCTTTCGTGTTTAGCCAAAATGCAAGCCTCACAGTTTTCAATTTTTTATGGTAGGGTATGAAAACCTGAGACACCATTTTTTTCATCAAACAAATGAAATAATGGCTTGTATTCCAAAACATATTATGCCATAACATATTTTTTAACACACCCATTTTAATAAGATGATTAAATTTTTTTTAGAATGATGGTTCACCCCTGAGTTTCAATAATTTACCTTCCTTAAATCTAGGAAATATGACTACATTGTCACTTTTCCTTTTCATGGATATTTACCCATTATCCAAAAAAATGGAATGCCCTTTTTTAAAAATTAGGACTAAGTAAAATAGGTTCAATTTTAATTGAGGAAGGTAGAGAACATTTTGGAGTATGAAGTATCGAATCCCTTAACACTTGAGTTAGATTATAACCTTTCATTCCATTTGTAGTCTTGATTGATCTTCCCTATACACTAGACCACAAATTTACTCCTTAAACACCTCAAATAATCCTTTTTTAAATTTCACATAATGAGTGGCACCAATATCAAGATACCAAGCATTAAACCTTCTTGTATTTAAGTAGTGTTTGCCTCAACTAAGCTAGAAAAAATGTATTCCCTTGTGAATTAGGATGAGTTTAATGTGTTGGTTTATTTATTTGATTTTTAATCCTTATTAAAGTATGATTCAATTTCCTCCCATGAATTCTTACATTCATTAGTCTCATGGTTCCATTTTCTATCACATTAATTGTAGCATATATGTTGTTTATTAATTTAATTGTTATTTTTCCCACTACAATTGTCACATTTTCCTCCTTGGCACTTATTTTTGTTTTATTTTATTATTTCCTTAAATTTTGGAAGATATGGCCTTATTTGAATAGGAAGACTTGGAATATTGTCTATTTTAATATCAAAACAAAAACTTTCACTTGTGGATTCAATTTTTCTCCCAAAGGCCTTTTTTTTTCTACTATATTTTCAACCAATAGATCAAATTTTAGATTATTTAGATGATTGCTTTATTTTAAAGAATCTAATTAGTTTAAATATGTGGGAATAAGGGTTTTTATAAATGTATTAATGTATATGTCAATTTTAACACTAATGGCATCCACATCATGCTTGATCACACCAAATTTTAAGTTCAAACTTATCACATCACCATATTTAAATCAAAGAATGTACAACTCCAACTATGACTATATGAATTCAAACTTTGATTGAAATTCATACAAGTCTTTCTTTTTTTAAAGTACCTCCCATGAAGTAGTGCATCCTTGTACATGATGGAAAACTTTGCCATGAACTAAAGACCTTAAATACCAATGCATTCAAATTATTGTGCTTCAATCCAATTACTTCATTTGCATATGTTTATTGTGCTAGTTGTGTATCCCCATTACAAATTCCATACCATATATCATTGAAGATGACTTTATTAGCCACTTGTCAAGACCATTATAACTAGGTATATTTCCCAATTAGATTTGTGCCAATAATTGATTTTATTGAATTAATTTTATAAATGAAAGAGATGGAAAGACTCATTATCACTCTAAAAAGTTCCCCTTTTAAATATACCAAACCTATCTATATGATCACCCTTCCTATATACCCATTTTTACATGGAAGAACCTTGTCCTTTTTATATACCCAGTGGTAAGTGAAAGAGACATTAAAATACAATATTAGAATGGTATGTTGTACCTAGGAAATATGTGAAAAGGATTTATGTTATATATGAAACCTTCTTAATGTCAATTCCTTGTACATGAGTGTGAAAACCTATATGCTTATATTTATATTGATCATTGTTAGGAATCAAGTTGAGTGATTGTCGTAAATGGGTACAGAGGGAAGGTAAAATGATTTTTTTCATTATTTATTTTCATAAATTTAAAGGGATGAATCCCTAAATATTATTTTTACAACGATGTTAGGTTATAAGTTTATCAGTTCAATAAAAATGGATTAACCCATAAACATGAACCAGAGACACTATTAATACCAAACATTATGTTTTTATGTGTTTGTTTGCACAATTTGACTTCTTTTCAAACTTTTCTTTATTTACAAAATTAAAATTGATTTTTATTTCAAATTTGATTAATTTTCTTTTGATAATTCATAAAATGAAAAAAAAAAACTATTTATTCCTTTGTGGGAATATACTCCATTAACTTTTATGTTTATATTGAGGAAGAAAAAACATAAAATAATAAAATAAATGATTTATATTACTATTTGAAAGATTTTATTGAACTTAGAAGAATAAAATATATTATTAGTAGTGTTTATATAACCTCTACACACTCCTAGAATCCTTTAATATGCCCTAGGAGAATCCAAACTTAGGTTTTATGAATATTAAATTGTAAATATACATGTATTTGATCTCAAATGAAAAATAAAGTAAAGCCAATGATATGCATGTATGACACTAAAAAGAGTTTAAACATCAACCAAGTTACCAAAGGAAGTCAAAACACCACCAATTTAGGTGCTACATAGTCAAATATTAGTTGATGGTTACCATACATCATATAGATGCCAATGAAGAGTTATAATTCCTATCCATCTTCCATGTAATTTAAATGGCATAAATACACTTCATGAAGGAATGAAATGCAACCAAGTAGACCTTGTAAGCCTATATTCAGTCTTAAATGCAAACTCAACATATTTTAACTTTCATGAAGTTAAAATATGTCATAATATAGTCAATAAAAAATATAGTATACCTTATAAACTACTATAGAAACTTGAAAATGAGCTCTATGTTGATTGAAGTCAAAAATAAATCTCCAAAATAAAATTGGGATGTGCTACAACTTTTCAATTTGATAAAAATTAACCAAACGCCTCAAAACATATCCTAAATAGTTAGATTCAGGTAGTTCACAACCAATGAAAGACTAAAAACACCTTGGCATATATTAAAATGCCTTGTTCTTTACTGATGCATCTTTATAAATTATCCAAATCAGTTACTATCTAGTTTTGATAATGAGAATCTTGAATAATGAAGAGATTTACTGGCTAAGAACAGAGAATGAAAAATGGAGGATAATTAAATGACCAATGAAATTCCTAAGTCGTGATACCAATTTTAGGCCAAACATTAATGGATTGACATTAATAATGCTTGGTGCAAGCCAAAATTATGTTCAGCTTCAATTGAAATGAATAATATTAATAATATATAAAGATAATATTTGTCTATCTATTTCACCTTCTAAGGTGACTTGTATTATTCCTATGGGAATGACTCTTCATCTATAATAATAAAAAATCCTATGACACCTAGGATTAAAACAAATATTATACAATATTGTTACAATGAAGGGGTGAATTTTTCCATGATGAGCATAGTTGTAGAAACATTTGATCCCTTAATAGTTCACAAAGCCTAAGAGTCTAAACACAAGAAATATTATATGGATGTAAAGTATTAGTCTCTCATTAAGAATAACACACGGTAGTTTGTTGATCTTCTACTAGGAAAGAAGCCCATCAGTTATAAATGGATCTTCAAGACCACATACAAGGACAATGATAGCATAGATAATTATAAAACAAGACTAATCATAAATGGCTATGCTTAGAAAGCAAGCATATACTATGAGGAGACTTTTTATCCCATATCCAAAATAAAGGAAATCAAAATAATCTTAGCTATGGTTTCCTAGTTTGGATGGAATGTTCATTAGATGGACATAAAAAGTGTCTTTCTAAATGGAGATATAGAATAAGAAGTATTCACGACTCACATATAATTTTATGTCACATTTGGTCAAGAACAAAAGGTGTGAAGACTTAAAAATTCATTGTATCATCTTAAATAGGCCCCTAGAGTCCAATATAAATATGCAAGCATCTTGTTAAGCATGGATTCCAAAGGAGTCCATATGATCTAAACCTATACCTCAAAGATCAAGTTGGGAGGTTGTAATAATTATCGTTTATGTGGAAAATATAGTCATCATTAATTGTCTAATCAATTTTATAGATGCATCAAAGAGTGATCTCAAACAATGATTCGACATGATAAATCTTGAGCTACTACATTATTATCTTGGTCTAAAAATATGGAAAAAGAAGAACCACATCTTGATGTCTCAAATGAAGTATATCAAGATAATGTTTGATATGTTTTGTATGATGAATTGTAAAATAAATACAACACTTTATAGAAAATACTTTAGTTGTCTCATACAAATCCATCATCCCTAGTAGGTGCCACACTCTATCAATAGTTAATTGGATGTCTCCTCTACTTAACCTACACTAGGGAATATATTTGTCATGTTATCATCTATATTTCAGATTTCATGCAAGAGCTGAAGGTATCTAACTATAATTAATCTAAACAAATATTATGATATATTTGAGGGAAAATAGAGTATGGCATAAAATACAAGAATAGTTATTAGTTCTAATTGACAAGATCATGCAAGTTCAATAGATGACATAAAATACAATTCAAGATTTGTATTATTTCTTGGATCTAGTCCTATCTCATGAGGTATAAAAATATTTTTTTTAAATGTGTTATTATACCGAGCTAGAATATCACATTGTAGGAAGAGTTGTCTTCAAATTGATATGGCTACATCACATACTTATACGATAATGATTACCTCAAACAAGGAATGGTTTTGTACTATGATAGTCAGGGTGTTCTTAAACTTGTTCGCAATCCATTCTTTCATAAATGCATGAAGCACATATAATTTCAAGTTCATTTCATTCATAAACATGTTCAATAATATAATATCTAGATTTATTATTTTTCCACTCAAGATCAGTGTGTAAAGGTGTTTAACAAGGCACTTTCATGTCATAATTTTGAGGAATTCATCAATTATCTCTCTTAAATTTTGAAAACCATGATGAATTAAGGGGGTAATTTTATAGTAAATTAATCAAATATTTTGTAAAGAGATGTTGTTGTAGTTAGCAAAAAATTGACTTATATATTTATTTAGGTAAAATAAGCATTATGTATTATTTTTAATTATTTAACAATATTAGTATTTATTTATATGGTTTTAACTTCCCGTAGGTTCATTGGTAGTTTTAATAATTATATTATTCTTGTACTTATGCAAAATTTATTATATTAATTGGTTAGCTCAATGAAATATAATTTTGATAAATTTCCCAAGGTAACTGTGAATGTCAAGAATGGACTAAGGAATAGGTAGGTTTACAATAATATTGATCTTAGTTGGATATACATGAATTACTTTCAAGGAGGCTAAGAAGCCTTAGAGATTTCTAGAGGTAATGCCAAAAACACATTTGGGAGGATTGAGCTTATCTTTGTATTTGATAAGATGGTTGAAGATGATGGAAAGATCATGAAGATGGTTTTCATGATACTTTGATTTATCATTAAGATCATTGACATAGGTTTATACTATTTCATGAGGTCATGAAACATATGGATCATTTATAATTGATAAGTTGTTCTAATATTTTTAAGGCAAAAGGGAATTTTAACATAGTAATATGTTTCCCACTCAATAGTAAAGATGGTTTTATATTGATTTTTGGGAGTAATATGAATCTTATTCTACCCCAAGAAACCCTCCATGAGTGATAAATATTGTATCCAACTTTAGAATTATAAATAGCATCAATTGATGGAAAAGGAAGTTTGCCTTAAGCTGAGATTATAAAATTTGATACAGATGCGAATAACCATAGTGACTTTCTTCCATATAGGTACATTATTGGATACCTAATATGAATAATCTATAGGTTTAATGAACTCATCATCTAGGACTTGATAATATATTTATGAAATATGGTGGAAACTTTGGGGGGTAGGGGGGAGACATATGTTGTTTTTAACTTAGGGTTTTACATTTGAATAGATCAAGATGTTATGGACTAATAAATTATGGTCAATGTTAGGCATATATATGACCATGTAAAGGCTACATGATATCTATCAAATAAGAAGATATAATTATCTCTCTTTAGGATGGAGCTCTGTAGAGATAATAACTAATTTAGAATTGGTAGTTGTATTAAAGTTAATTGCATAATTTTCTTTGAAAATCATGACATTGTCGTATTGGAAATGATATGGAGTTGAAGAAAGTTTATGAATAGGATATATTTTTGGATCAACACTAGAAAAAAAATTACTAAAGAAATGATGTTTTTTCTTGAAATTTCTAAGATTATAATACTAGAAAGTAAGTTGAGGCTCTCTAACATGGGTTAATTCTAGGATATCTTTGTCACTAGGAAGCATAGGTGAAGGTCCATAATATTCAACATCTACTTCAAGATAAATAATTTGGCTACCTTTTCTGTCAAACTTAGAATGTATTTTTATTAAAACAATGGCTTTTGTATGTAAGCTATTCTTAAGATCTTGAATAGAAACTAAATATTCTTATTGTATAGTATCGACCTGGTCAATATAATATGATACAAAATAGCTAGGCTAAACTATGTTGGAATGGTCAATATGGTTAGCAGTAACAAAAGTAATATTGATTAATTAGCCTGGCTATTATAATTAGTTAGAATTATAGATGATAAAGGAAATGTATCAGCACTTTGTAAAGTCTTTTTAGTGTAGTTATAAGTTGAAGATTGAAATGTATCGAGTTAATAAATATAGTCAGAATATTGAATAATAGGATAAATGTTTTTGGGTTGGTCAATACTATTAGGACTATTGTGAATATTCTAAATAGTATTAGGTTGGTTGATACCATTGGATAAGATAGGAAAATAATAAAGTTGTAGTAAAACACGATCATTGTTTTCAAATGGAGAGTTGGTAGGAATAACATAACCATTTTGAGATCATTCTCATCATCTAAATTATAGGAAATATGAACTAAGTAAAAATTGTGGTTAAAAGTGTGAAGTTTAGTGAGATTATTTAGATAATTAATTATATCTAATTTATTTGATCAGTATTGGGCAACTATTTAATATTCATCGTAATATGTAGAGATATTACAATGATTAGTAGTTGGTTAAGCAATTTTAATGGAAGTATCTTTGGTGGACACAACCATGTTACTAAAAGTGTGAAGATACAAAGATAGAGGATCTTGAAATAACTTAGCTACCCCATAATCATTGCATACAAAGTTATCTCTAATGTAAGAGGATTCATTAGAATTGCATGGGGGATGAATTTTGAGTATTGTCATTTATCAAAATAATGGTCCTATCTCATTTTTATTGTGTAAGGTGGTAATCTGGTGGTATTTTATATTGTTTAAAAATCATTAGGTTCATCATCATTAAAATATTTAAGAGTGACCTATAGATCAAGATTCATGTTGACAAATTTAGGGTGAGTTAAACTAATATTATGAGAAATGGTGGGTATATGGTATTAAATTTTAGTATTAGGTAGTTTGATATGTCATGGGTTGGGATCTTCTTCATGCTTATAATGTTTACCTTCGTTATTGGACTTAATGAATTAGCTACTAAGAGATGAAATAACCCTCATGCAATGAGTCCAAGGATTTCCAAAAATAAGATTATAATAGAGTGGAAATTAGAAAATTGTCAACTTAATGTGTAACTTTTTGGGTCCTATAGTGAGAGGAATCCAAATGTAACCAATTGTCTTTTTATTGGTTTTAAAAAATCCATGGCAAGTAAGACAAGTTTACTTAAGATAATATTTTGAATATCTAAGTTGTTGGATTAACCAAAGATAAGTAACATTAATTTTTGAGACTTCATATACTAAGACATTTATTACTAAGGTATTCTCAATCACAATTTTAATAAAGAGAGCTAGATTATCAGCTCAAAAATATATTTCATTATTAATCATATCTCCCTCAAAAAAATTTGTGAAGAGTTTCTTAGAGGAATAAGGTTGAGAAATGGTTTTGATAGTATAAAATTTTATAGGTGTATTACCTTCATAAGGATGGGTAGGATGTGTAATTTTGTTCTATTAGAACTCTTCAATGTCTTGAAATTGTTGCATAAGAAACTTCTAATGATATGGTGATGTTCTCATAAGTTGATTTCATCTAAAAAAATCCATTTAGACTTAGAGGTGGAACCATAATTAGGTTTAGGTTGATTATTAATAATTATATTATGATGAATCATAGTATAGGTATTGGAGGTACTATGTTGAGGTTCCAATGGTGGAGTAGGTTCATCATTAGTTGGAAGATCAGATAATGATGTAGTTGTGGTAGTAGCAATATCCTTTAAAAGTTTGTCTTCAAGATAAGGCTTCTTCGGTTTGGTTATAGGATATTTTTGAGTGAGTTTACAAAGTTAGTTTACCTTTTCCATATTCACATATTTTTGATTAGTATAATAATGATCATAGTTGGCATTAATATCACAATGTATTCATTAGAATGTTTTATATTGTGATCAGATGGTTGAGAATATTTTTGAGGTTTTAGATTTGTATATTTGGGGTTTTAAGTTAATTTTTTATAGGATTTAAGGTATTCATTGTAGATTTATTTGGTAATATCATCCTGCTTAAATTTTTCTCCTAAAATTTTGGTGACCATAAACTTTTGAAGTCCATGACAAGTTATATTAAAGTGACTGAAATCGATGTGGAACAAATAAAACTTATTGGTATCATACAATGGTGGAGGGTTATTAGTATGTATGTATGGTTTATATGGAGATAAAAACTTCATTATTTATTTCATGTTGAAGGTAGGGTAGGAGGGAACTTGGATATCTATTTCAGGTGCTCCTATTTTGGGCTGGGGATGCTTGTTTTGAGAAGAATTAGTGGTGAAAACATTAGTTGTAGTTCAGAAAGACTCTTTTTTTGGAATTTGAGAGGTTTCAAATTTCACCATATGGAATTCTTTCCACATTTCTTTATTGAAATCATATTCCAAGGTTTGAGGGGATAATGTCCTAACCTTGTATTGAAGAGGGGATTTAAGAGTGATAACAAGGAATTTAAAACGGTTATTATCATTTATATATGGTATGCTTAATGCAATAAAGACTTCCATAATTTAATGATAGTATGGAAAGACTCATTAAGAATTATCTTACCATTGATAAATTTATTAAGGCTAATCTTTGGAAAGTTCATTATGTTGGAATTCCTTAATGAGAGCATTGAATGAATCCTCTAGTTATTTAATAAAATGTTTGGGACGTTGATTGTACCTTTATAATGTGTTCCCAACAATTTTTTTTGCTAGAATTTTTGTATTCACATAATTTTTGGCTTGGACCCATTCCTCATACATATTTCCAAAGGTTTTAAGATATAAGGTAGTAAATTTAGTCCCATCATATGTGATAGTTGGAGAAATGTTTCCAATGTCTATGGGCATAGTGAAAGGAGATAAAGGCTCATTCTAAAGGTGTTGAATCATCTTGATATGAATTGGTGGTTGAGTAATGATATTTCCATGGCATATCTAAGAGGAAGGGGCTATGATTCTTATTTGGTTGATTCATAATGACTTGAGGAGGTTGACTAGCCATTTCAAAAAAAAAATTGCATTTGGAGCATTTGATTACTAGCAAAAGATTACATTAGGTTCATTTGTTTGAAAATTTTTGTAAGAGATTTTGAGTTACCTAAAGGTTTTTTTATTATTATAAATTTTTGGAGTAGGATTATAAGGTTGGGGATTACCAATGTTAGCTTTGGGAGGAAGATTCCAAACATTGGTGTTGGTCACCTTAACTATCATAGTGTATGAAGGATTTTTATTAATACCACCACTCTTATTTGGAGTGAAGATATTATTGTCATCAAGGTTATTAATTATTTGGGTAGGGTCTTTTATATTATCAACTTGTCTAATTTTAACCATGTTGCATTTGATAGGTCTAGAGTGACATTGAGATAAATTATACCATGAAGAGTTGTCTTTAATGGTGGGTAGCAAGGGAAGAAAGGAACAACCCATGTAAATTATATAAATGGGTTGAGAATTTATAGGAAAAAATATAAGATGTGGCATCATGATGATGAATAAGTTTTAAATGGGATAAAACACTGACCACATTAAAATGACCATATTGGACAAGCTGTTATACAAATTATATTGGGTTGGATGATGTAATTTTTGTTTATAAGAATAATATAAATAATAATTTAAAACTATATCAGGTTGGATGATAAAATTTAGGAATTGAATATATTACATTAATTTAGCTAATATAGTTATGGTAAAAATGAGGCATTGCTAATAATTGGGTAAAATAATTATATTAGGTTGGTTGATATAGTAGGGAAGAAACTAGTTAAACTCATCTATATAGTTTTTAGGATAGAATATTGTATTAGGTTGGAAAATGTAGTAAGGATAGCACACATAGCTATATTGGGTTTGCATATATAATACCAAATAAAACAAATTATATCTAGTTGGTCGATGCAGTTTGAAAACACAACATAGAATAGTATCAAGGTGGTCAATACAGTCTATAAAACAAACAAACTGAAATCTAGCTAACTAGTTTATGAAAAAAATAAAAGTATACTAAACAAATTGATTTATTTTTAGGCTCTCATGTATACTAATTACAATCATTAAATAAGGAACAAACTACAAAGGATTCCACCATACCTATTGTTACCCAACTCCATCTCTAAGGTATGTTGAGAGTAACATCATAGGGATAACTTCTTACCTATGCAAAAATAAATTAAACCATTGGTTGGATTCCTATAGATAAATAAAAATAAGTAAACCATAGGCATTTTTTATATACCATGAGGTACATACAAAGTAAACTCCATGCATAGTGTTGTCTAATCACTTGATTATTGGGGAAGTACCCCTCACACCATGGTATTGGTAAAATAGATTATCATTTGGCCCAGAACAACAACTCATATATTTTTAAACTACTATAACATAATTTATATGTAAGATGAAGAAAACTAAAGGTCAAAATTTATATTTTTATCATGCAATGAAATTAAACATGCAAACAAAATGGCATTAGGCTGGCTAATACACTTGTAATAAAATAAACTTAAATGAAACACACAAAACCATATTAGGATGGATAATAAAATTTCAAAAACACACATAATTATATTAGATTGGTCGATGTAGTTTATAAAAATAAAGAACAATATTACACTGGTTGATACCTTTCGTAAACTAGTAGAAAACTATATTAGTCTAACTAATACATTTGGGAAAATGGTTTGAAATATTTTACTAAGAAACTGGAAGGAAAAAACATGAAACTAATCTTACCAAATTAAGGATAATATTCACATCAAATTCACCATAATGTATGGATGGGATAAGATTAACCTTCAACTATAATCTTTCTTTCAATAGGAAATGGTTCTGATTCTTAAGCCTATGACATAAGTGTTTAACTCTCTAGACCAAAACAAAGGATATACTATGGTTGTAAAATAAATGGTTGTACAAGATAAACTAAACTAAGGATGGGTTCAAATTACCATAGAAGGTAAGGTGCCATAATCAACCAAATGGGAGTCTAGGTAACTAAAGGTAATTATGGTAAGTCTAAGCAATCCTATAGTCACACTAACTTATTCAGTGTCAAGAATGCCTAAATAAGGATACACATACATATATTATCAAGCTATAAATAAGATATAATCTACCAAGTAATAAATGTAATACTATAGGATATAATATACTTACCTTTTGATTGACTCATCAACACTTTAATATCACTTTTGGATCGAGTAGAGCTTGGAAATGTTTTTTTCAGGTTGAATAAATCAAATGGGTGGTTGAATACCTAAGATATCCTCAATAAGTAACTCCAAATTAGTCCTCCTATTGAGATTCAATGACACCACAAGACAAGACTCCTTAATATAAGGTTCTTAGCCACTAACTCTCCCAAATGTACTTAGGGTAGAAGTGTCAGTGAAAACAAAATGAATAAAAAGTGTGTGTGTGTGTGTGTGTGTGTGTGTGTGTGTGTGTGTGTGTGTGTGTGTGTGTGTGTGTGTGTGTGTGTGTGTGTGTGTGTGTGTGTGTGTGTGTGTGTGTGTGTGGGTGTGGTTGGGTGTGTGTGTGGGTGGGTGTGTGTGCATGTGTGTGTGTGTGTGTGTGTGTGTGCATGTGTGCATGTTCATATGTGTGTGTGTGTTTGTTTATGTTGGAATGAAATATAACCCTTATATATTGATCCACTTCCTAAAACCAAGTTTAGACACTAAGCTGACAATATCAGCATGATCGATACATTTTACATAAGTCAAATGATATAGAATAATATTGATTAGGATGATAAAGTACATGCATTAGAATACAAGATCAGAACTATATTAGGCTAGTTGATATAGTACATGAAGGGTGAAGATATAAAATACAATATCTAAAAGGATTATTTTGTATGATATAGTGAAGTTAGCACAACTAAACAAGAGACATACATGAGAGATAAATAGATAAATTCTTAGAGGAGGTCAACTGATAGTAGAAATGGTGTAATCAAGATATAATAACATCTCTCATACATCATGAGGAGCCTTTACCAGCTTATTCTTAATGTACCCTTTAACATGTGCACTTAGGGATATTAAAGCATCAAAAAATTGTTACAAGAGAAAGCATTAGTAAGTGATAAAGTGAAAAATGTTATGTTTATACACATACCCTCAATCTAATGAGAAATAATATGAAATATGCTAAGTTCAAGTATCTAATGTTTCAAAAATAAGTGTATGCAGTGTAATATATGTAAAACATTTTAGGAACTACGTACTTCAAAACAAAATATATGTTATTGTTGCATACCTTGTAATGAAGCCTATGTTGGACAAAATGATCTTAAAGAATGCAGAGGAAAGTGTACATAAAATATTTAGGAGTGTGACTTAGAGATCAAACCAACTAAATTAGTGCAAAGTCATGGACTTACACAACTCATGAATGAGACCAATCCCATAATTATAATGATTTAGGTGCATAAATGTAAATGCGCTGACAATAATTGGTATGATCACATCATCCATTATTTAGTATATGGAACTTCTACATAGGAATGATTTAAAAAATAAGATAATTAATACCCAATGCATCCCATTTCATGATAAATAAGGGAATTATCTATATAAATAACTACAAAAAAATTTATCTTCATTATGTATTTAATGAAGGAGCTAATCAAATTATGATATTTTTTCATGAAAATTTAAGCATAGGTCATCTCTTAGGAAACATAACAACACATAAAATATTTTGATCAGGTGACTACTAGCCTAAATTTTCTAAAAACACACATAATCATGTACTAACATGTCACAAATACAAAACATTTTCAAGAAGATAAAGACATGCAGGTATGTCATTGTAATCAATTATTGAAGGATGACCATTCACTCAATGGTGGTTTGAGGTTATTGGAATAACCAATCCCAACTCTTTGGAAGGTCATAAGTTATTGTTAACATCTATGCATTATGTTACATCTAAACTGAAAAACAAAAATTGAAAGTAAACTATCTATGAAAGCAAGACACTGTAAAGAAGCAAACTAATCTCAGTTACTTCTATACCACTCTAATCCTAAATAGATACTCAAAATAATTTTAAATCATATGATGAAGTGATATAAAATAATTAATGCTTTAGGTTTCATTCACTGGTAGTAATAGGCTATTACCTTGTATGGCTTTCAATTCAAATGCATTATTTCCTAGACTATTATAAATGTGTTGTGATCCAATCCATAATGGGACAATCTTGTTGACCCTTCTTATCATGTGATTTTTTTAGAGGAATACTAAATCTAAAATTATGAATGCTTTCACTTTAGCTTTTTTTATCAAACTATTTGTTGATGATATATTTATGTTTACTAAAATTTTAGAGATATTCATCTCATATATTTTATATTTGGATGATGTTTAGTAATATTTTCTATATGTTTTCATCTCCCTCCATACATTCTTACATGAATTGGTAGCTTTTAATTCTCAACATTGTTAAAAAGATAATTTCTTGACTATGAACTAGTAATAAGGGAAAAGCTTTGAGGGATTATTTATGCTTGGTTCTATTTACCCATAATGCATTTATAATCCAATCCCTAGGTTTCCTTTTAGAACATTTATTTGCAACAATCAAATTCTTATTTTTGGACTTTATGAGACCATTCCCTTAGAGGTCGTAATTAGATGAAAATTTCATTATGATATTATTCTCATAAGTCCATTTAGTGAATTTTGTTGATTGAAAGTAGTAACATTGTTAAATACCTAATAAAATGGTGTTTTAAACCTTATAACTATATTCTTTTCTAAGAATTTGATAACTTATTACCTTGTGTTATTCTTTTTGGTGAAAAATTTAGTTCATATTTTAACATAATGCATAGATGTTAACAATAACTTATGGCCTTCTTATTAGGAACCCATGCCACCCTTCTTTTTACTTTTTTAGTATATTACTTTCTATAGACGCATATGCTTTATAAGTCATCATTTTGTTCTATCTCATATTCATGGGAAGTAATAATTACTTAGATTAGACTTAGTATATAAGTGTTGAGGCCAATGAAGGCATCCATGAATTTATTGTATTGAGCTTGCTCAAAGGAGGTTACCCCCTCAAAGTGGCCTGTGATCAATAACATCTGAATCAGTGTTTTTGATAATTATATAAATATGTTAATTCATGCATTTTCATTAAATAAATCTATTATTTCATGTATTTTCATTAATTTTTTGTAGGAGGATCCTCTCATCTAGTATTAGAGTGCTTTCTAGGGCCAAATTATTTTCTCTCAGAAGTGTTTTTTTATTCCACTACATAATTCATTTAATTATTTTTTTGAATCACAATAATCTATTTCAGATCTAGATAAATGCATGTCTACATAACTATGGGAAGTGCTTGGGCATAGCCTTAAAACTCATTGTGAGGAGTACCATAGGAACACCAAAGTAGTTGGCCCATTGAGAGGATCTTCTAACAAAATGTGTAATAGCCCCATCTTGATTGACTATCTCCCACCCTTGAGGAAAACCAAAAGCTATCATTTAGGGTAAATCTATGGCCAAATTTTTTTTGGAGAGTGATACTCACTCAAAAAGCACTGGTGTCCAAAAAAAATCTTTAAAACCTTAGGCAGTCATGGAAACTTGGGGCCCATTTCTATAAAAAAACTTGCCATATCAGATCTTCACATATTACTAGCAGAGTATTAGTAGATTTACCACACCAATTTTAGCATATTACTAGTAGAGTATCATAAAAATACCATATCAAATATTTACATGTTACTAGCAGAGTATCAAAAAACTACCATATCAGATTTATGTATATTACCATTAGAGTATCAAAAGACTTGTCATATCAATTTTAGAATATTCCTAGCAAACTATTAAAAAAAAAATTAAAAATGTTTTTTGCCATATCTCTCCATTTTTAGCCTTGTTAATCCTCAAACTTTATCTAGACACCTAAAATTCCATTCTCATGTTTTCTTCCTTGATGTCCCATATCCTGATTCCACTCCTAATTCCCGCAAATCTCAATTTTCCTTTTTTTTGGGTTTTGCCATAACTACTACTTTTATCTATTTGCCTTAAATGTTTTCCATAGTGTTCATCTCCCTTTTTTACTCCTTTGTCCCTCTTTAATAAATTTTCCAATTTTTTCATTTTCACTTCTAAAATCTCCCTCATCTTTGTCAATCAAACTCCCACTGTGCAAAAAAAATTAGTAAAAGTACCTTTACCCCTTTCGATTTCACCCAAAATAAAAAATTTCCTTACTAAATGTGTCTTAACTCTAGTTTTCCTACCCATTGAAAAAAATCTCTTATTCTGGCCATGGTAGTAACCTAAGCAAGAGAAAAAAATTTGGAAAATGAAATTATCACCCTCAAGAACCAAATCAAATATCTTGATGAAAATTTTCTTGGCCTCAATATTCAACATATCACCTTGAAAAATAGATGGTATCTAGAGTCCTCTTTAGACATCCATTTTTCTTCTTCCAATAATTTTTGTGGGTTGAAGCTTGATTTTTATCAATTCAATGGTGTAGATCTGATTGGATGGATCTATCAAGTAGAATAATATTTTAGTCTACATAATACTTTTGATTCCAACAAAGTCTTGCTTGCATCCTTTCACTTATAACATGAATCCCTTCAATGATATCATTGATATATCAAGGCTCATGATGAGTCAATATACACTAATTTTTTCACCCTAATTTTACAATGGTTTGGCCATAGTGTTTTTCATGACTTCACTAGATCACTCACTAAACTTCACCAAATAGGAACCATTAGAAAATATCAAATAAAAATTTGAAAAACTAGCCAATCACATATAGGGATTATCTAATGAATTCTTCAGGAATTGCTTTGTTGGTGGATTGAAGGATGCAATTTGATATGAGGTTAAAATGTTCCAACCCAACATGATGATGGAAGCCTTAGGATTGGCTAAGTTGGTAGAGTACAAGATCATAGCTCATAAATGATTCAAATCCATTTTTTTCCATTCAAAAATACAACTCTAAAATGATCTCAAACAACATTAGCCCCTAGAACCACTTCTATCAAGCATTTAACTGAAGAAGAGATGCGAGCACATAGAGAAAAAGGACTATGTTATAATTGTGATGACAAATTCAATTAGGGACATCAATGTGTTGATCAAAATCTCTACCTATTGAATGTGGACTTTTTGCCCAAAATTAAAGTTTGGGAAAATGCTTAGGATATAATAGATGATCCAAGAATAGGTCAACTGATTATGGAACTTGCTTCTCAAGAAGACCAACCAAAGATCTCTCTCCATGACTTAGTAGGAGTCACCACCCCACAAACCATGTGGGTCAAGGGTTACTTCAATAATATCCCTCTCACAATACTCAATGATTCTGGTAGCACTCATAACTTTATTGACCCTCAAATTACCAAATATGTTGATTTTTTTATCCATCCTTGCTCCAACTTTGAAGTCATGATTTCTAATAGGGGCACATTACCTTAAAAAGGGAAGTGTCATAATGTTCATATCTCTATTTGAGATTATAAATTACAATATGACATGTTTTCCTTGCCCTTAGGTAGATGTGATGTGTTTTGGGAGCCTAATGATTACACACACTTAGACCCATCTTATAAGATTTGGTTAAACTTTGGATACAACTTTTAGATAATGGGAAAAAACACACATTGAAAGGCTTACACCCATTGTCTTTCAACATCATAATTTCACATCACCTAGAAAATATTCTTAAGAAGAATTCACGTGTCATCATTACCTATGTCCATTCCATTCAAATGCAACCATCAATGGTCTCCACTACTTCTAATCTACAAACCATTCTGTATAGGTATGCATGTGTCTTTTTTGAGCTCATAGGATTCCCACCTTCATGGCTAGAGGACCACCATACTCAACTCCTTCCTAGAAGCATTCCTCCCAACATCAAGCCCTACCAATACCCTTTTTATCAAAATACCAAGATCAAGATGCTCAATCAAGACTTATTGAAGCAAAGCATTATTCACCCCAATATGAGCCCATATTCTTCCCCAATTCTCTTTATTTAGAAAAAAGATGGGTTATGGTACCTCTGAATTGACTTTCAATCACTTAATCACAACATAATCAAGGATGAGTTTTTTATCCCTCTTATTGAAGAGCTTCATGATGCTCATTTTTTCTCCAAGTTGGATATTCAATCTATATATCACTAGATCCATCTTCATGAGGATGATATCCCTAAGATAACTTTTCACATGCATGATCGCCATTATGAGTTTCTTTCCATGCCTTTTGGCCTCACTAATGCTCCTTCAACATTCTAGACATTGATGAATAAAATATTCCATCCCTACCCATGGAAATTCATTATGGTCTTCTTTGATGATATCTTCATCTATAGTAAAACATGGACTGAGCATCTCCAACATCTAGAGCTTGCACTACAACTTCTCTCTGATAATCATCTTTGTGAAAAACATTCCAAATGTGCTTTTTACTGATACAAATTTATGTATCTTGGGCATATTTTTTCAACCCAAGGGGTTTGGGTGGATCCAAAAAAATAATTGCCATGACAAATTGGACTCATCCTAAGACACTCAAGAGCCTCCATGGTTTTTTGGGGATGACTGGATACTATCAAAAGTTTGTCAAGGATTATGGGAAGATTGTAGCTCCACTAATAATTATGTTTTAAAATGATGCTTTTACATGGACACATGATGCTAATTGTGAATTTCAAGAATTGAAACATGCTATATGTACTACACCTATTCTAGCTATGCCAGATTTTGCCAAGACCTTCACTAGCGAGAGTGATGCTTATAGAAATGGACTTGGTATTGTTCTCATCAAAGTAGGATTCCCCATTTTGTTTATTAGAAAATCCCTTTATGGTAAGAATTTAGTACTCTCTAATTATGAGAAGGAAATTATGGTCATTTTGCAAGCAGTTTAGAAGTGGTGGCCATACCTACTGGGGAATCATTTTTGTATCAAAACTAATAACCAAAGTCTAAAATATTTTCTTAAATAATGGGTCTCTGCCCCATCATAATAGAAATGGGTTAGAAAACTCATGGGTTATGACTATGAGATCACTTACAATAAGGGTAAGGATAATATTATCATTGATGCTTTGTTTCACACATTTATGGACCCTACTTCCCTTTTAGTTATTTCTATGCCTATTCCAAATTGGTTAGATGTTATACAAGAGGGGTATGTCAATGACTCCTCATTATCTCAAATCATTGAACAGTTGGCCATTAACCCCTCTATCATACTACATTATTCTTGGGATGGTCTTTCTATGTAATACAAGGGTCATCTGGTACTTCCCTAGAGCATAGATCTTCAGCAAGTTATATTCTATGAAGTCCATGATTATCCATCCCTAGGTCACTTAGGGTTTCTCAAAACTTATGAGCAAGTATGAGTAACTTCTTTTGGAAGGGAATGAAAAAATTAGTTCAATATATGGTGGGTGAATGTGATACTTGCCAATGCAACAAGGGTGAAATAACACTCATTCTTGGGTTGCTCAAACCATTGTCCATCCTTACCAGGATTGGGATAGATATTTATATGGATTTCATTAAGGGGATCCCTAAATATAGAGGGAAAATAGTGATCTTGGTTTTAGTTGATCATCTCTCCAAATATAGTCATATTTTTGCCCTCAGCCATCCCTTTACTGCCTCCACATTCACCCAAATGTTCTTGGACCAAATTTTCCATCTTTATAACATTCTTTCTTCTATTGTGTTAGATCATGATGAAACCTTCACCATCCATTTTTGGATATAAATATTTCAGCACACCATCAATTGATTGAAGATGAGTTTCGGGTTTCATCCACAAACAGATGGCTAGATTGAAATTGTCAACAAATACTTGGAAACTTTCATTCATTACTTCACCTTTGAACAACAACATTAGTGGGTAAAGTGGATCCCTCTCATCAAATGGTGGTACAATACCTCCTACCACACTTCAACTAAAATGAGTCCATATGAATTAGTCTATGGCTAAGCACTACCAGTGTTTCTTCCATACACCCCCAGTAGTTCACTAGTTCAAGTGATTGACATGATTCTCTAAACTTGAGATTAGATCTTTAGTACCCTATAGGATAATCTTCATATGACACAAAATAGAATGAAACAACAAGCTGATCAGCACCATTCTAAGCACACTTTTCAAGTAGGTGATATGTTTTTTCTTCACCTACAGCCATATAAGCAATCTTCCCTAAAAATAAAAAGGCATCATAAGTTGGCTCCCAATTTTGATGGGCCATATAAGGTTCTCCAAAAGATTGGGTTGGTTGCTTATAATTTGAAGCTCCCACCTTCTCGAATTCACCCAGTATTTCATGTCTCTTACCTAAATAAATTTCTTGGCACAAACATCAAAGTGCAAACTATTTTACTAATAACTTTATAATGAAGGATCCATCCTTATTGAGCCAAAGGCAATCTTGGATAGGTGCACATGCTAACTTCTCTCTCACTCCATCACAAAGGTATTAATTCAATAGTATGGAATGTAACTAAAGGATGCAACATGGGAACCACTCTTTTAGATTCAGCACCAATTCACACATCTTAAGCTTTGAGGACAAAGCTTTTTCTAAGAGAGAGGGGATGTTAGGAACTTGTGTTACCCTTATTTTTACTTTGTTAGTATATTATTTGTTATGGATGCATATGATTTATAAGTCATCTCATGAGCATTTTGTTTTATCTCACATTTATGGGAATTAGTATATGTTTAGATTAGACTTAGTATATAATTAAGTGTTGAGGCCAATGAAGGCATCCATAAATTTATTGTATTAAGATTACTCAAAGGAGGTTTCCCCTTCGAAGTGGCCTGTGATCAATAACATCTAAATTAGGTTTCTACTAATTATATAAATCTATTAATTCATGCATTTTCATTAAATAAATCTATTATTTCATGAATTTTCATTAATTTATTGCAAGAAGATCCTCTCACTTCCAAAGAGTTGGGAGTGATGGTCATCCTTCAATAGCCGATTATAATGGCATACCTACATGGATTTATCTTATTGAAAATGTTTTGTATTTGTGAGATGTTAGTACATGATTATGTGTGTTTTCAAAATTTATAGGCTAGTAGTCACATGATCACAAGATTTTATGTATTGTTATGTTGCCTAAAGGATGACCATTATCTAAGTTATCATGAAAATTGATCATAATTTCCTTAACTCCTTCATTAAAAACAAAATGAAGATAGAAATTTTCATAGTTGTTTATATAGAGAATTCCCTTCTTTATCATAAAATGGGATGCATTGGGTATTAATTCTCTTATTTTTTTCATCATTCCTATGTGGAAGTTATGTATACTAAATAATGGATGATGTGATCATACCAATTATTTTTATCACACTGACATTTATCCACCTACATCATTATAATTATGGGATTGATCTCATTCATGAGTTGTGTAAGTCCATAACCTTGCACCAATTTAGTTGGTTTGATCTCTAAATCATACACCTAAAGATTTTATGTACACTTTCCTCTACATTATTTAAGATCAGTTTGTCCAACATAGGTTTCACAATAAGCTATGGAACAATAACATATATTTTTTTGTGAAGTATGTAGTTCTTGAAATGTTTTTCATCTTTTACACTTCATACACTTATTTTTACGACATTGGATAATTGAGTTTAGCATATTTTAGATTAGTGCTCATGAATTTGAGGGTATGTGTATACACAACATTTTTCAATTTATATTTTACTAATGCTTTCTCTTGCAACAATTTTTTGATGCATTAATATCCTTGAGTGCACATGTTAAAGGGTTCACCAAGAATAAGCATGGAAATGCCATGTGTGATGTATGAGAGATGTTGCTATTATATCTTGATTACACCACTTCTACTATCATTTGACCTCCTCTAAGCATTTATTTACCTCTCATTAATGTCTCTTGTCTAGTTTTCCTAACTTCCCTATATCATACAAAATCATCCTATCTGATATTATATTTGTTGTCTTCACCCTTCCTTTACTATAGTAACTAGCCTAATATAGTTCTGAGCTTGTATTCTAACATATGTACTTTATCATCCTAAACAATATTTTTATATATCAGTTAACTTATTTAAACTATATCAATTGGGTTGATATTGTTAACTTAGTGTCTAAACTTAATTTTAGGAATTGGATCAATATATAAGGGTTATATTTCATTCCAACATAAACATGTGCATGGACACACACACACACACACATTTTTTATTTTATTTTTTTCACACGCACTTCTGCCCTAAGTACATTTGAGAGAGTTAGTGTCTAAGAACCTTATATTAAGGAATCATATCTTGTCATGTCATTGAAGATCAATAGGAAGACTAATTAGGAGTTACTTGCTAAGGATATCTTAGGTATTCAACCATCCATTTGATTTATTCAACCTAAAAAAAATATTTCCAAGCTCCACTTAATCCAAAGGGGATATTGAAGTGTTGATGAGTCTATCCAAAAGTAAGTATATTATATCCTATAGTATTTCATTTGTTACTTGGTAGATTATATATTATTTATAGCTTGATAATATATGTATGTGTATCCTTGTTTAGGCCTTCTCGACACTAAATAATCTAGTGTGACTATAGGAATACTTGGACTTGCCATAATCACCTTTGGTTACCTAACTCTCATTTGGTTGACCATGGAACCTTACCTTATATGATAATTCAAACCCATCCTTAGTTTAGTTTATCTTTTACAACCAAAGTATATCTTTTGTTATGGTCTAGAGAGCTAAACACTTGTTGAGGTGTGGAGCTAAAAGCTTCACCAAATGAGCCGAGTGTAGAAGTTACAAGAATTACACAACCACTGGCATCAGTCAGGAGCGACTGACGTCAGTCAGGGGTCGACTAAGAGATGCCAGTGTCGGTCATAGATCGACTGACGTCGGTCACAGGTAGACAGGAAGGGACCAATGTCGGTCACCTGTGCGTCCAGAATCTATTTTCATGAACAGAATAGAATGTTTGCATGATAGGATTAAGTGTTAGTCTTAAGTCTACATCTCTATCTTTAATAAGATTATTTTGAGCCCTTGATGAGGAGGTGCATCTAATGGTTGTGAATGCATAGCTCATGTTTCCTAATATTATATATAGGATTAGATCTTCATAGATTATTGTAACAGTATTGAACATACATGTATATGTGAATCAATCCAAGTGTTGGAGTTGATTGTAATTAAGAGAGAGCTCTTGAGGGAAAGAGATCTAGAAAGAGATCTCTACATCTGAGAGAGGTGTGGAAGAAAAGAAGTTTCTTTAATTGTATTCCTTCTGTAAAGAGTTTAATACAAGTTTTCAGGGTGGTTTCTTGTATCTCTTATTGTTTGTTGTTTTTTTATTCTAGTTACTTATCATTCTGGTTTAATTTTGAATTTTATTGATTTCACATAGCAATCAAGTTTGTTAGTTGATCCTCAACAAGTGGTATCAGAGCTCAGGTTGACTAACAAGTGTTTCAGATCTAGTTAGTGTGTATTGATTACAGGTTACTCACAGGGATTTCTGTTTGAGTGGGAGAAGCAATGGCAGAAGAAAGTAAACTGAGAATGGAGAAGTTCAATGGCAAGAATTACCAATTATGGAGAATGTAGATAGAGGATTATCTATATCAGAAAGATCTATACTTACCATTAGGTGGAGTTTCAAGGAAGCCCACAGACATGGAAGATGAAGAATGGGAAGTTCTTGATAGAAAGGCTCTTGGGTCTATAAGATTGAGTCTGGCATCTATTGTGATATCTAATTTATCACAAGCAAAGTCAACGGTAGAGTTAATGACTATTTTAGCAAATTTATATGAAAAACCCTCAGCTTCAAATAAGGTATATATTATGAAGCAGTTATGCAATTTGCAAATGCAGGAAGGTGGATCTATATCTAATCATCTAAATGATTTCCATGGAATTGTAAATGAATTAAATTTAGTCAAAATAGTGTTTGATGATGAAATTAAAGCTCTATTAATCTTATGCTCTTTACTTGAGAGTTGGCATAGCTTGGTAATGGCAATTAGTAATATTGCATCTGCTTCAAATATTTTAAAAGTAGATGATGTTGTTAGTGTAATCTTGAATGAAGAAATTTGCAGGAAAAGCACAGAGGAAACATCAGGGAACGCTTTAAGTTTTGAGAGCAGGGGAAGGCAAAAAGAGAAGAGCAAGAAAGGGAGATCAAGGTCTAAGTCAAAGATGAGAGGTAGATCCAAATATAGAAATGGCAGGAGGATAGCCTGCTGGAATTGTGGAAAGATAGGGCACATAAGCAAAGAATGCTGGTCAAAACCTAAAGAGGACAATCAGCATGAAGGTAAAGAAGAAGCAAAAGTTGTAGGTATTACACAAGATACTCTTATATTCTCTTTGCATAATAATATAGAATCTTGGGTTTTATATTCTGGTGCCTCTTTTCATGCTACCCCTAATAGAGAATATTTCAGTGACTATGTCCATGGAGATTTTGGAATAGTTTATTTAGGGGATGATGAGCCTTGTAAAATTGTTGGCAAAGGAAAAGTGCAGCTGAAAATGCAGAATGGCAACACATGGGTGTTGAGAGATGTCATGCATGTTCCCAGCTTGAAGAGGAATTTGATTTATATAGGAAAGTTAGGGGATGAGGGTTGTACAGTAACTCTCACAGCTGAATCTTGGAAGGTGACCAAGGGTGCACTTGTGTTGGCCAGAGGTAAGAGAGTAGGTACTCTCTATTTATGTAATTGTATTACTGATAATTCTCCTTTTGTATTATCTACTTCAGATGTGGATGCAAAGTTGTGGCACCATAGGCTTGGCCACATGAGTGAGAAGGGAATGACTATTCTTAAGTCAAAAGGTAAGCTTTCAGATTTGAAAAGCATAGATCTAAAATTTTGTGAGCACTGTATTTTTGGGAAACAGAAGAGAGTGAGTTTTCTCAAGACTGGGTCAACAAAGAAGAAGCACAAATTAGAGCTTGTTCACACAGACGTGTGGGGGCCAGCCCAAGTTGCTTCTATTGGAGGATCACAGTACTATGTTTCTTTCATAGATGATGCTACAAGAAAGGTATGGGTCTATTGTATAAAGAAGAAATCTGATGTTTTTGACACTTTTAAGATTTGGAAAGCTATGGTTGAGAATGAAACAGGCAAGAGATTGAAGTGCCTAAGATCTGACAATGGTGGTGAGTTCTGCAGCCACAAGTTCAACTGGTATTGTTATATGCATGGAATACGCAGGCAAAGGATGGTTCCAAGGACACCTCAGCAAAATGGAGTTGCTGAAAGGATGGACAAAACAGTAATGGAGCATGCAAGGTGTATGAGATTGCATGTTGGTTTGCCCTTAGAGTTTTGGTTAGAAGTTGTGGATACTACAATTTACCTGATTAACAGAGGACCCTCTACAGCTCTAGATGGTGGAATTCCAGAAGAGGCATGGATAGGTAAAAAGGTAGATCTCTCATTTCTCAAAGTTTTTGGTTGTGAAAATTTTGTGCACGTTGATAAGGAAAATAGAAAGAAGCTGGATGCTAAGTCTATGAGGTGCACATTTATTGGTTATGGCTCTGATGATTTCGGATTCTGATTTTGGAATCTAAGAACTAACAAAATAATTAGGAGCCGTGATGTTGTTTTCAATGAAAAAGTGATGTATAGTGATCAGCTCAAGAAGCTGAATCAATTTAGGCAGAGCAATGGAGAATTGGATGAGGTGACAGTCCAAAATGAGCTCACAAGAAAGAATTATCATAGATAGGAAAACACAAAGACCGACGTCGGTCAAGCAGGAACCGACATCGGCAATACAGGAACCGATGTCAGTCAGACAGTGACCGATGTCGATCAAGTATAAATTGATGTCGGTCATGTGGAACTGATGTCAGCCAGTAACAGGCCTGGAAGTGACTGAGGTCAGTCACTGTTAGAGAATTTGGGTAGACAGCGTGTTGTGAATGAGTCTCAGACACTCATCAGGAGGTCAGAAAGGGTAAGTAAACCTCCAATTCAATATTCCCCTTCATTATTCTATTTATTTCTTACTGATGGTGGAAAACCAGAGAGTTTTGATGAAACAATACAGGTGGAATCCAAGAATCAGTGGGAGCTAGGCATGAATGAGGAGATTAATTCCTTGAAAGAGAACCAAACATGGGATTTGGTTGAGTTGCCAATAGAAAAGAAGACACTGAAGAACAAATGGATCTACAGATTAAAGGAAGGTGAGAATGGACAGATGAGATATAAGTCTAGGTTGGTAGTGAAAGGATTTGCACAGAAACCAGGTATTGATTTTGGTGAGATTTTTTCTCCTGTAGTTAAAATGACTTCTATACGAACTGTATTGTCTTTAGTTGCTATTGAGGATTTGCATCTTGAGCAACTTGATGTTAAGACAGCGTTTCTTCATGGAGATTTGGATGAAGAAATATATATGGATCAGTCGAAAGGATTTGAGGTCAAAGGTAAAGAGAAGCTAGTGTACAGATTGAAGAAAAGCTTATATGGCCTCAAGCAAGCTCTTAGACAATGGTATTTGAGATTTGACAGGTTTATGACTGAGCATGGCTACAGTAGGTGTCAATCTAACCATTGTGTGTATTTTAAGAGATTGGATAATGGTAGATATATTATTTTGTTGTTGTATGTAGATGATATGTTGGTTGCAGGTTCACACATGCAGGATATCTCTGAGCTTAAGGTGAAATTATCTCACACATTTGCCATGAAGGATTTGGGAGCAACAAAGAAAATCCTTAGCGTGAGTATTAAGAGAGACAGGAAAAATCATAGGTTGATTTTGTCTCAAGAGGATTATGTGATCAAGGTGTTGAAACGGTTCAATATGCAGGATGCAAAACCGGTAAGCACACCTTTGGCTGGACATTTTAAATTGAGTAAAAAATAGTGTCCTAATTCAAATGATGAGATAGAGTACATGAAGAAAGTTTCATATGCTTCCACAGTTGGGAGCTTAATGTATGCAATGGTATGTACTAGGCCCGATATTGCCCAAGCAGTGGGAGTTGTAAGTAAGTATATGGCCAATCCAGGAAAGGAGCACTGGAAAGCAGTTCAGTGGATCCTCAGATATCTAAGAGGGACCAGCAATAGGCATTTGTGCTATGGTGGGTCAAACACTTCTCTACATGGTTATGTAGATTCAGATATGGCAGGTGATTTGGATGGCAGAAGAAGCACCACAGGATATGTTTTCATTATTGGTGGAACGGCGGTTAGCTGGATATCAAAGTTGCAGAAGGTTGTTGCCTTGTCAACTATAGAAGCATAATATATTGCAGTCACAAAGGCTAGGAAAGGAGCAAGAGAGTTGCAAATTATACAGTGATAGTCAGAGTGTAATTCATTTGGCTAAGAATTCAGCCTTTCATTCAAGAACCAAGCATATATAGCTTAGATACCACTTCATAAGACAGGTATTGGAGGATGGTGAGTTGAAGCTGGAGAAGGTCCATATAGATAAGAACCCTGTTGATATGTTAACCAAGCCGGTAACAAAGGAGAAGTTGAATCTTCATTCAACTTTTGTTGGTCTTCATGATTGAGTTTGAAGATGGAGAAGCTAGAAGATGTTGTTGTACAGGTACTAGTGCAGCTGTTTATCTCCAAGTGGGAGATTGTTGAGGTGTGGAGCTAAAAGCTTCACCAAATGAGCGAGTGCAAAAGTTGTAGGAATTACACAGTCAACGGCATCGGTCAGGAGTGACTGACATCGGTCATAGATCGGTCGACGTCAGTCATAGGCAGACAGGAAGGGACCAATGTCGGTCACCTGTGCATCCAAAATCTATTTTCGTGAACAAAACAAAATGTTTGCATGATAGGATTAAGTGTTAGTCTTAAGTCCGCATCTCTATCTTTAGTAAGACTATTTTGAGCCCTTGATTAGGAGGTGCATCTAATGGTTGTGAATGCATAGCTCATGTTTCCTAATATTATATATAGTATTAGATCTTCATAGCTTATTGTAATAGTATTGAACATACATTTATATGTGAATCAATCCAAGTGTTGGAGCTGATTATAATTGAGAAAGAGCTCTTGAGGAAAAGAGATCTGGAAAGAGATCTGTACATCTGAGAGAGGTGTAGAAGAAAAGAAGTTTCTTCAATTGTATTCCTTCTGTAAAGAGTTTAATACAAGTTTTTAGGGTGGTTTCTTGTATCTCTTATTGTTTGTTGTTCTCTAATTCTAGTTACTTACCATTCTAGTTTAATTCCGCATTTTATTGCTTTCACATAGTAATCAAGTATGTTGGTTGATCCCCAACAACACTTATATCATAAGCTTAGGGTTTAGAACCATTTCCTATTGAGAGAAAAAGGACAGTTAAAGGTTAATATTATCCCATCCATACATTATGGTGAATTTTATGTGAATATTATCCTTCATTTGGTTGGATTAGTTTCATGTTTTTTCCTTCTAATTTTTTAGCAAAATATTCTAAACCATTTACCCAAATGTATTAGTTAGACTAATATAGTTTTATACTAGTTTAAAAAAGGTATCAACCAGTGCAATATTGTTATTTATTTTTATAGAATATATCAACCAACCTGATATAGTTATGTGTGTTTGTGTAAGTGTATTATCCATCCTAGTATGGTTTTGTGTATTTATCTATGTTTATTATATCACAAGTGTATTAGCCAGCCTGATGCCATTTTATTTGCATGTTTAATTTCACTACATGATAAAAATCTACATTTTGATCTTTAGTTTTCTTCATCTTACTTATAGAATATGTTCTAGTAGTTTTACAAATATATGTGAGTTGTCATTTTGGGCCAAACAATGATCTATTTTACCAACACTATGGTGTGAGGGGTACTTCCCCAATACTCAAGTGTTAGACAACACTATGAAAGGAGTTTATATTTTATGTACCTCATGGTATATAAAAAAATTCTAAGGTTTACTTATTTTTATTTAGCTATAGAAATCCAACCAATGGTTTAATTTATTTGTGCATAGGTAAGAAGTTATTCCTATGATATTACTCTCAACTTACCTTAGAGATGGGGTTGGGTAACAATAGGTATGGTGGAATCCTTTTTAGTTTGTTCCTTATTTAATGATTATAATTAGTATATATGAGATCCTAAAAATAAATCAATTCCTTTAGTATACATATATTTTTTTCATAAACTAGTTAGATAGATTTTAGTTTGTTTTCTTTATAGATTGTATCAGTCAGCCTAATATTATTCTATGTTGTATTTTCAAACTACATCAACCAACTAGATATAATTTGTTTTATTTGGTATTATATATTCAAACCCAATATAGCTATGTTTACTCTCTTTATTGCATTGACCAACCTAATACAATATTATATCCTAAAAACTGCATTGACGAGTTTAACTAGTTTCTTTCCTTCTGTATCAACCAACCTAATACAATTTTTTTACCCAACTACTAGCAATGCCACCTTTTTACCATAACTATAATAGCTAAATCAATGTAGTGTATTCAATTCATAAATTATATAAGCCAACCTGATATAGTTTTATATTATTCTTATAAACAAAAATTATATCATCCAACCTAATATAATATTTTGTTAGTCCAAAAAACCTACTATGGAGCTAAATGTATCCCTATTAGGGATATATAATTTTGTCTATGAACATATAAATGCACAAGCCTTACTTATCCAAGCCAAATAATAATATATCAAAAAAGAGGAAAAAAAAAAAATAGTTCCCTTAATAAATTTTGTCTAAGTTATCAATCCCAAATTAAAGATGGAAACCCAATGGCAAAGTAATAATATCACCTCACACATGTATGAATATTTATTTATCATTGAATATTAGTATGTCACTTGATAAAATAAAAATGTAAGTTTATTTTTTATTAAATCATGAATTTTTTAAAGAATGTTGACCAAATTTTGACCTCAAAGTAAAATGGTTCAACCCCTCTAAACTTAAATTTTTCATGGGATTATAAATACTTCGTTGTGGTCTTTTCATGGCCTTAAATAGTCCTATATGGTCTTCATATGGTCACATTAGTCATTTCTTAGCTTGGTCTAATGTTTGGTCTCATGTGTACTTGTCTAGTCCCAAGGTTCATTTATAAGGTATTGATGTTGTCAAACATGTTAAAAGGTTTGATATGGTTTAGAGTCATTACAAAAGTATATTAATGTGTCAATATCATGTATTAACCTTTTATTTGGTTCTTATGTACAAAATTGTCATTTTGGTCACCTTTTGGCCTATTTTATGGAGTTGTACATACCATTCCAATATGTAAACATTTAAATAAGATTATTAAAATAAATTATGTCATAAATAGGTCAAATAATGCTCAATAATGGTTAGACACTGATAAAACCTATATTTTAATGCCCAAAATGAGCAAAATGACACTTTACAAGCACTTTTGGCCACTTGTACAGCCTTGAAAAGTCATTTGTTAGTTAAAAATGGTTTCAGAGTGTCCCTTTGGATCCTTAAAATCATTTTCAAGATTTGTATCAAGTTTTAGGTTTAATAAGTACTTCAAACATTCCCTCTCCTCCATCATTGCCTTCACAAGCTAAGAAAGGCAAAATTCAAGTTGATGGTACGGCCAGGAGAGAGAGAGAGTTAAGAGCTAAAAATTTGGCCATTTTTATTGGTAATATTAATATTTAAATTAGTTTCATTTATTTTCATATTCATGTCCCTTCCTTTATAAACAATCACTAAGAGTGATAGCAGGTTACTATAACTTGTCCATCCAAGCAAGGTTTGATTGTGCTTCTATTTCTCCACTTCAAAATTTGATGGAGAAGAATGGTTTTTATGGATTTTTTTAGAGTTAAAATATCTCCTTTACACTTTGGTTTAAATATCTAACTAATCTCCATGAATTGTCTTCAGTAAGATAAAAAGTCTCTCAATGTATAGGGCATTTCAGTCATTCATATTGCAAGTTTTAGTTGTCTGAGATGTTGGTTACTTTTAAAGTTTTTTATTACTCCATTTGTCATGAAAAAACTTCTCATTATTCTATAATTCATGTGTCCTTTCTTGGGAAAAATATCTTTGAAAATAGTACTTCAAAAGTCATCATTCCTTGCTCTTTGAAAAGCATGCTACAATTCATCAATGGTCTTCCACAAGTCTGAGTGCCATGTTTGATTTGAATGGTAATAAGAAACTAATGTTTGATATTTTTGAGGAGGTTTAAATTTAAATTTATCGAGAGATGTGATCAAATTATACTCTCAATTAATGTTGAAGTGTGTCTTAGTCATATACAGGCCTACAGGCCTACAAGTAGACATTAACGAGTCTAAATCTATGTTATAGATGCATTAAAAACACTGAGATGTACCTTGAACTCCTTGATACTCATTAAATTCTAGCTATTTCCATTGAAGATCACTAACAAGGTATGAGTGATGAAGAGACCTATCCACTATGCATAGAGTTTCATATAAATCCATGAGTTGATTGTATGTATAGGTTTGTATGGACTAGAGAGACATCTTGAAATGATATAATGTTTGGAAAAATGTATACATGACTATTGATATTTGTTAGATAATGGGGAAAGAGTGGATCAAATAATAAAGGTGTCTAAAGGTCCAAGATTTTGTCTTTACAACTTGTGGAAATAAATAGAGACCTATTGGTCCTTATTTTAGACTCAAACCAACTAACAAAAGCAAGGTCAAATCAAGTTATAAACATGACTCTATCATGGGAGAGTTCACAAAACACTGGGGGAAGCTATACCACTTGAAATTAAACAGGAGGTCAAAGTACTAAGCTAACAAGCCTAAGACACACATAATATTGTGTACAGATTTGAGAAGGCAAGAAGTTGAAAAGGTCATGAAGTGGCTATTAGAATTTATGGGATAGTGATAATGAACATTTCATAATATTTGGATATATTCAAATCCATGACAAAGTATAATATCAACTTTCAAGCCTGATGCTCAAACTCTTATCTAAATGGCCACCTACAACCATGCCTAGACAATTAAAGAACAAGGTATATTGGTGAAGTTTAGAGTTTAAATACATTGATAAGGTCCTAATATATCAAAAAAAATGAGACAGATTCATTGGGATTTCAAAGATATTAATGGAGTCCTAAATCCCTTAAATGCACTCAGGATACCCTAAATGACTACCTACAGTCACTCCTTGAAAAATTAGTCTTAACAGTTGTGTGTTTGGAAATATGTGGTGTCTTAGGCAATTTAGAGAGGATTTATACACTCCCAAGTAGTAGTAAAGGTTATTGAGGTATCTAATAACTTGAAAAAAATCCTAAAAACCTAACCTACAGTCAAACACCCTATCAATACCTATAGGACTATTAGGGTGAACAAGCTTGTTTCAACCTAAAAGAGGAAGGCAGGGTCTATACAAAATAACATTGGGTTATAGCCTTGGTGAGAAGTAAATTATGACGTCATTGAGACTCAATGGACTTGAAGAAATAGTTCAAAGAGAATGACTTAGTTAACTTTCAACCCTGCACACTTAGATTTACCTACAGGCATGTTTACCTCATGAGAAGTTTTGCTTAACTAAGGAAGTCAAAATTCTGAGAGATGGAAAGGTAAATAATTTTAAGGATTTTTAAGATAGTAATATATCATTTATCTCTCAAACTTGATGGCCAAACAAATGGAAACCTTGCTTGCTTAGCCAAGACAAGCTATAAGCATGCCTACTTTTGAGAAGTATTTGTTTGTTTGAGAGGTTTAAATATCTATAGGAGGACTGAGGAAAAGTAATATATTTGAATATGATTATATGGTGATAAAATAACTCCATTATCATTTAGAACCATCAAGAAATAAATACAATGATGTCAATTCCTATCTAGGACTTAAAAACCTATAATTGAATGCACAAACCTATAAGGGTAGCCATAATAAAAGTGTTAAGTTGGAGATGAATTGAGAGGTTTGAGGACCTCCAGGAATTTTTAAAGACTCAAAAAAATTATTTTATAAGTTATTGGAACTCCTGTAATAAATGAAAGAGGTAGACACGGTCAATAGGGTTTCTTGCCTTACTTTACTCACAAACCCTAAGCATCAACTAATGGTGTGTGCAAGAGCTATGATTAGTAAGGAGAGTGAAAGAGAATTTTTAACATGGCATGAAGAATGTCATATACCTTAATAAGTCATTTTATCAAAACAAAATTAATAAATCTCTCTCAGACTTGTTTTCTTCCTAGGCCTCATAAAATGTAACCTACCAGCCCGAGAAGTTGTCTTTCCTTGCTCAATATAGTAAGAAGATGTTGCATGGGACCTTGGGATCCTAATGAGAGTTATCTACCCTAGTGTACTTGAAATTTGTGAAATTTTTTAGTTGATTTATGCCCCAATATTTATGAATCATCCTTAGAGGTTGCCAAAGAGAATAGTTCTAACCTGATGTGAGAGAAGATAGTTTTAATGCCTCCAAATAGATTGGATGAACTTCCAAATGACTTGAATCATGTTCAAAAATCTTTTGAAAAATACCTCATACTTTTGGTTCATACTTATATGTATATAATTCTCTAGAATAAGCCAAAAAAAATTGTTTTAAGTTGTTTGGGAGGTCTGTACAAGGTGTCATAACTTCAAAATTGGCATGGATGCTCTTCAATGGGTTATCAAGCTGAATCACATGTTTATTTGAAGTTTCACAAGTGTGGGAAGCCTATGGAGACACAATTTAGTCTCTAAATAGGAAGGCCTAATTGAGACCTAGTTAAGAGAGATAAATGGATGAAAAGGACACTTTTACTCACTTTCGGGACTTTAAACCTGGCATGGAGATGTAATTACATACTAAGTCCTAGAATATACCTTAACTTTCTCAGTAACATCCACACACTTCTCCACACAAGGAGAAGTGTACAAGGTGTCATAACTTCAAAATCGGAATGGATGTTCTTCAGTGGGTTATTAAACTAAATCACAAATTTATTTGAAGTTTCACAAGTGTGGGAAGCCCATGGAGACAAAATTTAGTCTTTAAGGAGGGAGGCCTAATTGAGACCTAGTTAGTAGAGAGAAAAAGATGAAAAGGACACTTCCACTGACTCTCAAGACTTGAAACTTGACATGGAGATGTAATTACATATTGGGTCCTATAATATACCTTTATTTTCTCATTAACATCTGTACACATCTCCACACAAGGAGGTTTTCATGATTTTAGGGATACAAGGAATGAAGCCAAAATGGAGCTTTTACTAAAGAATGAGTTCTTGAGGTTGGTTTCAGACTTATAAATAATTTTTTTTATGTCTAATATGATTTTAATATGCCATCCATGGAGAGATAATGAGTTGGAGAAGATTAATTCATGTTTTGACACTTGTAAGCAAGATTGGCCTAAGGAGATGAAGAGACTTCTAGACACCTAGCAAGAGAATGAAGTGATGTGTCAAAAAAAATATAAAAATATTAGTTGAGAGGTGTTAATAGCATATCAAAGGTGTATCTCAACATGATCTAACCATCAATAATGCCAATTGTCCATCCACAAGCTAAAGAAGGGGCAATTTTAAATAGCAAATGTAAGGTGTTAAGCGAGGTTTAAAACTTCCACACCACTTGTATAAGGAGAACATATTTAGGAGAGTACACTTGTCTTCTAAGACATTTTTAGATATTTTTATAACTCCTCTCTTATTTGTAACTATATTTGAAACATCTCTCTCTCTCTCCTATGCCTTGCTTTCCTTTCACTTTCTCTATATATTGAGCCTGAATTGGCTAAGTTGGTATCTTCCACCTAGGTATGGAAAATCCATACCCATCTATATGTCTTTGATTAATTAAATACAATTATTTTTACCTCCTCCCATGATTTTACTTTATGTGAATGAATAGTTGATCTTGTCAAGTGAACTGACTTGTCTTCCTTGGCATGTTGTCATTTCTAATAGCTAGATGTAACTTGAAAGCTTATTTTTTAGGTCATGTGAAGTTTATAAGTGTGGTTCAAGGGTTGAATGATATTTTATATCATTTAGTGTCATCCAAGACCACTTGGTCAGTCCTCCTAGTCTAAGAAACCATCACAACCTTCACATTGAAAGACTCATGTGAGGGATTCAAATTAGGGGCAGTGTATGTAAGGTTAGTTTTCTTAATCTATAAGTGCACATGCATTTGGTTGATATATATCACCTATTTGGTGTATCACCCCCTTTTTTTTCATGTCATCCTTTTCCCTTTTCTTTGTAAATTAATAACCTAGTAAAGCCTAATTGATACATCAAGGGAATCTAATCTTATAACCTAGAGGTTTGATCCATCTAAATGCCACCCATAACCTAAGGTCAATATCATTGCATAGCTCAAGTTGAGAAGGATTGAATCACCCTTCCAAGGTGTAAATTTGAGCTATAATAAATACCATATTGGTTTATTTTCAAACTTTAACTAGTAATCTAAGTTCTAACACCTAACAGTGTTTCCTTATAGAAGTTACCTTTTCTATCCAATATAACCCCATTATATTTTGAATATGGACCCACATATTATATAAATAAACATGAAAATAACTAGGGACTTCACAAATTAATTTTTTAAATTTGAATTTTTTTAATCTTATGATATTATTAATTTAAAAGTGATTAGCTAAATGACCATATTATAAATGAATTATAGTTGAGTGTATATAGATGAAATTGGTTCTATTTGAATCTATTTAGGTGAATAATTAAGACTAAAAAGGCTTTGATTAATTTTGGCATTCTCACACTATAAGACATGTGAGGCTTCAAAATTGAACTTTATGATCGCTTTTATGATTTTTCGTAGTACTTTTTCTTGTTATACTTAGTCAGATAATTTTGAAATGGAAGTTAATTTATGCCTTATTATGCATATAATATTTTTCATATTTATATATACTTCACACTCGTATGCACTATTTTAAAACATTACAAGACTCTATACTTATTGAAGCATGCCAAGGTTCCTACTCTCATTCATAACTCCCCACACCTTCAATGCATCAATTTCGTAGTCTTCATATTTCATATTTCACGTAGATCAAAAGAAATCAAATAACCTATTTTTATGTGACTATAAATAAATCATAATAGTAATCATGTTATGATGTTATTGTGCACACACCTAGCATCTATGAAGGGATTACATAAGAACAAAGAACCATGAAAGTGAGAACTAACAAGGGAAGGTTATGCATCTAAATTTTAAAACCTCTTTATTTTACCTTTTTTTTTTTAAATTATTATATTTTAATATTTTATAATAGGTTTAAAATTATAAAACTTAATAATGCTGAATATATATAATAGTCAACAATTCTTATTTTGACAAATGTTAAATAGAGAAAACTACTCTTTTAGGAAATAACTAAGAAGAGTTATACTTAGCTCACAAATAGATTTATGTTGAATGTTTTGACTATCTGAGAGATAATATTAGAAATATAAGTTATTGTGCATACTTATAATTAGTAATATAATTATAAATATAATCAATATAGGTTCGTTGTAAGTTGACTATAGTGTGTAGGTCATTCTTATTCATTTACTACAAACTCATCCCAATTTACTGTGTTCACTAACTAACAAGAAAATACATAAAATAACCAAATTCAAGATATGATATATCATAGGTATAAGTATATAATATTTCTTAATGTGACCACCATGAGTGGATAGGATTGCACTATACTCAATTACATTTACTAGTGACTTGTCTTGATTGACTATGATAGAAAATTAATCATCGTGTTCTTTTTGCATGTGTCTACCAAGTAATCTAAGATATCACAAATTAAATTTTACAATGGCAAAATCCATGTTTTGTTTATTTTCTATTTAAAACCCTAAGGGGACATTTATAGTATGAAAACTTACAAAAAATAGGGGACTATAATAGGTTGCCCTGATCTCAATCACCTCCATGATGATTGACTACTACCCACATATCCAATACTCTAAGGATGGAAATCAAGCCCAAAAAATTATCCCATCTATAGTGAATGTTTAATTATTTTCCTTAAATATATGAAATTATAAATATAGATCTTATACTTTATAATGATAACTGTTGACTTTATTTGAGGTGCCTTGGACATGTCTTGTGGCTACTCCTTGTGAGTGATCTTGAATTTAGGAATAATAGGGTATAATTTCTCAATTTCAATAAGTGTGTAAGCTTGAACCAAATGAAGAGAGAGTGCGGAAAATTAATTAATGTTGATATGTACTTATATTCAAATATTTTAATAATTTCCTTGAGTCAACCTTATGAAAAATGTGGTAAGACCCAAAATATTATTTTAAATATGATAAACTTCTTATTATTTGCTACGATATGTGGCTAACCTAGGACAACACAAGCACACTACACTAATGTTTGCATTTATAAAACTTATCTTAAAATATAAAGGACCTATGTCCTAAGTTAGAGATACTTTGAAAATGATTTTAGGTAGCGTGAGTATTTGACAATGAAAGTTTTGTCAAACAGTGATGGAAATAAAAGGGTTGAACTTGCATATGGGTAAACTTCTTAGAGAAATGGGGAATAAGAGTCATATAATTTGTATCAAGTAATATGTTTTATAATAGGTAAATAATTAGAATTTTAAAGCACATGTGACTAATTTTATGTGTCTACATCCCTCCCCTCAATTCCCTCCTCCCCCATGCCCTTATTCTAGTAATGAAATCATTAGAGTAAAGTAGAAAGAATTGAACCTGATTGTTTACAACACACATTAATTTTGAGAATATAATTCAATTTTTTAGGGTACTCAAGTTTAGCGAACCCTGCAATATATCATTACTTATTTATTTTTTTATTTTTTTAATTAAATTTTGAAAAACTGATAAGAGAGCAAGGAACGGTTACACCTGTATGGAGATGAAACAAAATTAACATGTAACTTTTAACCAATGATGGAGAACTATGTCCCCATTTTCTAAGCACTTATATAATTTGAACTAAATGTGAATTTAGAGTGATAAAGTCCTAATCATTAATAAATAATCAAGTTATTAAGTTGGAAATGTGTATTATTTCAACTCTCATGAAGTAGGAACAATACCCAATGTACTAAATCAAAAAAGGGTGGAATCATGATGGTTTTGTTATAAGTGATTTAAAAGTCATTTTTAATTATTAAACCTCCACTTAAATCACCCAAAACATAAGGTGGAATCTCATAATGGGTTTGATAGGAGTAATGTCATGGTCATTATGTGTCATTCAACCTAAATGTAATTACCCACACAGATCAAATCGTGTCGTTATAGATGGATCTAGATTTTATTTTCATAATATAAAGGATGTGAATAATATATATTCCCCCATAATTACCACATTGCTCATTTATTTTGATTGAAATGGATATTTTTCATTTGAAATTGTAACTTTGAACTTTTAAATTTAGAATTTTACAACTTTTAAAGTTAAAACTTTGCATTTTGCAACTTTGAACATTGAAACTTTGCATTTTTTATTTTAAATATTGTAACTTTAAATAAACATGAACATTAGTGTGTATCATGCACCCTAATTTTATTCTAATGATATGGATGTTATGCACCTTTATGCTCAGTTGTAACTATATTTGAAACTTCTTACTTTTATCATGTAATTTTGATCAATTATAAGTATGTATGATTTTATACTTTGAGTATTTGAAAAATTGAGTGTATATACATGTCACATACCCCATAATCTATATTAATGTCCCAATTTATACCATATATTTTATTTTTCATTATTTTTAATATTTCAAAACATATACCCTACCCTAAATTCAATATTTGTCTATTCAAGGAGGCTTGGGTTTCTATGACAAGCCCACTATGATGTCCCTTTTTTAATATGAGGTATGTAGCTTAAAATTCAATCATATCTAAGGAAGAGTTCACTATATCATGTGATAAAGATAGAATCATGTAGTAATTATGTCACTATCTGCAGAATATGTCATCATATAAATACAATTTTTATTAAAGCATGTATGTTACATATTGAATGGGAGCATACAAGTTTTTGTCTAGATAAATATATAATTAAATCATGAAATAAATTAATTATCTTAGAAGCAATTTATGTAGGAAAAGTGCATGATATGTATCATAGAACCACTAGCTTAGTAATTCCAACAAACATAAAAAATAACATCACAAAATGTCATTGTCATAAAATAAGGCCAAGTTCCACATAAAATGGACATGAATATGTTAGAAAAGAAAACGGATAAGGAAATATACACAAAGGACATTAATAATGTTGTAAACTAGAGACTTTTTCAAATGTCACACAAACAAATATTACACACATAAGGCCAAGGCCCACAATAAATGGACATGTTCAAATGTCACATATACCAATAAAAAATATCAAAGATATGTTCAATAAATTTGCACACAAATGCCAAGGGAAACACGTAATATGCAAACAATGTCTATTCTATCATGCAAGAAATTAATCAACATAGAAGGAACATAGAACAAATGAATACTTGTCTATTCCATTCAGATGTATTATTGTCATATCATAATGAAATAGCATATTCATGTAGCATACTATAAAATATGAGTGGTTAGAAAACACTTGTAGTACATGTATCTCAATATTTCTTTTGAGGTCATGGATATATATGACATGATATTTTAACATTTAAATTTAGATTCCTCTAGCATATGCATGGCTATTAAGTAGAAGAGAGTCCAACATCTAAGAATGCATATACATTTTATGTCCTACATCACACTCACATACCTCTTGAAATACATGTATGTTTAAAAATAATATGTTATATACCAAATATGTGATAAATAACATATGAAAATAACATAAACTAGCATCTCATGTCATGCTCAAGTCTTTATTTTTTTTAAATATTTTGAATGTTTCTACATTTTTTTAATATTTAATTATGTTTTATATATATATATATATATATATATATATATATATATATATATATATATATATATAATTTAAATGCATATGAAAGTAGAAATGCATATAAAATATAAGAATGGAAGGGATATAAGTAACCCACTACATGTTTTAGTGCTATGTGAATAAAGTGCAAGTAAGTAATATGCCCCCACTTAATATAAATTAGGACAAGTGTCATGGATATGTGAATCAAGATAAATAAATCAAAGAGGAAAAGACAAATTCAAGGGTTGTAATAATAGAGGAGTAAAAGGGATGAGTAGATATGAGGAAGCTATATACAGTGAAGAGTATGGTAACTTAACTAATAAATTGGTCCAATGGATGTTCCCATGGATTTCTTGCACAACATATGTAAACACCTTATAAATTTTGTGTTAAACTACTAATTAGGATAGGATGTCACCATGGAAGTCATTTTTTATTAGGAGTGTCATACCAATATTCTGTGTAATCATGATCAAGATCATAATCATCTTATTAGATTTATAATTTTGATATGTCATTTTTGTCATTATTTATATTTGTATATGTAGATCCAACTGCACCATAGTATGGAATTAATGTTTCTAATGCCTTTAGATTTTTTTAATGGGTTAAATCATGGGATTTTGTTATGATTGTATTATTTATCTGTGTTGGAATGATAGCTAAAAAAATTATTGCTCTTTCTTGAAATACTCATTTGCTCTTGAGATGGTAACAATCACAGCTTCATGCTCAAATGTGAAAGAGTTATGATCTTTCTCCAATGTTACCCTTGTTTCTCTCATCCATGATTTCCTAAATTTTGCATTTCACTTATCCAAGATAGGGTCAATTTGAAATGTAATTTACCTTTTTTTTTATCCTAGTGTTACTAGAAACTTAGTATATCCAATACAACATTGAGGCCCAACAATATTTCCCAAATTTTGTTTATCATGCCCTAGATATTGAATAAATAGCATGCTACTTGTATTGGCCTCATGAAAAGAGGTGAATTTTATTGTGGTACATTTATTTCCATTGACATGAAGACAAATAATTATTGGATCAATAAATGATGAATGTTTTTTACATGCTTCTTATTGAACCAAATTATACTTATTTAAAGCCTCTTGATTTTGACTATCCTTTGTAAGAAACCCTTTTTTGAACCTAGAATTTTCTAGCTTGAGTTTGTATTTTCAATTTCTCCATTTGTGCTTATGCATGTAAGGGATTCTCTTTTTTGACTTGTTCCCTTTGTATTTGATCTTATTTTATTTGTATACTTGCTTGTTCTACCTTTTTTTCTTGCAACTATCCCTTTTGGAAATGTTCTTTAAGTAACTTGTCTTGTTCACAACATGTTATTTACAATTTTTATTGTTCAACTTGTTTATTTATTTTGACTTGTATTTGTTATTGAAAACATGTGAGATTAATTATAATATTCTTAAGCTTGATAGTATTTTCAATATTTTCTTCAAGTGACATAACCCTTAAAAATAAAGCTTAAATTTGATCTTGATATTATTTTTAATTAATACTATAACAAGAGTTTTTATGTTGAGGATGTTGATTACCCTGAACTATATCCTTTGTCTTTAGAGGATTTTTCCTAGATAATAGTATTTATTTTTTCCTTTTTTTGTATATAAATCCTTTATATATTTTTAAACTCCCACAAGTGAATAGAGTACAAGATAAGCATTATTTGGGATCAACATGATTTAAATGTAGCTTATTCAACTTTTCAACTTCTATATCTTGCATATCATCATTGTCACTATCATACCAATGTTTAATTATGAAATTGGAATATTTGAAATTTTCTAAAAGAGGGAAATCTAGTATTTTATCATATTTTTTATATAGTGAATGGTAATGCTTTTTGTTTATCTTATTGAATAATTGTTACTAGTGATTTACTATGTTTTGCATAGTTTATCCTACCTCACATATATATATATGATAAGTGTGATAATTATTTCATGTGGTATAATAGAATGATCCTCAAATTATGATTGATTCATTTTGAAGTATCTTAATAGTGTATCATCTAATAGAAGAGAATATTCATATTCATCATTTATAAATTTGATATATCTATGGAATGTAGAAGTTAAAGCCTCCATGGTGTGAATCCAAGGTCTCCCCAAAATTAAATTTTAGTGTAATTTGTTGGACATAACTTGAAAAATGGTAGGCACTATTTTGAGGCCTACTAGTTGGTCTAATGTGATAGCTCCAAGTTTGGAGAGGAGTATTATCAAATCCCCTAATATTATAATATGATTTTTGGATGTTATTCAAATAAAGACCCATTTTTGTAAGACAAAAAAACTACAAATATTAAGTCTAAACGATTTTTGACCAATACACACTTGATTAACATTCCATGTATCTGATCTTGAATGAATAATGAAAGATATTTATCTATGATGTTTTTAGAAAGTAAGTCTTCATTATGGAAAATAGTGATCTTATTGAAATATTTGATTGTATTTATGATAGAATAAAAATATGATGGCTATGTATAACTAGGGATATTTGTATCACATAAATAATTATATAAGATATCTTTGTAAACTATTGATCTCTTTAAGTGCTCCAAGTTATAAATTTTAGAGGGGGTATTATTGATTTGATCGATGATATCATAAACCTTAGATGGATTTGTTTTTCATGTGGGAGGTGGTGGGGTTTATGGAGGACCATGTTGACTATCTCCATTTTCATGTTGTGGGTGAGGTATACATCCTTTTTTAGTGTTAACGGCATAGACATTGGGATCTAATATAAGCCTTGGGAGAATAATAGGAATAATATGGTGATTAAGATAAAATTGAGGTTTAGGAGCTGTAGGTATGAACTAATTCATGCAATCCTTTTAGTGCTTGGTAGTGATAGACAAGATATCAGATTGGATATTGAAATGATATGAATAATGAAAGGTTTGTGATTATACATTAGTATTTTTTCCTTTTTGTTGTATTTAAATTTGTTGATTCTAATAGTTATTAAGTCCAAATAATTTCTTGAAAATTAAGACATAATATTATATTAAACCTCAAAAAATGGGGAGAAATGCATTCATTTCTATTATGGTTTGAAACTTTAAAAAAATTACAAGTGTTAAGGGTGCCACTATTCAAGGTGTTTTTGCTTTATATGCTCTCAGATATATTTTTCCTAGTCATAGATGGTGAACATATATACAAAGGTAATAACTATATAGGAATACACAATTCTTTTATTTTTAATATCCCATCTCTAGGGTACATTGAGAGTAAATTCTCAAGGATAACCACTTACCAGTGCACTACAAAAAAAATGGTCAAAGTCTTCCTTTGGCTGAAAATAAAACACTGGTAATTTATGATAGACCTTGAGATACATGGAAACTAAAATACCAAATAGTGTTATTTAATAGATTTAATATTGAAGCGGTACCCCTTACACAATGGATTATGTAAAACTAGAGGTTGATTTACCAAAATGATAACTCTTATGAGTTTTGAAACTACTGAAACAAGGTTTTTAGATAAAATAAATTCAAATTGAAAAAATAAATTCAATTTCAAATAAGAAATTCAAGGGATTAAAAATAATAGTTTGGGCTCACCAATATGTTTTACCCACTTTTTTATTAAAAATAGGTTTAAAACTAGAAAATATAAGAAAAATAAAGATATACAATAATCAACAATACATATTTTGAAAGGTGCTAAATATAAAATATTGTTATTTGAGGAAAGCACTAATAATAGATATATTTATCACACACAAATATTTATGTTGACTATTATAAAAATCCAAGAGAGATAATCATCAATACAAGTGAGTGTGCATGCCTAAAATCTAGAATAGAATCTAGACATGTCCACTTTAAGTGGACTACAATGCATTTCATTCTTATATGTTGACTATGGACTCAAGCAAGTTGAATTTTTTGAATGAATGAATATAAAATATAGATATAAATATAAATTTTATAAGTGGTAGAAGTAGAGAATATTCTTGGATGTGACCATTGTAAGTATACAAAAGCACAGTGTGGTCGATTCCATTGAGTGTAGGCATGCCCCAATTGAATGTGATAGAAAATGGATCTATGTGTTATTTATCCCAATGTCATCTGAGAAATATGAGATATCAAAAATTAAAATTATGATACGCATGATTCCTTGTTTTTATTATTTTGTATTTAAAACCCTAAGGTCACTTTGAAAACTTTAAAACCTAGAAAAAAATTGGAGTGTAATGGGTTGATAAAACCTCAATCACCCCATTGATGATTAAATGTGTGATTGTGCTTTTTGACTATATGTACGCATATAGAAAAATAGCTTTGATACTTTAAAATGATAGCTATATAATTGCTTTGAGGTGATTTGGACTTGTATTTTGGCTACTCCTTTTGAGTAATCTTGAATTTTAGAATAATAAGGTATAATTTATCAATGTGAAGAAGTGTGTAATCTTAAACAAACTAAATAGAAAGTGGTAAAAATGAATGACTCTTGATATGTATTTATAGGCAAAACTTTTGGTAATTTCCTTTATATGGATTTATAAAATGTGTCGTAAGAGCCAAAATAATGTTTTGAATTTAATAAAATATAATTATTTGGCATGGCACATAGATGGCCAAGATGGATAGGAGTGTATTGTGTTTATATCCGCATAGATTCGACATTTTTGAAAATATCATCGACCTCTTTTTGGAGCTAGAGAAAATATGAGATTGATTTTAATCACCTTGAGTATTTGACATTGAAATTTATGTGAAAGAGCTATGGAAACCAAAAGATCAAACCCACATATGGATAAAATTCTTAGATAAATGGAAAATAGGAGTAATGGAATTACGATCAAGTCATGTGGCTAAGAATATGTCAAGAAATAGCATGTTCAAGTACATGTGACCAAATTCATGTGTCTATATTGGCATAAATACACAATTTAGCATCATGTATGCACTAGATGAATGTGAGAATATTAACTAATTAGAAATGGAAATGTGGCTAGCAAATAAGGCACTCACACATTAACTAAGCATAAGTATCAATTACACAATCAACATAATAAAAGCACATGTATGGTCCAAAATCACTATGATAAATCCATTAAATATAGGTAAAAATAAAATTTTCAATGGGAAAAAATGTTTAATATATGTAAAAGGAAATTTTTAGCATTTAATATTCATAAACCAACAAGCTCATGCCATCATTATAATATTTAAGGTAAATATAAACTAAAAATAGGTTTCATCTTTTTTTTATTTGCATTCAAAGACACTAACTAAGATAAATATTAATAATATATAAAATTATAAATTATAAAATATTATCAATTGTTTACGGATAAGAGATATACATGATCTTAAATGGAAGTTGATAGAGTATACTATTGCATAGATATAGATTCTAATGCAGAGCATCACAAGAAATAAAGAATGTAAATGTCTTAAAGTGTTTCATAATGACTATTTTTGTATTTATTGGGTAGGAGACATATTATAGGGTCTTCTAGAGTGTTTTTTATTCATTAGGAGTCTTTTAAGTGTGTGCTCCAATCCATTTTGGAGTTTCCTACCAAAATGCTTATTTTAAAATTTTGAATTATAAAACTTGGATTAGAGTGATGTTTGGGTCTTGTAAGGTTGGAAAAAGTTTTTAAATTATCCTATAAGTGTCTAAAAAGTTTCATAATATATAATTCATGAAAATAACAATTTAAATCAATAATGTTATATGTGTTACTACCCTCCATACATGGAGTTATCAAGAAAGAAGTTAACATGCATGTTTGGCAAGATATAAATGGAAATTATTGAAGATTGAGGAGAGATTATTATTAGGGTTTTATAATGATAGTATTAGGAGAGGTAATAATGAGAGAGGTAGATAATCCCTATAAAATATCATGATGTGAAGGAACTCTTCCTACAATAAGAATAATTATGTACATAAGACTATATATGTGTTTATGAGAATGGAATAAAGTTTTGTTTGAAGAATAATTGTTGAAAGATTATGAATAGAATGGATGTGTTTTTTTATATACATTTTTATATGGTGTTTCCATAATCATAACTCAAATAATAAGGTGAGAAGCTATAGCCTACTCTATTGAGAGCAATTCTATGATAGTTCCAAAAAGACAAGTAAGTTTGAATAATTATGATTGTTTAATGTAATATTGATTTTTTAAAAGCATAAATATAGTGAGAATTTGTTACTTTATGATATTTAACCATTTAAATTATCATATATCCTTGGAGGAGTGTAAGAGACAATTACAAACCTTCATATATAGTCATAAAGGAGCACCATGTTTACATAGTCAAGAAAGGAAGATAATAAAAAGTTTTTGTGAGTTTTCCATGATCTTTGATATGAGAAAAAAAATTAATTTTGTTTTATTTTTTTAATTAATGGTTTATGTTTCCAATCTCTAGGTATAGTTTGGACAAGGTAAAGAAGACTATGTGTTTACATAGTCTAGTTGAGAACGTAGGAGCGACTCTTTATAAGAGATTCCATTACTTACATAGTGAAATTATAGTAAGAATTATCTACATGGTTTAAGTTATAATATTTAATTCTCATAATATACAAAATATAAATACTCAATACAAAACCTTCTTATAAGTACACACATTCATATCACACGGTCCATAAAGAACACATAATTCTATATTTTTGCATGTAAGAACCTTTTGGGGATTGATTAAGGACTAAAAAATTTTGGATAAATTGTATTTAGGTTGGGTAGACATAAATTATCCATTATATAATTTTTAAAGTGATTAAATATCATTTGATCTAATTTTTAAAACTCTTGGCCTTACATAAGACTACCAAAACAAGAGCTAGGGTTTGGAGATTGTAACTTGTATAACTTGTGTTTCATTCATAAAAAAATAATGAAACTTGTTAATTTGATGTGTTTTTAAAATTTATATAATATTATGGTAGTTTATGGTACATTATAGCCTGGTATGGAAACCAAGACTATGTAGAGCTTTAGACCTAAAGGAAACCTAATTGACAGAAGAGTGTGTGGAGTTGGTAGGGTTTCCTTGAGAATTGAGCCTTGAAATTTTTTTGGAGATAAATAAGGATAGATGGTATCATAAACTAGTATTATTTTTCTAATAATAATTTATTATTATTCAATCCTAAGATCTTTGTCCCAAAATAGGGCTATAAGAGAAAAGGTCTTAAAGAAGGAAAGTGTTATTGGTTTGAGAATTTTGATCTGCATATTGTGTCATTGGTTTAGATGTGTAAGAGATTTAAAATGTACATGGATAGGTCCATAATATTACTCATGAAAATATAAGAACCTTATATCTAAGTTTTGGGCTATTAGGCCTATGTGTCTATCTCAAAGATTAAACAAGTATGAGCCAAGCAAGGAGACTCAAGAGATGAAAGATGTATTTATGAGGATGGTTATGTAACACTAAGATATAAACTGAATATGGATTATAACAGTGAGATTAAAATAAATTATTAAATAAAATTATGCATGCAACAAGGATGATTAGGAGTCTAGTTGACAAGAGTGCTCAAGGGTGTCAGGAAAGCAAAGCACCTTCAAGAAGAAGGCATTAAGGTAAGATATCAGAGTTAATAGAAGATACCAAGAAAATAATTATATATAATAATATTAAACAGTCATGTGTAGTCATAGGCCCTATATCATATTCTTATTTATTATCGTTTGGGACTACACAGATATTTACATACACTCAATTTTTTCAAGATGTATTGGGGATGATATTTAAACAGTACAGTATAGACTATGATGAATTTGATAAAATGAAACCATTATCAAACAAAAAAACACCTACTTTAGAATATTTCACCTACACTAATGACCTACTATCAATAACAAAAATTGATTACATTAAATTTATAGCAAACTAGAAGTATTGCATTGTGCATACTTGTTCTACAATGTATTTGTTAGGTCAAAATATTTAGATGACTTGGTTATATCATACAATAAGAATATTATTTTTCATTCATAGCTATTTTGGTTGTCAAAGGATATTAAAAAATGCCCTATCTCATGGCTTTATACAATTAGGATCTAGTGTCAAAATGGCTAACTAAAAATAATTTAATAGAAGTATTCAAGTATTGGGAAAAACCCCCATAAAATGGGTCAATAAAGAGAATGTGTATGAAATTATCATTAATAAATTGAAATTAGGGGTTTGAATTGGCATGGCCTTAATGAATAAGATTTATGGGGTCATTGATAATTCTTACATCAACAATTTTTGTGTTCCCCTCCTCTCTAATATTGTTAAAGTCAAACAAGTCTCTACATTAGGAGATATTTTTTATTTTGATTTCAAAAAAAATGTGGTATCGGTAAGAAATAAAGGAAATTTATACATGATGTCATTTCTTTTATATTTCCATGAAACATAGTTATTTTTTAAATAATATTTATATAGACCTATGTTATAGGAACACCAATTCATCATCATTTTTCAAAACTTTATCCACATAGGTTTCAGTAGTATATCTGGGACATATGTGAGTGTTTTTACCTTCAATTTTACAAATACATATACATTCCAAAGTTTTTAGATGAAATTATAAAATCAATAATTAACATAGAGCCATATTGATACTACTTGGACTACAAAATGATAAGGATAGATAGATTATTTGAGCCTCTTCTAAAACTCTCCATTTTTATTCTAGATAAGTTCACTGAGTAGGAGATAACTTATCATATGCTCAATAGGGTTTCCATTATATGTAAATATAATAAGTAGGAACCATATCCCCCACTACTATAGAAGGTTGGCAAAGGATTTTTCAAGGTTTGGATAAATCTTCATGCAGTCGTAGCACATAGGTCATATTTTAAATTAGATGATCATGATTTATGCCACTAGGACCTAAGAGGAATTGTGAAATCATACATAAAGTATCTAAGAGGAAATATATCAATTATATATAATCATGATCACCACCCTCAAGATTGGATCTTCATCAATGCAGAATAAGATGCTGATGTGAAAAGGAAAATGCAAACATAAGTCATACCTTGTATACCTCCTCAATAAGAGAAAACCAAAGAAACATATGAGAAGCCAAATACCTATGAGGTTTAGATTTATTTTTCTAAGAAAAAGGTTCTATTATGAATAAATGGTTTTGAAGGTTTACCTCTATGCATGCTTACAAATTGGTCAATTTGATGTTTTTCCAAATAGGGATCTTAATTAATAATTACCTTAGACCATTAAACCCTCAAAATACTCATCAAAATTTGAAATGAAATTCAGCAACGACTCCTCAAATCTTTATTTAATTTAAACCAAAAGGAAATATAATAGCATAATAAAACAATGATATCACGATCTCAGAATGAGATGCCTTACAACATCATATCTTGTAGATCTTTACTTTGGTAAATCACAGTCTTTACCATCTAAATCTTAAATCTAATCTATTACTCTTAACTTTTACCCAAGTATTCCCTTTACATAAGTGTAGGGCCATGTTTATATAGACACAAGACCCTCCTACTTACATTAACTACTTTTACCTAGCTAATAATATTTACTCACTTTAGTGAGTTCAAAACCTTAAATGTAAAAAAATAAAGTCTTCACATTCATAAGGAACAAGAACATGTTAGAGTTCATTAGATCCCCAAATATTTCACAAACATTAGTAGATGAATCCTTATCCACTTCCATGACTTTCAAAATCAATTTTAAATTAATTAACAATAGCCCCTTGCATGACACATCAAAAATACTTAGAAAATATCTCGACATCGAAATGTGTTAAATCTAATAATGATCTTGAAAGCCTTGGTACCATGACTCTTACATTTTTTAAGGACGATGTGATACTTTACCATTATGTATTCAAATGAATTGAAACTTGATGCACAACTTCCTTATCAGGTATCAATTGACCTCCAAAAATATATCCTCCTCATCTAGATGTATAGTGAAGAATATTTTCAAATAAATATTGTTCTTTAAATAAATTTCACATACTGATAGAAACATACATAACATACTCACATATCTATGTGGTAACAAAATATTTTTACAACAATTCACATTAGGTTTCTCAGACTCAACTAGACATTAATTTACTCTAGATGTGAAACAAAATATACATGGATCATTACAGCATGTGTGCTTTCAAAAAACACATATTTTCACTAAATAAGGAGATCATGAATAATAATGAAAAATAACATAAATAAAATCAATGCAATGAAGAAGACTTGCACAAAATCACAATATATCATAAGTATAGTAAGAAATTTACATGACATAACACTTGGATAATTCATAAGCTAACGTATATTTTTGGTTGATACAAGATTTCTTGTAAACATGGATGCTCCTATATCATACACCCTTGGTAAGAAAATAAACAAGTGTTCTTATTCATGTGACTTCTAATAATTTTATTAATGGTATTCCTTATGTTGTACCTTTTGATACACTAATCCATGTAACATATTTATGTCATTTTGTTTCCACTTTACCACATATTGTGTATATTCCTTCTTCCTTTTAGTGTTTCTAACTTACATGTCAATCACTTCTACTTCTTCATAATGTGTCTCAAGCATCTAAAAATTTCCAGTATGTTTGTTCAAAAACTTCATTTACCTTCAATACTTTGTCTTTCATAATATGGATGCTAATTATATACATTGAAAACAGGCTGCATGTTTATATCTTCAGGAAACTCTATTTCATATGCATTCTTCCCAAAATTTTGAAAGGACCAATCTTTTTCAATTTTAACTTATCGTATATTCCCTTTGAAAATATATCTTTTCTTAAATATGTTAAGACTAAGTCTCCCACCTGATATTCAAATCATACTCTTCTTCTATATACATATTTTTTATACTGTGATGTACTCCTTTCAACTATTGTTTTACTTGTATATGTACATCTCGTGTATGCTTTGCAAATTTTTATACTTCAACACTTCTCTTTTACTCATTATTTATGTCTCTTAATTATGGAACTCCTCTTATACTTGATTCATAAAAAATATGAAATGGTGACTTCCATGTATTTCTATGCATTGAATATTTATAAGTAAAGTCAGCTTGTGCTAGAACATTTTCCCATGTTCCTGACTTACCTTCAACTAAACATTTCAAAAGATTAGCCAAAATTTTATTGACTAGCTCTGTTTGTCCATCTATTTTTGGATGATATGTTGAACTGAATTTTATCTTGGTAAATTAATTTATTCTATGGTGTTCTCCAAAAATTTCCAAAAAATTCACATCTTTGTCTGATAATATATTGTTTGGTAAACCATGCAATCTCATAACCTCTCTGAAAAAGAATTTTTCAATGTTTGTTGCACCACTAGTCTTTTTACATGTTAAAAAATATGCCATTTTCAAAAATATATCAACAATCACAAATACTGAATCATTTCATTTATATGTTCTTGAAAAACCTATAATGAAATTTATACTTATATATCCCTATGGTTTATTTGTAATAAGCAATGGTTGATACACCCATATATTTTGGCTTATCCCTTTCACTAGTTTGTAAAATCTACACTCTTGAACATTTTTTTGTACATCTACACTCATCCTTGGCCAATAATAATTATCTAGTACTTGCATTAATGTTTTTTCATAACCAACATGACTTGTCAATCCTCCACTATGATTTTCCTTGATCAAATTTTCCTCCATTGAACCTCTCGATATGCATAACTACCTTCCTTTCAATAACAAACCTTCCTAAAAAAATTCTAACCATGGTGTTCTAGATTTACTCATAGGTTATTTACAATACTTCCATTATTTTTTAAAATCTTCATTTCTATCATATTATTCTTTCATAAGATCAAATCCTATGACTTCCACTCTTAATTTATTCAATAAAATAGTTCTTCTACTCAATGCATCAGCAAATTTTTTAGACTTTCCACTTTTATGTTTCAACAAAAATGAATAACTCTATAGCAACATAACCCACTTTATATGTCTCTAATTCAACTTAGTTTGACTATTAATGAATTATAATGCTTGATTATTTGTATATAATATAAATTCATTTGAAAAAAAATAATGTTACATTTACTAAATGCTTGCACACTTGCATAGAACTCTTGATTATATATTGAATACTTACGCTTTGCATTATTCAAATTTTCATTGAAATAGGTAATAGGTCTTCCTTCTTGACTTAATAATATTCCTATTTTTGTGCCCCTTACATCATAATCTACCTAAAATATTTTACTAAAATTTATAAATGCTAACACTAGTTGCTATGTTATCTTCTTCAATTGTTAGAAACTATGTTTTGATTTTGTTGTCCATACAAATTCTCTTTTATCTTAATACATCACATTAGTTATCAATGTACGTATTCCACTAAAATTCATGATAAACTTCCTATAAAAACATCCTAGTCCATAAAAACTACACACCTCAAATGTACTTTGAGGTGATGGCCAATCTAGTATAACTTCCACCTTTTCTGAATCCATCTTAAAACCTTCTTGAGAAATCAAAAATCCCAAGTATATCAACTCTTTCTTCATAAAACTATATTTCTTAAAATTTACAAGTAGATTTTCCTCTCTCAACCTTTCCAACACTTTGTACATATTTTGTAAATGTTCTTTCTATCTTACATAAAATCAATATGTCATCAAGATACACAATGACAAACTTACCTAGAAATGTCTTAAAAACTTCATTCATCAACCTCATGAATGTATTTTCTAGATTAGTCAAACTAAACGGAATAACCAACCACTCATATAATCATTATTGTGTTTTGAATGTTGTCTTCCATTCATCATCCTTTCTTATATGAATTTGGTGATATCCACTCTTCAAATCAATCTTTGTGATGTATATCACTCCACTTAAATAATACATCAAATCATCCATGCATAAAAAAAATATATATATATTTTATATTTATATTTTAATTTTTATTAGGTGTTAATACTACCGGTATTGCACATGGGCTTAAAATTCCTTGAGTCAAAACCTTATACAACAAATCTTTAACTTATCATTGTATTTTTTCATTCTCTTTTAGAGTCAATCTATGTGTTACTTTTTTTAGTAAACTTGAACAATGTATCAAATCCATATGATGACTTATACTTCTCATCGATGATAATCCATTTAAAATTTAATTAGACACAATTTTTCCAAACTCAATTGGTACTCTTTTACCTCTTGTGGCAACTTTTCTTCTTCTACAAATTTTTTTTGTGACTTAGAAATCAATGCATAACATTCACTTTTCTTCATCTCCTTCATAAATTTTTTTCTTCAAACTATCAAAACATTTGGATTTTGTTCCACTTATTCACACTTATGCTTCAAAGGACTTGGCATATATTCTATTCCATCTTTACACAATGTATATATGTATTAGCATGACCATCATTCTAATCCCTACACTCAAACTACAGGGTCCTTCCAAGGAAAATATGGAAAACATCCATAGGCATTTGTCACATAACTTTCATCTCTATAAGTATCAATTTGAAAACTTATCAAACATTATTTATTCATAATAAATTAATGTCATTTCAATTACTATGAAACCTTATAGTATTTGGATTTAAAATTTTCTTCAACTTAATTTTATTTATCATATCTTATGAAAAAATATTATATGTGCTTCCACTATCAATAATCAATTTGAAACACTTACCTTAAAACTTGTGAATTATTATGAACAAATTATTTCTTTATACAACACTATTTTCCTCCTTTACAGACTTCAAAAATACCCTCTTCATCATGATAGATTCTCTAGTTTATGGTTAATTTATGTTATTAATAGATTCATAACACTTTATTTATCTTCTTGTGTGATTTAATCACTTGCATAATTTCATTTATTTCCTTTGGTATGCATATGTGGATATTCAAATGATTTTTGGCCAATCTCACCACATCTAAAACATGTTCCATTGAATCCATAACTATTGAAGAGTTGTAAATAATGTCATGGTGATTTCATTAAGGTGTCCTAGTGAGTGGATGAAGTGTTTTGATAGCCTAAGTGACAATGACAAAGTGTGCAATGTTTTTGTCCTAGTATGTTTAAAGGAGGCTTGGTTGATCTTGAGTTTTGACATGGCTAGAGATGTTAAAGGATGTGTATAGAGTATACATAATGTGAAAGGGTTTATATGAGAGGTTTTATAAGCTTTTATTTCTTGTGTTCATGAGTGGCTTTAATTTGGTTGATCATTATTTTATTTTAGACATTTTGGGTCTAGTGGCAAAAAATCTGAGTAGGCAGTTTTTTTACATCACCATTACTACGTGTACATGAGTCAGAGGGTATTGGTCATATGGTTGTGATCACATTAGTACCTATTTGATATGTGATAAATCTAAGATCATGTGCCTAAGTTCATTCAAATATATGTGGGTGCAAATTTGGGCTTCCAGGTAGTTTGACAATGTTTTCCCATACTTAGCCAAATTTGCACAAAGCAAGAAAGAGCCGAGTAAGAATTTTGATGATGTAATATCTCATACATGTGGATGTTTTAGGATAAGGTGATCATATGTATTTTTGTATTTAATTCTTATTGATATACATTAAACTTCGGGTTAATACGCTAAAGCGCATCAAAATATATGCATATTCAAAGTTGGCCTTTCGAGTAATTTTTGACACAAGTTGGCTCTATGATAGTAAATCTAAGGAGGAATTTTAATTTCATTATATCTCACACATGTAAATTTCATAGGATTATAATGACACATATTTGTATTTTCCTATTTGAGGTTATCATATGGTAAAAATTTCAAAACATGTGCTTGAGTGAAGCAAAAGATATGGAGGTGCAAAGTTGGCCTTCCAAGCAGATAGCAATGGTCCCCATACTTAACCAAATCTGCATGAAGTTAAATTTTAGGACCCAATGGAGATAAAACGGTGCATGATATTTCATAAATCAATATATATGGTTCTATAAATTCAAAAAGGCCAAAGTGTTTGATGTTTAAACTGGGTGAAGATTGAGCTCATTACAGAAGGATCAATGGAACATGTTTATTCCAAGATATCAAGATGTTGTGAGATGAGGATAAGTGTTCAAGGTTTAACACTGAGTAAAGGTAAATTATAAGTATCAAATGGTGAGTGGGTGTTCATAAATATTTATCAAATAGTGTATGCTACAAAATAAAGACCTGGTTGATCTACAGAGATCGATGGTGCATGTTGAGTCAATATTATAAGATTCCATAAGATGAGGTCAATTGTTATATGTTTAATGTTTGTGAATTATCACACTATGCATTAAAGATCAAATAATATCAATGGTGTGTGATTTATTTAATCTACTATGACATGAGATGCAAGCATAGTGTTCAATTTTTAACTGTGATTGTTTACATTTGAATATTTGAATGTAACAAAGGGAAAAACTAGTATGTAGTTTTTGGACCATATATTTTGATATAAGATGAATTTACTCATGGTGTAAAAATAAAAGTGGTATAATATTCTAAGATGAATCTATAAATATATAAAATTTTTCACAATCAAATTTATGATGGTTCAAAGTTGATGTGTGTTTGACTATATTCTGCAAGTAACTCGAGAAGGATGTTTGAGCTCATTCTGGTGGTATTTAAATGTCTCATGATGAATTAGATATTTGAGAGTATTTTATACTCCATGAAAATTATTTTTGTGCATTATTAATTTTTTATAGATCATTTTTAGTATGAAAAAATGTTTAAAGTCAATTGTGTATTCACTCATGGTGACTATGTGCACAGAATGTTGTTTGAGCAAATTATACTTAAGTTAAAGGGTAATATATTGGTTTTTGGTACTTAAGGAGGACCTATAGATCATTCATAATGGATACATGAATTTTTAAAGTGTTCTTATGTTTCTTACTTTGTTCAAAGAAGCGTCAAAGAGCTAAATGAGTCTCCATAGGACCTAAAAGTGACTTAGGACTTTTTAAAAGTGGATTGTGCTTAAGTGTGACCCATGTGATATACCATAAGGGTGAAGGCATGTATTATGGATGATAAGAAAAGATTTTTTACTTTATAATTCATGAGTTATCTATATATATTAAAACCAAATATGTTGGTTTCTACACTTGTGAGTTAGATGTTAGAGAAGACTTATACAAGGTGTATGTGAGAGTTATGGAGAAAAGGAGAGGTAGAGTGCCCAGTTGAAGATTGATGAGTAGAGAATATTGATGACTATGTGTATGACCTATATTCATATTTACGATGTTATGAAATTTCTCATGTAGTTTGAGGATATGCGAAGAGGTATAAATGTTCATATGAGGATATTTTGAGTGAAGAAGGAGAGAGATTGTGGCATGCTTATGTGAGAGGTATGTATGAGATAGAAAGAGAGTTTGTGCCAAGGTTAGACTATAATATATCCATCATTATGTGTTTAATACATTATTAATAATGTGTAATTGTTCAAAGGAGGTTCTAAAGGACTTGATCTTCGTTAGGAGCAGTTGTTCCTTGTGAAATAGGTGTTTTACTAAAGGCCTTTGGTTAGGAGGATATGATCAAGGTTTGTTGGTCTAAAGGAGTTGACCAGTCTCTTGTTTGTAATTTATTATAGTATATTAATCTATTTTTTACAAGCTTTAGAGTGGTTTTTATTCCCCATGATGGTTTCCCATAAGAATTGTGTTATGTGTTTGATCTTGTGTATGCATTGAATGAATGAGCTCTCTTGTTAATGTTGCTTGATCAAGTTGATATATCTTGATTGTTTAAATAGTTTGAAAGGATTCAAATTAATATTGAAATATATAGGCTCATTGATTCACCCCCCTCTCAGTGATTATACCTCTAACAATTGGTATCATAGCAGGTCCTTTGGTAAAGGCTTGACAGCTTGAAGGAGATCTAAGGTACAATATGGGTAGTCATCAAGGAGGTTTAAGCACTAAGAAAACATTGGTTTTCAATGGATCTAATTATGATTTTTTGAGTGCAAGGATGAGTACATACATTATATCCCTAGGTTTTGATGTAATGCAATCTATTGTGGATTGTTATATTGCTCCTACTACTCCTCCATCTAGTGTTACAAATAAGTTATTTGAAAAAAATTCCAAGGAAATGAATGTTATCGCTTGTGGCCTTTTAGAGACAAAATACACCAAGGTAATCCATTGTAAATATGATAAAGAGATATGGGAAAAATTATAGATCATTTATGAAGGATATTCAAAGTTCAAGCTTGATAAGTTACAGACTTACAGAAGGTAATTTGAAAGTCTCAAGATGAACAAAGAAGATTATGTGGCATCCTTTCTATAGAGAGTTGATGAAATTGTTAACATCATCAGAGATCTTGGAGAGAACCTTGAAGAGGATATTATAGTTCAAAAGGTATTAAGATCTTTACCCCTCAAGTTTGATCCAAAGGCATCTGCTATAAAATAAATTCATGATCTTACTCAGTTGAAGATGGATCAATTGCATGGCACCGTTACTGACTATGAGATGAGAAATAATGATGATATACCACCAAAGAAGGAAGCAACTTTCAAGACTAAAATGAAGACAAAGAAGAAGTTCCAAGGTAATAAACTCAAGGATGATGAAATTTTAGATATAGATGAAGATGAACCAATTACTTTAATTTCAATAAAATTAAAAATAGGTTCAAGCAAGTATAAGGCTAAACTAACCCTCAAATGCTTTAATTATGGTGAGGTAGGACATTTTTATAATAAGTGACTTCATAAGTATAATAAGGATGATGATGAAGAATATGATCAAGGTCATGATGATTAAAATAGATCATTCAGGTCTGATAAAAGTAAAAAGGGATTCAGGAGGTTTGATAACAAGAAGTACTTCAAGGACAAGAAGAGTCTTTACACTACAGAAGATTATAGCTCATCAGATGAGAGTGAAGTCAGTGACTCTGAGTATGATCATGAAGATGATGGTCATACTAAAGATAGATCCCTCTTCATTGCTGAGGAAGATAGTTGCTCATATTAAAAGGAATCTACTTAGAGTGATTTAGATGATGATGAAGATGAGGTGGACTGTGAGACTAAATTGATGAATGATCTTGAATAAATGAAGATTGAGAAAATCAATAATAATATGATATCTAAACTCAAATACTATGAGGAATAATTTAGTGTCTATGAGGCAATAATAAATGAAGACACCAATGAGCATTAAGATATAGTCAACCATATTAGTTGTCAATTGGAAATCCTATCTACAAGCCTGAAAGCTAAGGAAGATGAATGTGCAAGGTATGTAATTAAAAATGTGTTTTTAAAAGATAAGTTTGAGAAGTCTAAAAATAAGGTGAAATCATTTTTTTAGTTTGACAAAATTTCTAATGGTCTAGATGATCTCCTAAAGAGTCGAAAGTTATCTAGTGATAGATTTGTATTGGGTTTCAATGAAAAGCCCAAAGTTACTTCTCATGTTAACATGCATGTCAATGAGAGAAAGGTAGATGAGCCTTTGAAGACAAATCATTAGACAAGAAATGAAGGTGCTGATAGAATGAATACAAATTAGATCAGACAACCAAATGCCATGATGTATGAAAATTTCAATGGTTATTGTTATACTTGTAATCAATTTGGACATAGATCTAGAGAATGTGGAAGACCTATTAAAAATGATTTTTCATGTGAATATGATGGGGGTCATCAGTCAAAAGGAGTGAGCAAGGTTAAGTGCTTCAAATATCTTAATGAAGGATATTTTACTAAGCATTATCCAAATAAGGAAAGGCAAGGTAAGCCTTCTTCAAACAGAGTAGTTTGTTTCAGTTGTCATGACATTGGACACATTGATAGTTTTTATTTGAACAAGGTGAGACAAGTTGATTTTCCATCAAGGATTATTGTTTTTAATAACTGTCAAAAGAGAGGTCATATTTTTAGATTCTATAAATAGAGGCCTACAAGTCATAATAGGTTCGATCAAGATCCTAGTGTGTAAGGAAGAAGGCAAGTTAAATCATGAAATCCAAAGGTGGTAAGTGTAGTGATGATGATTTTTTAGGTCCAAGTAATCTATTTGATATGGTGGAGAATTCTATAGAAGTTAAAGAGTGCTAAGGGATCTCATTATCTGCTCATGTTGAGAATGAAGAGACCAAACTCAAGGAGAAGACAAAGGTGCTAGTTGAGGCAAGTTCTAAGATGTGTATGGATCCAAGTGAACATCTTATTGTTATTAATCAAGATTCATGCAAAGAACATCAATTGATAGTGCCTAGTGATGAGGTTTTCAGCTGCAAGGTTGTTTCTTCAAAAGCAAAAGGTATGTCAAGATTCCATAGGTGTTCATGTGTTGTCAATTCTATCTTAGAAGAGAAAGAGAGTGATATATAGAAGGAACCAATTTTCATAATTCAAAATAACAAGAGCAATAAGTCTTATATCTATCAGAGGATTCTAATGGTTACTAAGGAGATGTGGGCCACTCCTAGCTTCACTTTATTTTAGAGCATTATGATGCAAAAGATGTCTCTATCTATGCTTCTTAAGAGACTCCTTTCAAGTAGAGAAGCAAGTATTGATATGTTGTTCTTAATATGGTCCTATAAGGCTATAAAAGAGTGTGTTCAGTTAGAGCAGGTATATCCTAATGAAATATTTGTTGCGGTGATGTCAGAGTGATATCATAGTGTATATGGTCAATTTGTAGGGCCAGATTGAAGGTTTTCATGTGATAAAAGAGGATTTGTGATTTTTCAAGATGATATTTTTGCATGGAAATGTTTATTGACCTTATTCTAGAATGTTTTAGGTGTTTTTGTGGTCTAAAGGTATGTTGAAGTCAATTTTGAGAATTTTGTTTGCTCTCAGGTTTCCTAGTTTTGGCTTAAGGGTATGCAGGTCTTATAATGGGTTATAGTATGTATGGGTTACCAAAGATGTGGAAGCTCAAATATTGGTCTATAAGTGTGTGATTTTTGTCTCCAGGTATACAAAAAAATTTAGAGGTGGATGTTGACTAGAAGATGTTGTGTTGACCTTGTTTGTTTTGAGATTCTAGGGTTTTGGGCAATACTATAAAAGTGGTATACCTTATGAGTTGAGATATAAGGATTCTTAATAAACTTAATGGGACAAATGGGTTTTAAAATAAATCTTCATAGAGATTTGAAGATTTATGGTTCTCAAATTATTCATATTTTTATCAAGATGGAGGCCTAATTGGCAAGTTGGTTTGTGAAGGAAGTATGTTATAGAGGTTGAATTAGTTATTTCAAATTGGTGTGCTTGAGGGGGTATATGAGAGTGATCCAAATTTTAATATTAAGTCCTGAAGATGTGTCTATTGAAATTTGTGGGCTTTGCAAGTTCCAGGTAGGGATACAAGGTGTCTAGACAAGCCTAGTCTTGAAGGTGTACTTTTTATTTAATTTATCCAAAAGAGAAAGGCATGAGTATTTAAAAGTGATTTCTTAAGTTTTTTTATATCATGTTTCCTATTTTATGTGTGGCATGAAGTTCTTTTTGGTGGTCCTTGAGGTGGTTTGAGAGAGAAGAATAGTAAGATTGTATGGTGGTTCCTCATGGTGTATGGAGATCTGAAGATGCTCAAGTGATGCAATGGCTTAGAGACATTATGTAGATTCCCTCTCATATGTTTATTGGTAAGTTCCATTAGATGTTAATACTTTTTGGTGTTCTTTATTCATTGGTTTCAGTTCTTGGTTGAAGGTGAGTGTTGGCATGGAGCAAGAGGAAGGTGTCAAGGTAAGAAGAGGTAGCCTCAAGGTAAGGGGGATTTTGTATAATATTTATAAGATATTCCTCTCCTATTTATGGTCTTTCAAGGTAATTTTGTGCCCACTTTGTCATTATGTCAAAGGGGGAAAAAGTTCTTATTATGAAAGTGCTTGAAGAAAGAGAATGTGAGCTGAATAATGTTTGTTAACATCAATGACAAAAGGGGATATTGTTGGATAGTTTTAAATGATTTCATGGTAATGTCATGAAGGTGTCTTGGTGAGTAGATGAAGTTATTTGATAGCCTAAGTTACAATTACAAAGTGTGCAATGTGCTTGTCCTAGTATGCTTGAAGGAGGCTTGATTGATCATCAGTTTTGACATGGCTAGAGATGTTCAGGGATGGGTATAGAGTATTGAGCATGGGTAATGGGTCATATATGATTTTTTACAATATTTGAGTGCTTTTTTTTCATGATTTATTTTCATTTGGTTGATCATTGTTTTCTTCTAAACATTTTGGGTCTAGTGGCGAAAAATATGAGTAGGTAGTTTACTGACATCACCATTGCCATGTGTGGATGAGTCAGGGGGAGTTGGTCATATGGTTTTGATCACATTAGTCCTTATATAATATGTGATAAATATTAGTTCATTCATATAATCATATTTAAATATATGTGGGTGCAAAGTTGGGTTCCTAGGCAGTTTGACAATGTTTTCCCATACTTAGTCAAATTTGCATGAGGCAAGAAAGTGCTGAGTAAGCATTTTGATGATAGTATATCTTAAACATATGGAAATTTAAAAATAATGTGATTATATGGGATTGTTTATTTTATTTTATTTTTTATATTCACTAAATTTTAGTTCATGCTTTGAAGCGCGTCAAAATGTATGCATGTTCAAAGTTGGCTCTATGACAAATAAATCTGAGGAGGCATTTTAATGTCATTATATATCACACATGTTAGGGTTTAAATATAATATTTACACATGGTTGTATTATATCATATGTTTCAAATTTCATAACATGTACTTGAGAGAAGTAAAATATATGGAGGTGCAAAGTTGGCCTTTCAGACAAACAGCAATGGTCCCCATACTTAGCCAAATCTGCACAAAGTTAAATTTCATGACCAAATGGGGATCCAAAAATGTGTGTAATTTCATACATCAAGATATATGGTTCACATAAATTCAAAGAGGTCAAATTTTTTGATGCTTCAACTGGGTAAAGATCGAGCTCCTTACAAAAGGATCAATGGAGCGAGTTTATTCCAAGATGTCAGGATGTTGTGAGATGAGGATAAGCATTCAAGGTTTAACACTGATTAAAGATAAAGGATAGGTATCTAATGGTGAGTGGGTTTTCATACACATTGATCAAATATTTTTCATTACACAATAAAGACCAATCTAATCCATAGAGATTGATGATGCGTGTTTAGTCAATATTACAAGATTGCACAAGATGAGGTCAACTATTAGATGTTTAAAACTTAAGAATTTGTGAAATATGAATTAAATATCAAATAATATCATTGTGGTATTATTCATTTAAGTTGATATGACACTATATGTGAGCATAGTGTTTGATGTTTAACTGTGACCGTTTACATTTGAATATTTGAATTTGATAAAGGGAAAAACCAGTCTATGGTTTTTGGACCATATCTTTTGATATAGGATGAATCTTCTTATGGTGTAAAAATAAAAGTGGTAGATTATTCAAAGTTTCATCTATAAATATATATTTTAATAGCTTAAAGTGTTTACATTCAAGGTTATGATGGTCTAAAGTTGACCATGTGTTTGACTATATTATGTAAGTAACCCAAGAAGGATATTTGAGCTCATTATGGTGGTATTTCAATATCTCATGATGAATTAGATATTTGGGAGTATTTTATACTCCATGAGGATGATATGTCTATATTATTAAGTTTTTATAAATTTTATTTAGTATCAATAAAGGTTTACAAGTTGACTATATATTCATTCATGGTGATTATGTGTATAGAATGTTGTTTGAGCGAATTGTGCTTAAGCAGAAGGATTTTATGTTAGTTTTTATCACTTACATAGGTTATATAGATAATTTAGAATAGTTACATGTATTTTTAACGTGTTCCTATTTTTATTAGTTTCTTCAGATAAGTATCGAAGAGTTGAATGGGTCTCCATAGGACCTAAAAGTGATTTAGGACTATTTGAAAGTGGATTGTGATTAAGTGTGACCCATGTGAGATGCCTTAAGGGTGAATGCAAGTATTATGTCTAACAAGAAAATAGTTTGGACTTTATAATTCATGAATTATTTACATATAGTGAATCGAATTTTTTTTTCTATACTTGTGAGTGAGATTTTAGAGAAGACTTGTGCAAGGTGTATGTGAGAGTTGTGGAGCGAAGGAGAGGTAGAGTGCCCAATTGATGAATTTATGAGTAGATAAAATTGATGAGTGTGTGTATGACCTATAGTTCATATTTATTATGTCAAAAAAAAAAAATTGAAATTTGAGTATATTCAAAGATGTCTAAGTGTGCACATGAGAACAGTTTGAGTGAAGAAGGAGAGAGATTGTGGCATGCCTATGTGAGAGGCTTATATGAGATAAAGAGAGTTTGTGTAGAGTTTATATTATTATTATATATATATATATATCATTAGGCATTGAATACATTATTAATAAGGTATAATTGTTTAAATGAGTTTATAAATGACTTGATCTTCCTTAGGAGCAATTGCTCCTTGTAAAACAGGTGTTTCACAAAAGGTCTTTGGTAAGGAAGATAAAATCAAGGTTTTTTAGTCTAAAAGAGTTGATGAGTCTCTTGTTTGTAATTTCTTATATGATATTATTCCATGTGTTACAATCTTGAGAGTGGGTTTTATGACCCATGAAGGTTTCCCACAAGAACTATGTGTTATGTGTTTGATCTTATGTATGCATTGAATGAATGAGATCTCTTGTTAATGTTGCTTGATCAAGTTGATATATGTTGATTATTTAAATAGTTTAAAAGGATTGGAATTGAAATTAAAATATATGGTTTCATTAATTCACCCCCCCCCTCTTATTCATTGTACCTCTAACAATAACCTCTAAAATAAACTCTACCTCTTTGGTTATTACCACTAGCACATTGGTAATTACTTGCCTCAACCTATTGTGTTTGCATAGAATAACCTTTCCCAGTTCCATGTCTACATGTGAAAATTACTCTTACTCTTTATGTTCTTATTTGGTTTTATCATAAGAAATTTTCATTTGCCTTCAATGCACAATGATAGGCTTATTCAATATATCATATACAAATCATACCAAACTCATCTTGAATTTCCACATGCAATCCATTCACATATATTAGCAACATAATCTTCCACCTGACCCAATATGATAGTAATTTTATAATACTCCTTAGTGTATTATTTGATAGTCATTTCTTTGTCTCAAGTTTTAGAGCTTATTAAAAAACTCATACTATAATCTTCATGTATGAATTTAGCTTTCAGCTTGGTAAAACTCTATCCCATATATTAATATTTACTTTACCTTTGCGTACTCTCTTAGATTGTATATGTTCCCACCATAAAGATGCATGACCTTTCAAATTTAAACCAACAAACTTAACTCACTCGAGATATTTTATATCTTCATACTCAAATTATTTCTCTAACTCGGTGATCCAGTAAATTAGCTCTTCCAGACTCAAACTTTAGAAATAACTTCTAAATTCCAACTTTAGTTTACTTTTCATTTTCACAAAGATCACAAAAATTTATCTTCGATTTCATCAACATATTCTTCTTTTGGATATTTATCTTTAGGTGCTTCTTCCATAATCCATGTATTGTTATCATCATCAAATAATTTAATTTCATAATGATGTGTGGTTTCCACATCTTCTATTTTAGCTTGCATTTGAAGTATTAATTCTGCCAGATCAACTACTCTATGTGATCTAACCACTCAAGCTTTTCTACCACCTAAGCCTCCTCAATTGCCATTTTCCTTCAAAATCAAAGATATAAATACCAAATGATTATCTAATACTAAATGATGATTTGATATCAATCACTTAATTACACCATACACCACCTCCCCAATGATCTCACTGTAATATGTTTGTAGCTACTTTCTACCCACACTCATAAATGCCAAAAGTAACATTTAATAACAAAGAACTAAAACCTTGTTGTTATACCAAATGATGCAATCACAGTAATGGATATGATTTAATAAATAAATTAGACCATGCAACCCTCAGAATACTCAATGTAATTTGAAATGAAATGTAATAACAATAAAATAGATCTTTATTTAATTTCAAACAAAAGGAAATATAACATCACTATGAAACAATGATATTTCAATCTAAAAATGAGATGATTTAGAACATCAAATCCATAGATCTCTACTTTACCAGCTCACAATCCTTGATTTCTAACTCTCAAATATAATCTCTTACTCTATTTACACTTCCCTAAAGGTCTCTTTTCACAAGTGTAGGGGCATTCTTATATATATATATTCAACACCCACCTACTTACATGAAGTGTTTTTACCCCACTAAAATTACCAACTCACTTTAGTGAGACCAAAGTTTAAATGTCACAAAAATTAGATATCTTCACATTACCAAAGAAAAAGAGTGTGTTAGAGTTCAATGCATCCTAAAATAAATCACAAACATTAGTATATTAATCCTTATCCACATCCATGACTTTTATAAATAATTAATAATGGCCCCTTCCATATATCATCACATATACTTGGAAACTGACTCAAAATTGTAATGCGTTAAATCCATAAATGATCACTAAAACCTCAGTACCATGACTCTTACATTTATTCAAGAATGATGTGTTAATTTACCACTACTTTTTTAAATGACTTGAAACTTCATGAAAGAGAAAGGATATGGATTAAACTATTGGTTCATGTTTAGAAGATTCAATGCATGACAAGTTGCTACTTTCAACATTTTGAATGTTAATTTCCTGCATGTTCATTATATCATATTGAATGTTATGAAAAATAAATGGTATACATGGTTTTATCTAAGCACCTCATCATTTTATTTTAAATCATGCGATGTAGTATATGTCAAAGAACTAGGTTCTTCATAGTCATGTTCAAAATATGTAGAATCACAATCATAATCATGAGGGGAATAAGAAGTCATGATATGAGATTCAACATATTCATCGAGACTTGAGTTTTCATTATTGGTATTTTCATTATCGTAGTTCTAATAAGTGGTTATAAAATGAGAGGTTTGGGTACATCATTATCTAGCCATAAGATCCTCATAAATAATGTATTGATCATCATAAATATTAAACAAATGATCCAAAGGATGAGGCCTCTTATGGGTTTCACTATGAGTATACATTCTAAAGGTTGTAAGCTTAAACACACCCAATAAAATATCACAAGGCCTATGGAAACAAAAAGAACAAGCATCACTTATACTATGCCAATGTAATAAATAATATCTAAAAATAAATACATCAATCTAAAAAATAAATTTGGGAGAAGGAAGAAACCCTAAATTAATCTAGGGTTTGGTTTAATTAAATACATAGGATGGGTTTACTATAATGTTTTATTATAAATGGGTCTATTGCATAAACACACTATGAAAATAAAAAAAATTGAGTGGAATAACATAATATTAAGATTTAAACAATATATGATAATTTATTAAAAATTATCTTATTCATGTGTAATAAATATAATAATTACTATACAACCAATGGTTAGAAAGACCGTATCTTATTTGCCATTCAATTATGAGTTATAGTAGTGATTCAAGTTCATCTCAAATCTATAAAATGGATGTGTTCTATCCATTCACGTTTATCATTATTTTTATTACTTGGGCACTACCATTGATGGGGGTCCTCAATCCCTTTCATTTAATAATGTCAATCCATGGTTGGTTTTTGAAGGTTGTATGCAAAAGGGAAAAGAGATATTTGGCAAATGGGTCCTTCTATCACATTCCATACTTTGAAAGAATTCAAAATCATTCTTGCAAAAATTAAATGACACTTACAAAAGATAAATTGTTGAATTGAAAATACATGACAAAAAAAGTAAACACTTGTAGGTTCATACAAAATGTATAAAAAGAAATGTTTATAATAACAAAGAAATAAAATAAGAATTTACAGCAAAGAGGATAATTACATAATAAAGAAACAAACATAAATACATTGATCCATCTTCTTTGGAATGAGTGGCCAACTGATTCCTCGAAAGAAGATTTCACGTAGAACACGGGTTTTAGAATAGACTGCTCATAATAATGAAAATAAAAAAGTATTGATTGATTATTATTTCATTCGAGTGTGGGAGGTTGCATTTATAATTTCATGCTTCCAACCAACACCTGATTTAGGAGTAACAACTATGATACTCTATCCTATCTCAATATCCATAAAATATGGAGAGAGATATTTATTCTAATAATAAAATATTACAACATAATCTCAATCCCCACCAAATATAGAGAGAGCTATTTATTATAATAAAAGTATATAAACATATATTTAAATACAATCTTGAAAAGTCTATACATAGAAACCTATATATAGAAATAATTTAAATGGAAAGAATTTTTCATGATAGCTAGAACATTAGAATACATTTAGAAATATTTTCCAAACAAATCTGTAGTAGTTTTATTGAAGTTTGTATCAGTTCTATTGAAATCTGTAGTAACCTATTGAAATTCATAGCAAGCCTATTGAAATTCATAGTTGGATGATGTAATACATAGTTGGTATGATGTAATATGTATCTAGTCCATAGCAAGCCTATTATAATCCATAGGTGTTGTAACAATCATGTTGTAATCTGTAACTATTGTAACAAGCCTATTATAATTTGTAGTTACTATAACAAAAATGTTATAATTTATAGTTATTGTAACAAGCTTATATGAGTCCATAACTTTACCAGAATACTGGATCTTGTTGTATAAAATCCTAACACTACTCCAACATTATTCTTGAATGGTTACTCTTCATATTTTTAATCATTCTTAGCTTAGTATGAACTATGTATACACTCATTGACAACTTTTTCCTAATAATCATTAGCAATAGCTAACCAATAGATAACAATAATTTCTAAAGACATAGCCATGATATATACTTGCTATTTTATTCTAAATAAATCATAAGTTCAAAAAATACATTTAGATCCACTTCATATGCAATAAAAAGTATGTTATTTTATGGATACAATGATCCATTTTATGGGATCATCAACCACCAACCTGTAGCACTACCATCAACGCTTATGTCTAAATCTCAATGTTATTGTCCAAATTTGAATGTGTATTGAAATTGACTATCTTTTCCTAAATCTGTGTTGGCACCTTTATAGCTATTTTATCTTCAAATAGCAATTGGATCATGTGCATAATACTTCTAATAATCAAAACCATAGCTCATTTGCCTTAGATCACCTATGACTCAATAAAAAGGGGTTTACACTTGAGTTGAGTTAGAGTTAACCCTAACAACCCCATTGTTGCTAAGTATTGCCTACATATCCATATACTCTAAAGAGAGCTTCGGATACACGTGTACTTTTCCCTCCTAGGTGTGTGTGTGTGTGTTATGGTGATTGTGAAATTATATGATATTTATCTTATCACAACCATTGGTATAAGCAATGCAAGTGCAAATTAATTTTTGTAAATACCTCAAACTTTTTAGATCTAGAAATTTGATGAATGATGCAATTCAATAGCTTTTGAATTAAATAAAATATATGTTAATTGAGAGGCTTGCTTGATAAATAAAACTATACCTTAGCTCTTTATATATATGGAACCTTTTAATTTTAAATTAAGACCCAGTGACATGTGAAAGCTAATAATAAAATAAATGTGAGTCATCACAAATAGTCCTGAAGTTAAAAGTATAGAAAATGATTGAAATATAGAGTCATAAAATGGAAAGATTTTAAAAATAGATAACATCAAGTAATTGGAGTATCAAAATGTAGTGGTGGAGGAGGTGGTGGGTCATTCAAAATACATATAAACAATTCAAATCAATCCAAATTCATCTAAAACTCAATGAATGGGCATGGAAGGGAGATTGAATTCAAAATGATGTGCCCCAAGAGAAGTGGATTTCTTGATTTAAACTCAAAAATTTGACAACATATATGGATGAAGATTATCTTGACAATAGAAAATTTTGATAAGATGATTATAGTATGGATTTCATGGATACCTTGTTTTAGTTAACCTCTCACATACTAGATGGATTACGCATTAGAAATGGGATAATTATATAGATGTAATGGAGGGATTTATAAGGAATTTTAAATTATATGGATGATGATTATCTTGACAATAGAAAATTTTGATAAGATGATTATAGTATGGATTTCATGGATTCCTTGTTTTAGTTAACCTCTCACATACTAGATGGATTATGCATTAGAAATGGGATAATTATATATATGTAATGGAGGGATTTATAAGGAATTTTAAATTCTTAGAGTATTATAGAGAGGAACTCTCTAGAGACTTGAGAGGATGGTAGAAGATTCTAGAGTTGGAAGACTCTAGATTCTATTAAGAGATTAAATGAATATTAGGTGATAATTAGACATAAGATTAGAATAGTGATTTGTAGGAGATAGTGAGGGTAGGTGGGAGTTACGTAGGATGTGAATTTAAAATTCATAAATAATGAATAAGATAAGATTAAGGACAAATGATATGAGAAAATGAATAATTAATGACATGATGGGATGATATGAGGTTAGTGTGTGTATGTAGAATGAAGGGGGTGTTAGACAAATGACTAGAAGGGTATTAATGTCAATATGTTGTAAGAATAATAGATTACTTAATATAATTAATGGATGATCTTGGATGAAACTAGTGATGTTAGCATCGACTAATAATAATATTAGTGATGAGAGATGAAGCGAGAAAATTTTCATGCATATATTTTACCCCTCCTTGAAATGGAATTGTGAGTGGAAAAAAGTAATGGTCTTTTAAAAAAGAAAGACAATTATGGAAGTTAGTAAGTTATAAAGGATTATTCCCTCTCAAAGGGACATGTGGGGGAAAATGAGATGCATGGCCACTTGAAAGAGGAAATGAGGGGTGGGATGCGATAGATAAAAGAAAGAGGTACAAGTTAAACATAATAGATAAGATAAATATGAAATTATGAAAAGGAAGATCAATTTGAGTAAGAAGCTATAAATAGATGATCCATCATGCAAGGATACATATGAGGGAGAAAAAATGATGGTGTTGCAATTATTGACATATCCTAATGGGAACCAATAATGATGGGAGAATGAATAGAGGGCATCAAATTTAGACGTATCCAAGCAAAGACAAATACTGTGAGAGTAGTAACCCTAATAGATGATGCCCCAAGAAAATATATGTGTCCATGAGTAGAAATGATGGTGTCATAGTTATCAACATGTTCTAAATGGGAACCAACCATGACAATATGATGAATAAAAATTTGCATGATTTTGATTTATCATAAGAAAGGATGTGTGCAAGGGAGAGTGGTGGGCCAAAATAAGCTGACAAGGAGAGCCTGTGAGATTTTAAAGTATCCCAAGTAAGGACACATGCTTGGGAGAGTTATAGGTCTCAGATTGGATGATTGATTAATGGCTGACATTATAGCTCAATGAGTTGACTAATGTAGTACATGATGATGAAGAATTTGACAAGACATACTAGAAGACAAGGAAGACTAGATGAATTATGAGAGATTGCATGATGGTGATCGAGTTGACCTTAGTCATCCCATTGGACTAAGCATTGCTTACATAGTCTAAAAAGACCTCAAGCTAATGCAGTTTAAGACAAGTTAGAGAATGATGATGATGGATGGGTAGAAATGCTAATTTTTCAAAAAATGACTTGAATCAGATGTTAGACATGATGATTAGATCAGATGATTACTAACATGATATGTTCATGATTAGACAAGGGATAGAGAGCATGGATAAATTATTAGATGTGGGATGTTAGATATGATTAATGTTTTCCATTGTCAATCCATTTTTATTTTAAAAAGTCTCATCATAGTCTATGTGATTCATTGTAATGTAACACCAGGAAGTATGTAACTTGATATATGTATAGGATCATGATGACATTATTCCAAAGTGCATGTTTGACTTGATGCAAAGACACAAATATCAAAAAAATACACAGACAATAAAAGACAAGAAAAAACATATACAAATATATAAAAGGCAAGCAAATAAACATAGACAAGTAGACACATATATATACATGATAAAAAAATATTTAGAAAATAAGTCAAATAACAAATATCATAAAAGTAACACACATAAGTATATACATACATATTATATGATTAGTGTCTTGTCTGAGTGTCCTAATGAAAGTTGATGGGATGAGCAGTCATATGATGTGACATGACAATGATATGAGCCATGAGGTGGGTTAACATATATGTGACACAAGGTTGGATGAGGGCATAAGGTTAATGTTTAAGGATATACATGATGATGAGGAATTGTTAGGCCAAAAAAGGAAATCCATTATGAGTGACCAAGACAAGAGGACTTGGACTAATGATTATCTGATGAGGGTAGATAAATGATGATAAGGTGATGGGTTTAGATGTATCTAGGTAAAGACACATGCCAGGAGAGTTATAACCCTAAATTATACATGTTTAATTTCCCTTTATATTGAGTATTCATTACCATACTACATATTCTTCCCCAAAAATCATGCGATGTATACGACTTCAAAACCAATGTCAAAGGGAAGGTAGATGAAATGAGGGGAAATAAATCAAACTAAGGAAATTATGATGTAAATTTGGATAAGGATATTGATAAGGACTTGGACATCAAGACTAGGGCATAGGACAAGGCAATATGAAAAATTATAAGATGATGAGGACATAAGACAAGACAAGATGACAATAATACGTACAATATTAGGACATAGGAAAAGACAACCAGAATGCTTAGGACTTAAGATAAGATGACTAGGATATTTAAGACATATGAGAAGTTGGCATAAGATAAGACAACTAAGATGTTATAAAGTTTATAGATTTGATAATTAGGATTTTATGTATGTACATGATATAAAGGGGGTTACTAATAAAGGGAAAAATCTAAGCCTAGAAACTAGATGGGAATGATTATGAATGGTATGAAGAAATTATTTGGATGATGCTTAAATGGGATGAATGAAGATGAGGACTGGACTATGAATTTCCAAGGACCACATTACAAGGGAATTAGATGTCTAGTCACCCAAATGTTATTTAGAGGATATACTAAGATGTTTCTAGAACATGTCTCAAGGATCCATCCACTCCCTTACAAAGTTAAAGATAGGAATAAAGGATCGATGCAATAGGATGGACAATAGGATAGATAAATATGGTTAGGAATTAATGGATATGCAAGGATGCATAGGATGTGATTTAGATGGGGGTAAGAAGGTACATTGGGATATGATTGGAAGGATGAAGTGTCTTTTACTTCAAAGTGTTGAGGTACCTTTGGAAAACAAGTTATTTACCATGATTTTAAAAACTAGTTTTCAACATGGTAATGCCCAAGCCACTAGAATCTACTTTTCATTGTTGGATGAATGTTTTTTTTTTCACTTTTTTTTAATTTTGATGGAAACTCAATTTATTAATTTCATGAATTATGTAGTGATGAAAACATTATATTGATCTTCAACCAATACTTATTTTGAATAGATGTGTTACTAGGTTTTTTTTTTTTATGTGGGTTCCATTGATGCCTTGGTGACCTTCATTGACTCTTAATTTTGATTCCTTCAAACATCTCAACCAGGTGTATTCATATCCCATATGAGAGGTGATGATACCAAGGAAAGTGATGTGTGTTATGGATTGGATTAGGGATTGGATTTGATGGTGTATATAACTTGGATGGATGGTATGGTCATGATGGGCAATGTGACTATCAAGAGACTAGAAATGAGGTTTAACAGTTGCACACATCATTAGAGATGTTATATGTGTCATTAGATATATTGAGGGACCCAATACCTTTTGATTTTATGCTCTTTAATCTAAATATTAGAATGATTATTGGCCAAAAAATATTAATTTTGGCATTGATTTGTTGATTCACTATTTTTTTACAAGCCCCTGATGCCTGAAACTAGGTTTCACTAGAGGAATTTGATTTTTGACTTGATTGATAATTATTTTGGCTTTGATGGTCCCCATGTACCTCAAGGAGGTTTTTACTAGGGGATAATGCTTTTTTACATTGGCTTATTTGTAGATCAAATCTGACTTTATGATTATGTTTGACTATTTTACTATCATTTTGGATCCTTATAGATCTGGCACATGCTATTCTACCTTGGGAGGAGCCAACAAGGTATGATTATGTTCATTCCCATCGAGGAGTGTGATGATGTGTTTATTGATGGGTGTAAAATGGGTAATTATGGATGAAGGTGAAGGGGGTGGATTGGGGATTTCAATAAGTGTGTGGTGGGTGGCATGATCCTCATAAAATTTCCTAGGAGACCTAGTTTTGATGTTAGAGAAATCTTATTCAATATTAGTAAAATAATCACCAAGGCTCTCTATAGGTCACGTATCTAAAGCTAGATAAAATTAAATCTAATGATCAGTAGTTGAAAAAGTGTTTAAAATCCTTGTTATGATTTCCTCATCTTTCCATAGCTCAAGAGACATGCCATGTTGTTGGGTGATATTTGGATTAGAGGCATCCTCAAAGAGGTATGTATTGGCATAATCAATTACGTTTGTAAAGGAGGATGATTCTAAAGTGGTATCTAACTTGAATGTTTATTTTCAATTTGATCCTAATACATATGACATTGATATTAACTCTTATGTTATCTTTAATGTAGATGTGGATGACATAAATGGTGTGATGCTATGAGTATATGATTTTACCACAAGGAGATACTTTTATTTAGCATTGTCTATAAATACCTTATTCACTTTTCATTTAATGATGGAGGCTTTAGGATACAGGGACTTTATGAAATGGAGGGTATGATATGATAATTGGAAGGTATGCAATTGGTGGATGATAGGTTGATATCTAATATGGGCTTGACAAAGACATGTTTGTTGCCTTTACCTTGGCTTGGAAGTGGAAGGGCTTGATTATGGTAAGTAAATGAGTCTCAACCTATCCTATCATGTTCACCCTTAGTTGAGGATGCATCTACCTTATTCTCAATTTCTATATCATTGTGGTCTATTAGGTCTTGGACAAAGTTTTGAAAGGCCAGGTGTTTCAGTGAATTTATTATTTATAATTGGAAAGAGGGAAAAAAAGAAACTAAGTACACGTATCGTTGAAAAACTTGTTTGATTGTGCATGTATTTGAAATTAGAAGATTGTGAAGAACCCCTCTTTGGCTTGCGATGCTGACCTATAGATAAGAAATCACTAAAGTAAACTTATTTGTTAGATAAATATTTGAGTGGATTGTCTGGCGATAGCTAGATCCTTGAAGCGAGGACTTCCTAAGGGGTTGTCAATCCATACGTTTTAAATAATTAATCTTATAAATAAAATATAAGGTACTTGCATCAATAAATCAAAGATATTGAAACTAAATACAAGAATGCTTACTAAGAAATATGCTATAAATGATTAAAATAGTGATTAAGCTAATTAATACTATTGCTAGAGGGTTAGGGTTTGCTTCAAAAAATTAGAAAGGGGTCTATGGAAAAGCAAGAACATAGAAAATTAGGTTTCATTGGGGGTAGGAGGGTGAAATTAGCTTGCTAGTTTTTACTGCCATAGTGATCATTGGTGGTTGGTCTAACTATCAACGGTTAAGGTGACCATCAGTAGTTAGACAGACCATCATGAAGTGAGACAACCATCGATAGTTACTATGTCTGGATCTAGGTTGATAAAAGGACTGGTTGATGAGATCCAAGATCTAGATTTTGAGAGATGGGTGAGACCTAGATTGATTACAAGATGGAAATAGAGTAAATTAATATTGAGAAATAATTACTTATCTTACTCAGAGTCAATTGGGTGGATGGTTGAGGTAGTTGAATTGTTGGTAAAATCTATCTTGATTTTGATAGAATAACAGTATCGGAGAATTTGGTGGAGAGGTGGTGGAAAATTAGCTCTCTAATATGATTGATAGATTTCTATATTATTGATAGTGATTGACCTATAAGAAGGAAACTCCTGGATGCACAAGCTCTTGATCATGATTGCAAATGGATTTCACCTCTGTACTTCTCTCTCTTATAGGCAAAGTAAGAGAGTTATAATAGCACGTGAACTAGGTCTTCTAAATTTAACTCATGCATGTAATGGCTCACAACTTAGAATTAGATAATTTATTTTTATATAATCAAGGTGGATGAGTTTGTATTTTAGTGGTTGAGGAGGTGGACCCTAAACATCAATGATCAAGGTGACCATCGATGATCAGCTTAACCAACGATAGTCGAGAGTGAAGGGTAAAAAGGGGTAAAAGGTTAGGTTAAGTCAGTTTAGCTAAACTAATTATGGGTAAGCTTTGATTAGGGATTGATGGGTTAAATATTCCCAAGGGGTTCCAGGGGTATTATGACAATCAGAATCATGGTATGCAGATTTTTGGTGTCTATGTTTTTCTCCTTTTTATTATGTAGCTTGAATCAACAAGCTACAAACTAAAAATTGATGTCGGTCAAAAGGTCTGGTTGCCCTGAGTATGAGAGGAGGTGTTCCCCATCAAATTGAGAGTAGATGAGGTAAAATATAATCAAGTATAGGTTTGACAAGGTAGATGAAGGTGATGATGAAGTTGGACACCATGATGATAGATGAGAGGTTAGGCATTAAAGCGTAAACAGGCACATAAAGTGCAACAAAAATTATGATAGCCAAGATCATGCAAAGATGAGATTGCCATAGTTGATAACAATAAATGTTAGTTCTATGGGACAAGTGACTAGTACACCACATGACCATAATTAAGCATAGTGGTTGGGTACACATGTTAGTCTCCTAGATAAGGTTGGTGTTTCTATGGGTATCCAAGGTAGGAAGTGTTCCCATGGAAAACACAAATAGGTCGAGTGTCATGGGTATCTAAGGCAGGAAGTGTTCATAAAAATACACAAGTGGGTTAGGTAAGCATGAGGTGGCACAAATTCAAAATGGTCAACATGAAAATTTTGTCATAGTAGTCAAAGGGATAGGAAAAAGGTGTCATAAAACTCACTCTAGTTGGGTTGAAATGGACCAATGGTGAGGTGACAAGGAAGTTAGGGTGGGTGGAGTTGACAGACTCCATAGGTGGGTGAGAAATTGTTGAGGTATACTAAAAGGGGGCTTCTTAGTAGGAAGTGACAAATGGGGAACCTGACCATCGATGGTTAAGGTCCCTAAGGATCATCATCGATGGTCACCCTGACCATCGATGATTAAAGTAAAACCCTAGAAACCTAGCAAGTAAAAGTAAAAGTCAAATTCATTTCTCTTATTTTAAATTTTACTCATGTTGACTTAGAATTCTAGGAAAAAAATTTGGTTTTTGGTGATGGTCCTATGTTGGATAGTTGTTTGCTAAGGTAGATTTGTATAATTACCTGAGGGGGACATAGGTGACCAACCAGAATATAGGGAGCATGTGAGTGTGGATGAAGACGACTAGGTTTGAGGGTGACTCCATAACGACAATCATGAAATGAGGTAGGGGTTGTATTTATTTTGATATTTGAGCTTTCAATTTACAAATGCATGGGTTAAGGGAGGTTTAAATGGGTGGGTTTTAGGTTGGGATGCCCTAAGAAGGGTTTGGGTAAGTTTTAGGTGAAAGTATGGGTAAAATCAGGAATTGGTGGGAGTGGGTAGGTAAGTTAGGTTGGGTAGGCATGCTAAGTAGCAAAGAATAGAATTTGATTTCATTTTAGATGGTTTTTAGGTGTCGTAGGGTTTGGGCATTCTGACCATGGAATGCCCACAGTGATCATCAACAATTAAGATTGACCATCGACAATTAGACTTGACCATCAATGGTCGATACCCATATAAAAATGGGTGTCTAATCATCGACAGTCACCTATTTGAAAAAAGGTTTTTTAATTAAAGGGTTGAAAAATCTTAAGGCAAGATGAGTCATAATTTCTATATAGGTAGACTATGAAGGCTTAGAGGATACATTTGGCAAGTCATTAGGTAGATAGGTAGAGGAGGTTAGATAAATATGTCAGGTGATTTAAAGGGTAATGTAGGCTAGGAAAGTGTCATCAATTTAGTTAATTGAGTCATGTTTAAAATTGGTAAAGGCTAAGGAGCATATTTAGATGCACAACCAAGTGATGTATATCTTTACAAACATATAATAGGGGATGACCCTACCTGACTAAGTCCACATGGAGGAGGTGGGACTAGGAGTGATTAGGTACTATCAACATGTATATCAAGATGCATCCATGATCATAGCACTCATTGACAGATGGGATCCTGCTAAAAACACCCTCATGTTGACAACTAATGGGATGATTATCTTACCTAAGGATGTACATAGGATACTTGACTTCCACTCCACAGTGATCTGATAAACCACATAGAGCAAGAGGAGTGGGATGATCATATTGAGCTGATATATGAAGATGAGAGTGATCAGGTTAGATGGCACATTAGAGGATTTAGGTACAATGCTTTGTATCAGAGGGCTCTAGCTGAGAGGAGACTCATGACCATGCTCATGATTGTAGTTACTTGCTTTAGGCTTCTTAACTTGAGCATTGAGAGATTTTCATATTTGATATTAAATTTCTAGTTGAGTTATTACTGGGGTGGATGGTATTCGGTTGGGTGCCTATTTTACTTAGATAGATATATAGAGAGTTATGGGGTTTCAGGGACTATAGGAGGTATGACAACAATGTTGGTTTGGTTTTTCATTATTGGGCTTATGAGCACATTCAAGTGTTGAGGTCAATTGGATTATTGTGGGCCATCTTTACACAAATTGATTTCCTCATTGGCTTTATGTGATGGAGATGTGATTTTGCTGCATCAAGTGTAAAAGGTGGTACTCATGATGTGGAGTAGTTTATGTGTGTATTGGGTGCACTAGTTATAGGAGATATCACTTAGAGGCCGTATGTCTAGTTTATAGTATGGATTGGTTATAGGAGGCAGAGACTCTCACTATAGAGCTATAGATGGATATTTGGTAAGTAAGATGGGGAGGTGGAGTTGATCCCTTTTGATAGGGTATGTTGACAATTTGGCATAGTATAGGGCATCCCAAGTCTATTCCCTATGTACAAGTGAAAGGACTCTAAGATTTTGATAGCAGAGCCACATCCCATGCCTACTTTGTTAAAGTTTGAGGAGCTACTTGCTAGGCACTGATAGATGATGTGGAGTTTGTAGATGGGTATATGGCATCATACCAACCCATATACATAGCTACAAGCATTAGTGGATATGATGGAGGTGTGAGGCTAATAACTATGGATCTGGTAGGCCATGATGGATAGGTAGGGGTGGTTTTAGCCACTACACAGGGATAGGTACATATATTACAAGGATAGATGGCCACACTATAGGGCTAGATTTTCACACTAAAGGGTCAAGTAGTAACCTTACAAGGTCAGCTTGCTACTATTACGAGTGAAATGGATTAGGCCAAGAACTCTTTAGGCTCAGTGACCTAGGAGAGGGACTCTTTGAGGTAGATAGGAGGAGTAGTAATAGGATAAGTAGTGTCATTATTTTTTAATCCTATCATATGATACCTAGCTACCATAGAGGAGCTATGGTATTACAAGGATATTGTACTTACACAGTGTCTAGATGAGCCCTGATGGGCTGAGTATAAAGCTAGCTTGGCAAGTGGTACCAGTATAATGACACCAAGGCAGTGGGTTACATCTATATCTAGGTAGATAGGGTTAGCTAGGGGATTGGAAGGTATAGCAAGTGGGTAGGTGTCAGGACCCAATGGTGCTTTAGGAGATAATGGTGCCCCTAGGGCATAGATATAGGTAGATTATGACATTTTGTGTATCATTTTGATCCTGGCTTGTGAGTTGATGAGATGAGATGTATATTTCTAAGAGATAGTCATGTTTATCTACTTTGTGCACCTTATTATACTATTTGACTCATGATTTTATATATTTTCTGGTTACTTATGATCATGTTGATGGTTCATGGTTTATGGTTTGATGTTGATGTTTAAAGCTTTAGATATGATGTGTATATGTGATCATGGATTATGTTTACTTTATGGTTGATTTGCTAGATACTGATCTTGACTTGCTAGGCATGAGATGGATTTGATATATGGTTATGTTGATGGCATGCTAAGTTTTAATGAGTCTACTACATTATTCTAGACTTTAGACATGTAATGAAAAATGGTTGATTGTTTAAATGTTCATGGATGTTATTGTTTTATTATGGTTGTTATGGTTATGCATGTTATTGATTATTTTAAGATAAAACATCTAAGATATCTTAATTAACAACACTAGGTAGGAGACTAAAGAATCCCATCTAGAGACAAACATCATAATGAAAATATTAACTAGTCACGATAGGATGAAAAGAGGGCACGATGCCTCTATGTTGACAAGGACTAGAACAAAGCCAAATTGGATTGACTTAATGGATATGATCCATTCAAATGCTTCACATGAGTGTTCATTAGTTGGTTAAAAATGTGTCTTGATGACATAATGTTGAGTAAGCTCAAGAATGCCTTGCATATAGTGATTAAAAGGGGAGATGGTCGAGAATGGAACCTGTTCATGAGACTAGCATGCCTCTTATGTAGGTGTCCAAAGGTTTAGCATAAACAAGTCTATGCCATGTAAAGTGTAGACTGATCAATGTAGGAAGTCTACTTGTGAAATTTGATTATGGCTTCTACTTTAGTTTGCTCCTTGAAAGCTAATGTAGATTTCAAAATTAATTTCTTTTTCCTATGATTTTGATAAGGGGTCTTTTGTTGATTGTTTCATATGGGAAGCTGATCGATGTGGGAAGCTTCCAAAAAATTGCTATACTTTTGAAAAATACTTACTCAGCCATCCTTCGAGGGAGTGGTCTAAGTTTATGTGCTTTGTTTAAGGCTTTGTGATAGTTGTCCTTCAAGGGAGTAGTCCACCTTACTTTGTGGAAATTTCAAATAAATTTTTGATAGTTGTCCTTTAAGGGAGTAGTCTGTGAATGATAGGAATGACCCATGATTGTTAATGATATTTGTTCTTTTTCTTTGATTTTTCTTAACATAGACTTGTTTAGGCTAGCTTAGTGGTTCACCTTTATGAAGGCAAAACTAGAATCACAAGAAGGTTGATTAGGTGTGGAGAGTTTTACGTGACAAAGATCATGAGAATCCATCCTGTAAAGGGGTGGAAAGTACCATGGGAACCATGCCATGGGTAGAGATGTGACACCCATTATTTAAGATAAGGCTATGTTGATGACAGATAATCACATGATTCAATTATAATTGACTACCCATAAAATAGGGAGATGGAATGTAGGTAGATACCAAGGGATGAGCTTAAGTTAGACAAAAGATGAGTTGGATCCTTCTTAACAAAAGAATGGACATATATGGGAAGCATTGAGGGGCTCAGGTTCTAGATGGCCTTTGAGAGAAGACAATCAGTGAATGCCTGATCCATACATATAGGTTATGATATAGGGTCCAAGCCAATTGAAAGAGAATGTACCTCACTTGCTTTTCTCCATATTAGTGACATGTTTATTTTCCTTTAGGGTGAGATATTTGATATTGAATTCTCACATTTGAATGCATTTGTTATAGGCATGCTTGATGTGCTTTTGATAGATATGAAGATGGGTAAGGGTTGTTAAATGACACTCATCAAGTAGCTCAAGTTGGGCTTTACAATGTTGATGATAATCATCCTCCAAAATAAGCTCTTGCAAGGATATGTGAAGAGAGGGGATTTGGAGTTCAAGAGGCAAGATAGCCTCTGCTCCAAACATGATAGCAAAGGGTGTAGCACCTATAAGGGTTCTAATGCTAGTTCCATATGCCCACAAGGCAAAGGGGATGTGTAAATGCCAATCTCAACCAAATGCATTGACCATTTTGGTTAGCATATTATTAAGGGTTTTATTAAAGGATTTTATATGCCCATTTTCTGGGGGGTGATAGGGTGAAGAGAAGCTTAACTTAATGCCAAATGCATCACATAGACCCTAGACTTACTTTTTTCTCAAATGATTTACCATCATCAGTGATAATCTTATGAGGAACATCGAATTGGAAGATAATGTGATGATTGATAAAGTTGACAATCTTTTCCACTTTGGTTGAGAATAGAGGGATCGCCTCTACCCACTTGGTAAAAGACTAGATCATGGTGATAATATAATGGTGTCACTGTGAGGAATGAGGTTTGATTTCACCAATAAGATCTAGACCCCATTGTGAGAAGGGACAAAAATTGCTGGAAACTTGAAGGCTATAGATAGGCACATGGTGCAAATTAGTGTGTTATTAACATTTGACACACTTTTTCACATAATCACTATAGTCTTGGTTAATGATAGGCCATTAATAGTTGAGATGAAGGATGTGCTTATCTATAGTGAGGCCACTAAAGTGACTGCCACAGATTCCATCATGCATTTCCTTGCTAGCATGAGAGGCTTCTTGAATGCATCGGCAACAAAAGAGGATACCATTGAAGCCATATTTATAAAGGATTCCTCCCATAATGGTATAATGTAAGGTACTATAGATAAACACTCTTTGATCATTCATATAGAGGATAGAGGGAACTATGCCAAGGTTAAGGTAGTCAAAGGTTTGTCAATACCAAAGGTCAGTTTGGGTTTCCTCCACATTGAAAATGGTGGGAGAATCTGGTTTAACATAGGAAGGTTGGGTAAGCCTATGGATAATGATAGATAGCTTATATTTTGAGGGTGAAAATTAGATTTATAAGGCAAGGGAAGCTATGGTGTCAAAAAACTTATTGGTAGATCATAGGGTTGACTAGATGTGGCAATGCTCAAATGATGCTAAGAGTTCATCAACTAGTTGTTTGTATTGTTATAGAACATCATTCTTACACTTATAAGATCTATTGATTTTATTGACCACTAGTTGGGAGCCACCAAAGTTGTTGATCATTTTGACTCCTAGGGCTAAGGTAGTTTGAAGGCCTATCACTAGGGATTCATACTTAGCCATGTTGTTGGTACATTCAAAATCAAGCTTTAAAGACAAAGGTAGCAGTTCACAATCAAAGGGGATAAGGATGATACCAACTCCCCCACCATGTTGACACTTTGAACCATTAAAGATCATGGTGATGTGATAGGTAAAGTCCACCTGAGAGAGGGCCATGATGGACTCATCGAAGAACTCAAGAAGAGGAGGTTAGTTGTCTGTTAATGGGGATTTAGCCAATTAATCGGTAATGACTTGTCCTTTAATTGACTTTTTCTCAAGTAACTTGAGGTCAAACTCTACTAATAATATAAGCCACTTGGTCATATGTTGGTTTTGGTATGGAATTACATGTACTTGAGTGGGTTAGTGTTGTTTATGATGTAGGTTTTATGGTTAAGAAAGTAGTGGCAAAGTTTGGTAGCCACAAAGACTAAAATTAAGCAAAGTTTCTCAGTATGGGTATACCAAGTCTCATATTCCACAAACATGTGTCTAATGTAGTACATGGATTACTTTCTATGTTTTTCATCTCAGTGAGCTAGCATTGCCCCTAGGGAATGGTCAGTGGTAGAGATATATAGGTAGAAAGGTTGGTCGTCCTTAGGAGGGGTGACAGGTGGAGATAAAAGGTAATTTTTGAGTGAATCAAAGGCATTTAGATAGTCAATATTCCACTGAAAAGACACATCCTTCTTTAGGAGGTGGTGGAATGGTTAGCACTAATTTAAATTTTGGGAGATAAAATGATGAATGGATTGTAGCTTCCCCTACAAGCTACAAAGATGTTTAAGGTTAGTGGGAGGAAGCATGTTGAGGATGGTTTTTTTCTTGGCAAGATTGACTTTGATTTTATGAAGGGATATAATAAATCCAATAAGATTTAACAACAAGACCCTAGAAATGCATTTTTGGGGGTTAAGGCAGACATGGTAATGGATAAGGTCTTCAAAGTTGATCTAAAGAACAACCAAGTGATCTTTTTAGAGTTTGGATTTTTTGAGAAGGTCATCCACATAGTATTTGATGATCTTATGGATAAGGTCATGAAATATATAAGTCATGGCATGTTAGTAGGTTACACCAGCATTCTTTAGTTTGAAAGGCATGACTCTATAGCAAAAAATTCCCCAAGGGGTGGTAAAGGTAGTTTTGTGCTAATATTCAGGAGTAATTAAGATCTGATTGTAACTTGAGAACCCATCCATGAGAGATATCAACTCATGGCCAGTTGTAAAATCAATAAGTTGGTCGATGCTCGATAGAGGGAAGTCATCTTTAGGGTAGGAAAGGTTGAGGTCACAAAATTCCACACAAATACATAGTCCCCCTGTGGCTTTGGTGATAGGTACACCATTCAATACCCATTGGGGTTAGTCAATGGGTTGAATAAAGTTGATAGATAAAAGACATTAAAGCTCCTCTTTAACAAGAAGGGATATGTGAGGATACATGTGTTGGATATTTCACTTGATAGATTTGGCATCATGGTGAGTGACTATGTTATGGGTAGCTATGGTGAGGTCAATTCTAGGTATATCACCATAAGACCAAGTAAAGGCTATGTTATGGTCTTGGAAGAAAGAGGGAAATTTTCAAAGTTCTTTGGTATTCAATGATTGTCTGATTTTGACAATATAGAGGTTATCTAGAGTACCCAAGTTGATATCTATGGTAGATTCATTCAACATGGTCAAAGTCTCAAGAGGAAAGGATTTGTGGATTGAAAAATCTAGGGCACCAAGGTAGGTGAGAATAGAATCATCATACTAGCACTGAATAATGTTAATCATAGGAGAGTATTCTATAATTTTAGGGTGGGTCAAATGGATGGTTACATTTTCCCCCTCCTTATGATAAATTATGGTTCCAAGGATGATCATGTTGATAGAAAAAAATGTGAAGTGGGATGATGTCATCATCCTCACATGCAAGTGGAGGTGAGATTGGTGAGGAAGGGTCATCTTATTCAACAATGGTAGTGGTGGGTTATTTATCTTTCTTCTTATTAGGTAAGATGAAACTAATTCCATGCTTCTCATGTGTATTCATAGTTTTGATGGTGACCATGCTCACATCACCCAAGACCGAAGCCTTTCTAAGCACATCGATGAAGGTATATTTTGAAAAAGTTTGGTTTATCTAGGTAAGATAAATTTATGGTGAATGGTTGAGGTGGAAGAGAGGTGGTAGAAGAACCAAGGGATTTGTTGACTCCCCCATAGATAAAATGTTTCAAACAAGGGAGAGGTCCAAAGGGAATGATAGTTCTGACATTGGGATCATATCTCGACTGGTTGGTAAGTTTCCCATACTCATGAGGAGTAAGGAAATTATTAAGTGCTAAAAGGCAATACTCCCCCAATGAAAGGTGATAGAAGGTGGATTCCAAAGGGTCTACGATGGGGATTTAGTGCAAAGTTATAAAGGAAATAGTTGATACCTCATCAGTAGAAAGGGATATGATATCTGCTTTATTGGTTAAAGGTTGAGTTTTAGTAGTTGAGGGTGTGTTCGATAGGGGTATGAAGAGATTGTTATGGTGATAGGTCATGTGGCATGTTGAGAAAGGACTTGGGTCAAATTGGATGGTAATGACCTAGCCTTCATACTCAAACTTAATGAAATAGTGGAGGGTAAAGAAAATGCAACCCATGGATCAAATCTAAGGTTGTCCCAACAAGATGTTGTATTGGAATTCACCTTCTATAACATAGAAAATTTTAGGGAGTGTACGGGGTCCTAAACAGATATGAAGGATGATAGTTCCCAAGGTAGTGGCCATGGTATCATTGAAGGAATGAAGTATGGATAAAGATTCAAACATGACATTGTCTATAAAATTGAGTTGGTTGTAGGCATGAGAGGAGATGATGTTAATACTATCTCCCTCATCAATAATGACCCATTTGATCTAGGTTTGGTTGATGTAAGTGGTTATAAATAAAGGGGGATCTGAGTCCTCAGGATGGATGGAAGATATTTCTAAATCCTTGAAGGTAACAAGGTTGTAAATTTTAAGGTTGCTAATAAAGATTTTTATAGGTTGGGGGTCCTCAGGTTAGACCTCAATGGATTGCAGAGCCTTTATTAGTGTTTGGCAGTGATGGGGAGAGGTAGAGATCAACTCATACAATCTCATCTTCACCAAAGTCTGGTAAAGCTATTGAGGATAACTCTCCTGATGGATTTTGAGGGGTTAGATTGGGAGGCACCTAAGATAGACACCTTGGGTTTGGTTGAGGATGGATATAGTTAGGTATGCATTGATTAGGAGGTTTAAGATGGATACATCCATGGAATAGACACCTTAGCCTTCCCCTTATCCTTCTTCTATGATCTTGTGACCACATTGATAGTATGGATATAAGGAGATGTTGAGGTAGTCGATTGGTCATACTCATCTTCACTCTTAGGTGAGAGTAGAGGAGTAGGTGAGCGTTGAATAGGTATGGTTATTGGTTGGATTGGTATGGGGCTCATAGGAGGTTCATTTGTTAATATAGCATCCTCATCATAAATCTAGTGGATAAAGGTTTGGAGAGCCTTGTAGTTCTTCGTATCATGGTAAAGTGTCCTATGATAAGAACACACATGGTGGTTATTGTACCAAATGAGCTTTGAATTAAAAGGCTCAAAGGGTCTACTAGGAGGTAAGGCTAAACAAGAAGTTTATAAGAACCTAAAACTGGTCGAGTAAGATTTAGCTAAAGGTGGTAAAAGTGTGGTGGTCTTTGCTTTGATGGTTGAAGTAGGAGTTTGTTTAGAGATAGGTTTAGTGGTAGGAATTTGGGGTAGGGTGGTACACTTGTTTGATGGCTTTAGTTTAAGCAAGGAAGTTGATGAGCTAGAGGTGGAAGATTGTAAGGTATGTAGCATAGGTATTGTAGGCATGGTGAAAAGAGGTGCATCGAAGAGCAACTACGAAGGTGTAACAAAAATAGGTAGTAGGGTTTTGGTAGAGACAATTGGTTTTCTACTCAAGGTAGAGGGATGAGGCCCCAAAATAGAGGGCAAGGTTAAGGGAAGAAAAAGTTGGGTCTTCTAGCCTGTTGGATGAATATTTTGTCATCATCTAACTGAAGGCAAAATGGTTATATCAACCACAATATAATGAGATAAATCTCTCCTCTCAGCAAGGGGAGGTTCCCTATAAACTATCATAAACTAATCTAAACTAAATATTAGCTCAGGGGTGAGATCATATCATCCATTTCACTTTTTTCAAAAATGATGTTTACAAAGTAAAGGAAAACTTTCTTGATATTAACTGAATTCACAAGAAACCCATGAGATTACAAAGCCTATCATTGCTTCTCTTACTGATCTATAACTTATATCACAGTAGAATGAGGTGCAGCCCAAAGTCTTCACCAAAAACTATAATAAAGTATATAATCACAAAATATACAAGTAGTTCAAAGTCTTTCCAATATCTTTCATTCTAAAATACTAAAATACAAACTAAAGACAATCATAGTAGCACAAAGTCTCCATAATCAAATTCAGAACATCTCTCAGATTATTTTCACTCATTCTACTCATTTAATCAAATAGATAAGATTGTATTAGGAAAAGGACATAAGAACAATTTCCTACTCAACACAAGTTATTCCAATACAAAGTTTGAAAAGTCACTTGCTTTCTCATTCACTTGATAAAATTTGATTTACAATCTAAGCTTAAAGTCTCAAAAGGCATTTCAATTTGGGTAGAGTTTTTGCTTCTAATAACCAAAAGATATATTTACAAAAGAGGCCCTCATTATTTATAAGGAGAGGCCTTGAGGATTTTAGAAAAGACCTAATTACTTTGATCGAGTCAAAGATAAGAGTCATTTTTGACTTAGAACTCCTATATTTTTACATGTAATTACATATGATAAAAGTACATGTAAAATGTACAAAGTGGTTACAAAAGTACATCTAAAAAGTGAGAATTAAACCAAGGAAAAATAGTTTCAATTTGTATCCCCATCTTTCTTCATGTGAGCATCGTACATAATGAAAGTTGCCTGTATCCCGATACTGTCTAGATTAACAGTGTTCTTGAAAATCACCTTAGCTCTGACCTGGCATCTCTTACTACTGTGACCGATTTTGCATGAATAGTTAACCTAGTTTTCAAATTATCTAGAGTTAACTGATTATCTAGAATATTATCAACAGAGGCTACTAAAAATGCCTTATCTTCAAATTCTTTCTAGAACATACCTTAAAATTCTTGAATCATTTCTTCTGGTGAAAGGAATTGGTTATCTTGTGATGTAAGTTTTTAAGGTAGCTCCTCCAATTTATGTAAAAGACTAATATCATTTTGTTCACTGAGTTTCCTTGAAGATTTGAGGTCACTGATCAACTCTTTAAGCACCCGACTCCTATATATCAATGCCTCTTTAGTTTTAGTGTAAGAGTATCTATTGGTAATGATACCAATTGATATTAGAGTGCTTATTTTTAGTTTCCTCATATCGGTCCATTTTTCAAGATACTTTTCTATGCTTTCAATATCTTGAGAGATAACATTAATGAGATCATCCAGTTCTGCTCTTATTTTTCTCATTTTATCTATCTTCTCAGATAACTCTGTGAGTAAGGAAACTCCTCGTGCATGTATCTTGTCTAATTCCTCTTCAAGTACTTTTCCTTTGAGATAGGTCTTTTTCACTTTCTGAATCATGGGGTCTTCTATGGAAATGGCCTCAAGAGTTATTGTTTATAGAGTGAAAGTAATTCTTCTTACCACTGCAGTCAATTATTCCACCATTGTTTTACAATGATCCTTCATTTCTTTCTCTCTATCAAATTTTTGAATCAATATGTCCATGGCTGACTGCATATCACTCTTGGCACTTTCATGAGTTATCTTACCTAATTCAACTCTGGAGATAGAGTAATCACTTAAATCAAAATTTTCAATGGTTGCATCATGTGGAGGTCTTGCAATTTTTAGAAATTTGTGTCCCTTATCCCAAATCATTTTTGAAAGAATCTTTGGCTTTTTGAGAGCCTTGACTTTTACTGGTACCATTTTATTGAAATCATAGTCTTCTTGAGAGATGGCTTGTTTTTCCTTTTGGGCGTATAATTTGATAACCATGGTGGGAGCGTAGAAGTACTTACATTAGGATCTATCTCCATTGTTGGCATTACTAGAGTTTCACTTGCACAGGTAGTGTAAACGATAAATGGAGTATCAATAAAAATTGCACCTTTTGCTGAGTGATTAAAAGTAGAACTATCTTCAATATCAAAAGATGGAGATGACAAACTAGGAATTGACCCTGAGGAACGAAGAATATCTTCAAAAGTGCATGGGCTATTTAGAAGAGGGAACACTAATTGGAGAAACATGTGAATGGGCTGCAACAGGTGTGTCAGGCAGGGAAGAAGACATTCATATTTCTTTCTACACATTCTCTTTTGGAGACAAATTTTCCTTCTCTTGTTGATATGTGGGCCTATCATCAGTCTCAATCTGTTCCATCATTATTTCTTCAGTGCTTTGTTTCTCAACTTCTATATCTACTATTTTTGACTCTTTTTCAATAACTTTTAACATCATCACAAATATGATCTTAGGCTTATGTCACTTGGAAGAAAAAGGGACATCACTTTTGTTATTCGTCTTATTTTTTGTTTTTCTTCTTGTTTCCTGTTGAAATTCAACTTTTGAACCTGTGATGAATTCTTTCATAATAATTCCCTTATTTTATAACCAATTATTGGTGTTTGCCAATATTCGTTCAAATCTTTTCCTCAAGGAAGTCAGCTCTTTCTATGCCCATTTGATTAGAAGAAGAGGGGCATTAGCAATATGTTCAGTATTGTATTTATCATTAATCAAATCTCCATCATTCACTAAATTCTCAAGGATATCAGCAAGTTTGAGATATTCAATTTGCTCAAGGGATAAACTATTGTAGTCCATTTTCTTCATATCTTCTACTGTTCTCAAATCTACCCAAACATCTTTAATCATAGGTTCATGAAATTGGGTATTCCTCTTGATTATATCCTTCACGCCCTTATAATAAATATTCAATCTTATTTTGAATTGCTTCAAAGTCATGAGTTGAATTTTAGTTTCCATAGCTCTAGCCTTTCCAGCAGTTAACACTAAAAACCTACCAATTTCAACTAGGAACCTGAAACTAGGCTTCTTGAGTTCCATCAATTTATTATGCATGATAATCATTTGTCTACATAGTTTCATTAAGACTAATTTATCTAAGGAGAATCTTGGAAGCATATAAGGATGACCTTGGAAAAAGCCAACCCTTAGGTATGAAAAAGAAGGAAATTATAAGAACATGCATCCAAAATCATTTCTGACTATCTAGACCTCATCCGACACTCTTCTTTGTTCTAATTGAGGATCAAAAAGACACAAAAATATTGCAAAGAAAAAATCATTTACTCTCCTAAAATGATGAATAGAACCCTTCAATGTTAACTGAGAATAGTATTGATATACTGGAGTTACTCTCCTACCTCCTTCTGATGTCAAATCTGGAAAGATCCTCATTGAAGCTTCAATATAGACCAACTAAGAAGTCATGTAGAATTTGAAGGTATTAGATACCTTCCTCAATTGTTCATGCAAAGCGTTGTTGACTTGTTCTTCCCAGAAGATGACTTGTTTGCCTTGGATAATTATCTTGATGAAGGGATATGTCCATTCATGAAACTATGAGGAAGAGGGTAAACCTCTTACCTTGCTAAGAAGAGTGATTAGATCACCAACTACTTCTATAAAGTCACTTCTTAACAAAATTCCATGGCCATCTTGACAAATTTTCCCTTGGAGTCTTGAGCCACTTATTGTTGATTACCTTCTTCGCTTTTTCAAGATCTTTGTCATATTTTCTTTGTGCTTCAATAAAATCAAGCTTTATTACTTCAGTAGCAGGAGTGCACATGAACACTTTATTGATGAACTCAAGATTTAGTCTGATTACCATATTACCATTAGCATCTAACACAGCCCTGGTATCCTTATTATAGAATTGAGCGCACTAGAGAACAAATTTTGTGTTGTGAGCCGCTACAGGGAAAGAAGATACCAAATGAATAGTGCTATCAATTATCTTCTTCATTTCGTGGCTGGAATTGTTTGATTTAGCTCTTTCTACAAATTTAGTCATGTCCACATGACCTATCTTTGTATCTCTAATGTCTTCGATATTAGAAGTAACTGAGGTGATTGGAAAAACACCTTGATATTTGTATTTCATTGCCTTAAACTTCTTCAGAGAAAGCTTAGTCATCTAGAACGGATTTTACCAAATGGATGTCGATGAAGAAGGATCCATAAAAGAAACTGCAACAAAAGTCATGATCATGCAATTAGGGGAAATACTAGCAATCAGGAAAAATTGCATGTCGATGATCACGACCATGGGGATGCACCCGAAAGGGCTAAAGTGTGAGCAGGCTAAAAAACTAGAGGAAAGTGGGTTCAAAAAAGTGAAACTAAAAATTTCTTAGAGTTAGGAAATTTGAGGGAATGTTTACATGGGCGGCAAAAATCGTCACCCTTGCATGTGGGGGGGTATTTATCTTTTGTTTTGGTGGCAAAAATTGCCACCCTTGCATGGAGGTAAAAATTCATACTTGTGCAAGGGTGGTAATTTTTACCACCCTTATATGTCAGGTTTATGTAGGGGCAGTGAAAAACACTGCCCCTTCATAAAGCAAAGATTTTAATTTTTTGGTAAGAGTGGCAAATTTTGTCACCGCTGCAAGAAATGGCAAGCAAAGTTAGAGTGGTGAATTTCGCCACCAATGCGCTTGGAAGAGATGGGGATGTGTAAAGGTAGCAAATTTTGGCTCGATTGCATAAGGGCATACATAATCAATGAATTTTAACCATCATTACATTAGGTTTATGTAGGTGGTTTTTAACTAGATTTGACATGGGTAAAACCTAGGCCAGGTCAAAACATCGACTCGATATGCAAGATAACCTACAGCATGGAAAGAGGGTTGATGGATCAATCTGATAGCTAGGCTTACTAGGTTAAGGCAACAAAATGAGGGAAGAACAAAAAAAACCAAAATAAAAAGAAAAGAAAAGCTCAAAGGAAAAGAAAACTAAAAAAACCTAGAAGTAAAAAGACTAAAAAGCAAAACTTACTCGGCAATTTTGAAATCCTAAACTCAAAGTTGGTAAATTCGTAATCCTACTCATTCGTGTAGTTGAATGATTACAGGGAATCTCAAGGAACATAAAATAATAAAAATGACTATTAAATGGCATTTAAATGCCCTAAACCAAGTTCTAACCACTCGAAGCGTGTGGCCATAAATGTTGCATGAAAATCAAGAAATTTTCCAAAATCATTGCATGGGCAGCGAAAATCACCTCCTTTACATGAGACAGGGGAGGTCATGCATTGGCGGCAAAAATTATCGCCCTTGCACGAAGAGGGGAAAATAAAAATGCAAGGGCGATGAAAATCGCTTCCAGTGCATGGAAAAAGGGAAAATTGTAAGAGTGGCGAAAATCATCGATAGTGTATAGAAGAACCAAAAAATATGCAAAAGCAGTGAAAATCATCGTTTATGTAGGGAAAGAATGAAAAATGCAAGAGAGGCAAAAAATACCGCTAGTGCATTGAAAGAATGAAATTTGTCTAACACCTTGAAAACTATCAAAATCTAACATTTTGATCAGATCAAGACTACAACAGGTTTCACATTTTTTGAGAAAATGTGATGAGGGAGTGTTGTTAGTTTTCCCAATATGTTAGTCAACTTAACTCAAGATCAAGAAAATCTTGTCTCGAACGACGAACTTAGAGTGTAGATTATGAAATGGATAAGATTCGTAAGGATTGTCCACAAAAATAAGCATAGGTAATTTTGGGAACAACACAGCCTTTGTGTGGTTTCACCTCTTTGATCACCTTGGCCTAGTGTTTGAATGGTGGTCTTAAGGGGGTTAGGCCCACTTCCACAGATAGGTGATTAAGACTTAGTGTAAAGAGGATACCAAGGTTTTTGGTGGGTATGGTTGGTTTGGTTTGAGAAGGAGACTTGGTCGCTTGTAGTTTAGGTGTCTTGGATGGCCAAGGGATAAGATTTATTATTAGTTCAATTGGTAGGGTTGAAGCTCAAATAGTGGAAGTGGTGGTTTAGTCTGTTAAAGGTATGGTTGGAGGTTCTAGCTTGGTGATATAAGGTATCCCTAATTACTGCCAAAATGTGGCTCAATATGTGTTAGGGTTAGAGGTAAATTATAATTTTTACACTAACCTAAATAATGGTTTGTAGGTTGGTTTGATTCCCTAAATAGTAGACCTAAAAGATAGGCCCCTAAGTGGGGACATAGGAATGATAACCTCATCCTCTTCCTCAATTAAAAGATGTGAGGCTTGGATGGGTGACTCTTATGTGGGAGGAGTGGACATAGGGGTTTCCTCCTCAAGAATGATTTTTGAAGGGGGAATGGTTTGATCGATAGCTCAAGGTGATGGTGAGGTGATAGTTGGTTGTTCTGATATATCAACTGAAAGGGTGGTTAAGGATTCCACCTCAATAAGTAGAGGGGGAGAAGACGGTGATATCTCAGTTTGGGTTTCTAAAGGAAGAGAAGTTAATTCTACTACTTCAATAAGTGGAGAGGGTGAAGGATAAACAAGCTGGTCAATAGGCTCTTTAGTAGCGAGTGTGTCAAAAACCTTGTTAATTGTATGGGTATCGTGAGAGCACTCGACATTGTTGCTCTCATTCTTGGTAAGAGCATGGTTTAAGAAGGGTTGCTTGAATATATCAAGGGCTTGGTTTGATGGTGCATTGGGGTTGTCCAATATAATCTCCCCCTTATAAATGAGGGATTAGACAAGGCTCTTATAGGTATTGCACCTACTAACATCATGTCTTATTACCCAATGAAAGGCACACAAATCATTCTCATTGTACCAACTAGGTGCACGATGAGAGGCATTGAACCACTAGGGTGGATTGATACGAAGAAGTTGAATGATTTTTACTTTCAATAACTTCTCCAAGAGGAGTGAATTAATTTTGGTTGTTTCAGGTTTGGCCCCTCGTGTTTTGCTTTAAGGAACTAGAGGAATTAGATTGGTTGATAGAAGGTAGAGGATCAACTTTTAGGATAACCACATTTGTAGTTCTCTTGCTCTTGGTGTTGGTGTTGGATTGGTTTCTTGACTTGAATACCCTAGGTGATGAGGTAACAAGCATGCCTAAATACCTTAAGATGTTGTTGGGGATCCTCCTTTAAAATTTAAAAAACTTGGGAAGTTCCCATTGGGGAGGATATGCCCTAATAGGTATGGATGGATAGATGGGATCATTATAGATTTGGTCATATGGCAACATGTTATGAGCACCTAAAATGGATAACTCTAAGGTGGTCATCTTTTCCATAAGCATCTTCATTAGGTCAGCTTGGGGTTGTGTACCCAAAGGGTTATAAGATGCATACTACTAGAATGGTTGGGAAGCATGATGAGGGTGGGTAAAAGGTTGGGAGGCTACCACATATTGATAAATGGATGCCAATGGTTGGGTGGAAGATACATAAGGGTAGGTAGAGGTAGGTGGTTGGGTAGTGGGTGCATGCCCTTATAGATTAGGGATGTAGCCAAAGGTTGGTCCAAGGGGTGCTTATTGGATAGGAGTGGTAGTTGGGTTGGTGACAAATGGAAAGGTAGTGACCCTTGTACTAATCAGTGGCATGGTAGAGGGTATGGACACCACAAGGCTTTGAATTTGAGTATTGATTGATGGATTGGAGGTAGATAAAGGACGGTTAGTAGTGCAAGAGGTAGGCACTACTATTATGAAGGAATGGTTTGTAGGAGTGGAAGGTGTAAGGGTAATAGTAGCTTAAGTCGATTAGTTTTTTATGGTAGTCTCGAAGGGGTTATTGTTTGATGAGGAAGCTTGGGTAGTCAACGATTGGGTAGTAACTATGGCAATAGAGGTACTCCCCATGAGGTGGAGAGGCATGCCATAAGGTGGATCTATTAGTGGGGTCAAATATGGGATATAGTGGGATGTGGTTGTAAGATAATGTTATAAGGCTACAGGATTATTATCTATGAAAGTAGTAAAATCTGCATCTCCTTGAGGAACCTCCCGAGGGAAAGTAGGACTTCCTAAGGGGTAAGGAGAGTCTATTGGTTCATAAACATAGTCCATCAATGAAGAGGTGGAAGAGGTAGGTTGGTTTGATGATGGGTTTTGATCTTTAAGTTCTCTTCATTGTTGGCAACTGAGGACCATACGAGATAGGGGAGATAGAAAGCACAAACAACCTCACTACTCAAACAAAAAAAAGATAATAAAATGATCAAAGAAATCAAATCAGGTTCTAAAATATATGTTTATCCCTAGATTTTTAATTAATCTCACTTTTCATTTATGCCTTAAGAAAATGTGTGACTAAAATTGGTTTGTAGAGAAAGTACTAGAGAGGAAGTCTAAGGTTGGTTTCAAGATGTGTTTAGGCACTCAAAAAGAATATGTATTGAAATCAATATGTGGCTTGGTATCGGGGCCTTCCCCTCACTTCACACACCGTAGTGATAAGGGTGTCGAGTGCTTAGCTAATATATATTGATATCTAGATATTATACTCAACCAGAGAGTTGACTTGATCCTCCTCTTGGTCATGACCTCCAAGTAGGATCATCAAGAAAGGGTATGCTTATCATTAGATGATGAAATCCTAGTCGGGTCTTGTCTCAATTTTTTTTATGTTTAATTGGTGAAAGTGGTTTGGTTGAGTGTGTGCAATAAAGAGTGAAGCTATGACAGATTACTTTGCTTTTAAGTTAAGCTACGTGAACTAAACTTTCAAGAAGTCGGTGTATGTACTTAATTTTAATCCCAAAAGATACTTTTTATTTCATTAATAAGCATAGAATAGAGAGAGAATGCAAGCAAACAAGAACCCGAGTAGAGACACAAGGGTCGCACCGGGCATGCCAAAATGTTTCAATGAATTTCTTGATTATAATTAGAAAGAGTGAAAAGAAGAAACTAAGTACAAATATGGTTTAAAAACCTATTTGATTATGTGCACATTTGAAATTAGAAGATTGTGAAAAGCTCCTCTTTGGCTTGAGAGGATGACCTATAGATAATAAATCACTAAATCAAACTTGTTTGTTAGATAAATAATTGAGTGGATTGCCTAGCGATAGCTAGGTCCCAAAATCTAGGGCTTCTTTAGAGGTTGTCAATCCACATGTTTTAAACAAATAAGCTTATAAATAGAATAGAAGGTACTTGAATCAATGATACTAAAACTAAATACAAGAATGATTGATAAGAAATATGTTAAAAATAATTAAAATAGTAATTAAGTTAATTAATACTAGTGCTAGAGGGTTGGGGTCTACTTTAGAAAATTAGAAAGGGGTCTATGGACAAGTAGGAACACAAAAAATTAGGTTTAATTGGGGGTAAGAGGGTTCAATTATCTTGGTTTTCACTACCATAGTGACTGTTGACAGTTGGACTAACCGTAGTTAAGGTGATTATCGGTAGTCAAGGTGACCGTCGGCAGTTGGACAAACCATCAATGGTTGAGACAATCGTCAATGGTTACTATTTCTAGATCTGAGTTGATAAAAACGCTGGTTGACAAGATCCAACAGATGGATTATGAGATATGGGTGAGACATGGATTGATTGTTAGATGGAAATAGAGTAAATGAATATTGATAAACAAGTACTTGTCTTACCAAGAGTTAATTAGGTGGATGGTTGAGGTAGTTGACCTATTGGTGGAATCTAGCAGATTCTGATAGAATAATAGTACCTAAGAACTTGGTGGAGAGGCAGCTGCAAGTTAGCTCTCTGATATGATTGTTGGATTGTTAGATTAACAATAGTGATTGACCTATAAGAAGGAAACTCCTAGATGCACAAGCACTTGATCACGATTGCAGATAGATTTCACCTTTTTACTCCTCTCTCTTATAGGCAAAGAAAGAGAGTTACAATAGCACATGAACTGCATCTAAATTTAACTCACACATGCAATGGATCATAACATAGAATTATACAAGTTATTTTTAGAAAATTAAGGTGCATGAGTTTTCATGTTAGTGGTTGAGGAGGTGGACCCTGACCATCCGTAGTCAAGGGTGAAGGGTAAAAAGGGGTAAAAGGTTAGGTTAAGTGAGTTTACCCAAACTAACTATGGGTAAGCTCTAGCTAGGGATTGGTGGGTCAAATGGTTCCAAGGGGGTCCAGGGGTATTACAACATTTAAAATCATATTGTGTGGATTTTTAGTGTCTATAGTAGGCATCAATTAATCAAATACCCCTAGGTTTTATGGTATTTATAGTATTGGTGTTCTCTATATCATGAGGGTTTGGGCTTGTTTGGGTACAGAGGTTTTATGGGTAGATAGACCAGCAAGTTGGTAGTGACTATTTTATGAAAGAGGGCTTCTATGGATATAGGAATAGGAGTGTAATTCCTTTGTTTACTTTTTAGCTTGGTCATAGAAGCATTTGAATTTAAATCATATGTTTGGGCTGACAGGTTTTCCAAGAGGGAGCTCCCTTTGGTAGTGTGAGAGGAAATTTGTGATGGACTATGACTGGTAAATATAGGATTTTATTGTAATGGGATAAGATGTAAACTAGGATTAGACTAACATGGATGGGTATGGACAAGTTGACTCTTTTTTATGAGATAGATGGGTTCAAATCCTATGGGAAGCAATGTACCCATCTATAATAGTCGTATAATGAGTGCCTCTTTATTAGAAAAGATATATTCATAAAATTAGGTGACCTCTTCATTAGTATACTAAGGGATGTTATGACCAGGGTGATGACAAGTGGATGGATAGTTTAGTTGTGATAGGATAGGAGGGGTACTAGGAGTAGATGGAGTTAATTGACAAGGAAGGATAAAGTAATTTTATGTTGGAGTAAATTTATGTTTGAGGAGATCAAAGTCTAATGGCAAGTGGGAACCCATTCCTAAGACCTAAAAAAGGACCCCATCCTTGTTGTCAAAGAGATGCTCTTAAAACATGGCATTCAAATCGGTTTGGGAAGCCATGGCTTGCATTAGGTTGTGGTTTAAATTTTGATTGTGAAATGAGATGTGATGTGAGATGTTTGGCGTGGACAAGACAAGCTTGAGTAAATCAAGTTAATACAAGGGCTATAAAAATGACTTTCAATAGTTTATAATTGATCGATGATTGATGATGATGAATATAACAATGCCCAAGGGTTTGGCGGGGGCTAGGTTAGACTATCCAAAGAGATAAGTCTAAGGTTGTGAATGGCCTTCAATGGGGTAGACTTGATTGGATAATTTAGACTATCTCAAGATGATAATGATCTACTCAAGTTGGATTTGGATGACTTGGTTGATGAAATTGGACTAGGTGAATGATAAAATAAGATTTGATTGAATGAATGTTATCAAACTTGACTAGGTTTAGATGTAAGCAAGCATAGGATGGCGGACCTTAGAGGATTATTGCCAACGTAGATGAAAGTGGATATACTATAGACTTTTATGAGACTAGGGATGATTAGTTGACAAGTGTGGGTATTGACAATGGTAGACTATGAGGATATTGCATGACTAGGTAGATGATGGAGTAAATTTTGGTTTGAACTAAGTATATTGGGACTAGATTCATTGGATGTTAATTAAAAATAATATAAGTGGACTATAAGATGTTTGGACTATGATGAGTGTTGATGTATGGCTAGGTATGACTCATATGTTGATAAGGTTCTAGTCTTTGAGTAAAATTGACAATAGAATGGTATGTTACCTTAAGGTCGGCATGATTATGATGGGTTTTGATGAGTGTTGGGTTTTGGTTGGAAGAGTTATAGGTAATAGAGATTATGGGTGCTATATTAAACCAATAGTGTGTTTAACCCTAATTTAGATCTAGGAATCCTAACTTGGTGCTAAAAAGGTAAATAATATATAAATTATAATGCACAAAGGTGATAATCAGATCTACAATAGGCCAATTGGGTGCTAAGCTCAGATATAACCATATAATAAATTTATTATGCTGAGAATAGGCTAAAAATAGTAAGCACAACTAAGCTATGCATGGAAATGACACAAGTGATATACTTAGATGGTTCTAATGATAACACAATTTTGGATTTAGAACAAGAAAAAATTAGGCTAGAAGGAGATTCTAGAACAATCATCATATTTTAGATCTGATGCTTATGGAGCTTTAGACACTAACGTCATCCTTGGATGGTTACATCGACTCAATTATTTGGGTTCGATGCAAGTGTCATGTATAGAATACCTACTAGAAAAAGATGTGACCACCTAGATGTTTTTAGGGTTGTCTTTGCCTTCATTTTGATGCATTCAAATCTTGGTCATGGATTGTCACTCCTCATGAATTTGTAAAACCCTAGTTTTTCATTTTCATTATGACCTTGGAGAAGACTGGGTTAGTGGGTACATAGTTTTGAGTTTCCCCTAAAGACCCTTCTATCAGTGAGTGATGCCTACATATCCAATACTTCAAAGAAGGTCTCAAATTGATGTAGTCCTCTCCTATGTGTTGTCTTGTGTATGAATCATATAATATGTGCAAAGCAAGTACAATAGTGACCTATCTTGTAACTTAGCAAATTAGGCTCTTGGAATGTTCCTTTAGTACTTTAGACCTATATATTTGTTATTCTTATGATTGGTATGGAAGTAGGGAAGCTTTGTTCAATTGAATGTTTGATAAAGTTCTTTTGATAAGTTACATTGGTCTCTCTTTGATCTTTTGTCAGGTCAAGAATGAATGAGGGTTGATCTTGTATTTATATCAATCCCTTAAGATAAGTAACTTGCATTAAATCACTTAGGCCAACCATTAGGATACGTTTTATTTAAAAAATAGAGGGTATTGGATACTTGTGTTGGGTCAGGACACTTACATTGATGCTAGTATTTATCCTAGGCATTATTGTTTAAGGAGCAGAAAAGTAGGTATAAGTTCATAACTTGTAGAGCTGGAAGATAAGTACGCTTTAAGAATTTAGGGCAAGATAGAAATTCTAGGTCATCAACATAAAATTGGTCAGATTAAGAGATAGGCTAAGGGCATAAGATAGATCAGATGTGAGACTTGTGAAAGCAAGAAAGGTCCAAAACTAAGAGGAACAACCAAGGTCTAAGTTTTTCAAGTGTAAAAGATTGAGATGCTATATAATCCATAAATATCATCTACATTTTCCCCCTTTAATCTAGTAATTAAATTTATATTTTAAAGGAATAGAATGTTTATCTGGTCGTAAATAACACACCTTATCTTTACATGTGCCCAATTTGAGTGCCTTTCTGATGACTGGTCTAAAACAAAGAGTATGTTATAATATATAATCTAGAATTAAAATTATTTGAAGTATATTGAAATTGAAAGAGCAAAGTTTAAGAGTACACATGTGTGTCGATGTAACCGCCTTGCCTATTGGCAAGTTGATTTGAAAAGTATGTATCATTATAAAGCTCTGAAACTTAGATTATGACACATATAGATAAATCTTGAAATTGTATATATCTAAGCAGATAGATAGAGGGGGAGAGAAACAGAGAGATATTGGAAGGCACATGCCCCAAACTTTTGAGCAAAAGTAAGTTTTCACCTAGAAGTTGAGATTAGCTCAACTGTGTAACCTAATGATACTTATAATCTAGGAAGGTCATATGATACAATCAAGTCCAACCTAAAAACTTGGCAAGATTGAGTGATTTAATCATCTTAACCATACCAAAAAGCAAACCAACTACTAAAGTAGATTAGTTCAATAAAGTCTGTAAAAATTTAATTGGGGTATGAATACGTAAAATAATTTTAGAATCTAAAACTGATTTAGATTTTACAATATTAGGCAAAATTTATATAACATATGCACCTTAAATATGTCTCATGTTGATATTATATATAACTATGGTACCAATGTATAGAATTCTACCACAACTATGAATTTGAATCATATAATTGTGTGTTTTGGCTAATTCATAAAATTGTGTAAGTATGGAGAACATGCTTCCAAAGTATGCCCCCACTATATATATGAAAAAATCTAAAAACTAATATAAATACCAATGTGGAGAACATGTTTTCAAAAGATGCCTCCATTGTAATTTTGAGATGTTGAATATTGAATAGGTGTGGAGAACATGCTTCTAAAGCATGCCCCATTGAATCTGAAAACATTAATGTGTGAAATCAATGCCCATATGACATGCCCCCACTGAAACTAAAAATTGTGAATGTCTGAAAGTGATGCCCATATGACATACCTCCACTAAATCTAAAAATTGTGCCAATTATAAAGAACATGCCTCTATGACATGCCCCCACTACTATTCCCCCCCTTTGAGGTGAGGAAAAGATAAGAACTGATAATTACCTCATCTTAAAAGGATAAAACAATTATATAATCTATGAATGTAGCCAAGCAGTAGATAGAAGGAACATGTCTAGGTAGATATAGCATTGAAGCGCATATAACTAATGTGATCACATGAAGGCCTAAGATGCATGATAAATATCATGGCAATGTCTAGATAGAAATAGTATAAGTTTAACAAGCAAACAAGAATGCACACAAGAGCACTCATAATCAAGTCAAAAGGTAATGGTCCAAGGAGACTACAAACAAGGGGCATGTTCAAATGTTGCACAATTGAAAGGACATGACTTAGTCAAATGTTCATAAAAGCAAGAATGGCATATTCAAATGTCCATACAAAAAATAATGACATATCCAAACATCAAATCAAGCATACATAGGCATGGGGCCACAAGCAAAAGATCATATTCAAATGTTCAAACAAGGAATACAATATCAATTTAAGACACTCAATAAAGTGCATAAAGTAAATCATAAGCAATCAACATAAACTTGTCGTAGTAGCCCATGGATCGAATGTGTTATAAAAAAATGTCAAGTGTATAGAATATCAAGTACCCTTTGTAAGATATAAGCATGCATAATAGGAACATGTAAGTACATATGTTATCTCAACATGATAGTGAAATGTGATCATCAAACCATATAACCTGTATATCAAGATAAAAAAAGTGGTTGCCCCCAATGTGTTCATGATATGAGTATAGAGAAGGCCCAACAATTGAAATAGAAATAGATCATATATGTGGGTATGCTTGTATCACACTTAAGTATAAGTGTGACACACATGTATGTAGGAGTAGTTTAGTATGCCATCCATCAACATGGAACTAACATATATGGAACTAGCACATAGATGTCAAGGAGCTAATAGAACATGTAGGTGTCGAAAATATTTATGGATTTTTGAATGTTTTTTATTCTTTTGGGTATTTTTGGAATATGTGAAAACATTGTGCAAATAAGACATGTATAAATAAAATTTATACCAAGGTGGAATGTATTCATCAAGGAGATGCCCTTGTGAAGGTTTTGTATCATGCGTGTCATATTGTGAATGTGACTTTTTTGTTAGAAACCCTATTTTGAGATTGCTTGTTTGATTTTCTTGAGTTTGAATTGGCAACTTTTGTTCTTGATCTTTTTGGTGTTTAGGTAATATATCTTGTTCTACTTATTATTGTGTCTTAGATCTTATTTCATTTGCAGGCTCTTCTTCATTTGCATTGACCCAATGTATCTTTGAATTATTTGTATTAGTATGACCAATAGAGCCCAAGTCTTGATGGTTATTCTAATCATATGTGAAAATAGTATGAGTGATGCCTTGGGAATATTTTCCTAATCCTTGACCATGATAACCAAATTTTTGTAAATAATTCATTCTAAAACTACATTGTTTGGAAAGCTGAGCATCATTTTTTACAGGTAAATTTGTATCCTTTTCTTAATATGATTTATTTTTTTAAACCTTTTCTTGCTTTAAGATTGAGATTTGTAACTATGTTTGCTCTAAAAATTTCTCTGGTAACCACATTTGTTGTTTTGTTACTTATGTTTTAAGAGAGGTACTCATAATATGAGTGGTTTTCTTGAGTGATGTATCAATTATAGGATTACCACTATCTTTAAGACATTGTATTTTGTTCTATAATGCCAAAAAAAATATGTATGATGCCCATGCATTTTATGATATTCACAATAGTATTTGGATTTTCTTATAGGATGTAGGGGAGATAGTTTGATCATTTTGTCTTGAATCATGTCTCCTAGGATTTCACTTGGTCTCTTAGTAACCTTTTGGTCAATTTTTGAACCATTGGTTTTATATTTATTTTGGTTTATCTTTTCACTTAGATTAAAAACCGTGTTTGGCACAACATTGATAGATGAAGATGAAAACACATAATTAACACTACCATGTGTTGGATTATGTAGGAGTGTAATCTAATTTTGCAATAAAGTGATCTTTGAATTTAGAGACTGGTTTTGATTTTGTAACTCATGCATTAGTTTGCTCATGCTACTTATTTCATATTTTAGGGCTTCACAAGCACAAACCCTAAGTATTTTAGATTGATTACCTTCATTTAAAACTATAGGGTTAGCAACCTTACCCCTTAGATAAGTGATAGCATGGACCTAGTTAGAAGGATAAGACTTATCACCCACCATAAGGTTAGGAGAATTAAGAGGCTTGTTTGTATCCATTTTAAATATTCTGAAAATTGATATGAGAACATGATAAGAATGGCTTACAAATGCTAGGGAGCAATCAACCATGATACAATAAGGATATAACAATTTCAAATTATTCGCTGAGTTTTTTAAAAATCTGAGATAGGTTTTTCTATCAAAATAGGAAGTAAGACAAACCCAAAAAAATAAGGAAACAAAAGTATGACAGTTCACCAAATGTTTAACCCTAAAATGGATATATGAGTCCTAAGTTAATGTTAAAAGGGTTCAGAATATATAAATGATAATGCACAAGGGTGATAATCAGATCTACAACAAATCAATTGGATGATAAACTCAGATATAAAAACATACACTGAATTATTTATGTTGAGAATAGGCTAAAAATAGTAAGTACAACTAAGATATGCATGAAAATGACACAAGTGATATACTTGGTTTTGATGTTAACACAGTGCTAGATTTGGAATAGCCAAGAAGTAGGTTGGAAGGAGATTCTGAAACAATCATCATATTCTGGATCTAACACTTATGGAGCTCTGGACGCTAACATCATCCTGATACAATTACATCAATAGAATTATCTAGGTTCTACGCAAGTGCTATGTAGGGAATACCTATTGGACAAGGATGTAGCTACCTAGATGCTTATGGGTTTATCTTCACCTTCACTCTAGTGCATTAAGATCTAGGTCATGGACTGTCATTCCTCATAAATTTGTAAAAACCTAGTTTTTCATCTTCATTGTGGTCTTGGGGAAAAATAGGTTAGTGGGTACACGGTGTCGAGTTGACCTCAAAGACCCCTCTATTAGTGAATATTTCCTACATATCCAATACTCTGAAGAGGGCCTTAGAATGTTGTAGTTTTCTCCCACTTGTGTGTGAATCATACAATATGTGTAAATCAAGTACAATAATAATCTAGCTTATAACTTAGCAAATTGAGTTCTTGAGTTGCTCATTTAGTACATTAAACCATTAGATGTGTCATTCCTATGATTGGTATAGAAATAGGAAAGTTTTGTTCAATTTAATGCTTGATAGAGTGTTTTTTATAAGTTTTCTTTGTCTCTCTTTGATTTTTTGCTGGGTGAGGAATAAATGAGGGTTGGTATTAATTTATATCAATCCCTTTGGAGAAATAACTCACATTAAAACACTTAGGATGACCATTAGGATATGTTTCATTTAAAAAATAGATGACTTTATGGCATTAGACATTTGCATTAGGTAAAGACACTAACATTTATGCTAGCGTATGTCTCAGACATTAGTGTCCAAGGAGCAGGAAAATAGGTGTAGGTTTATAACTTGTAGAGATGGAAGATAAGTACATTTTAAGCATTACAAGAAAGATATAAGGCTTGGGTCATCAACATAATATTGTTCAAACTAAGAGATAGACCAAGGAACATAAATAGAGTAGATGCGAGACTAGTGGAAGCAGAAAAATTTTAGAACTAATAAGAACAACAAAGGTCTAATTTTTCCAAGTTTACAAGACTAAGGTTCTATATAATCCATAAATATCATCTACACAAAGTGATGGGTTAAGATTAAATGTTCACTAAGGGAAGATAATCCTCCTAGTATAGACAAGGGACTAAGACCAAGTCAATATATGGATAAATTTGATAGGGACAAGATAGCATGGGTGAAATTATGTCAAGAAGACAAGGTGATGGTGATAGTATGTGTGTGACTAACGTCCCAAGGGTGATGAGGTTAAGATGGTATTGACTAAGGATGATTGGGATGAGGGATGACTAGATGTTTTAGATAAGGGATGATAATAATGTTGGATTAGATCAAAGGGGATATGATAAATGGAAAGGTTAGATAATGGTTTGGACAAGGTGAAGATGGGTAACTAATATTTGAGTGAAGCAAGTTTGAATATGATGATGAGATGATGATGACAAGATGGTTCAGGCAAGACAAAACAATATGAAGACAAGGGACTAGGATATAATTAAAGAAAGGTTGAATATGATGATGAAATGATATGATATGACCAAGACAAGAGGGGACAAGGTAATGGATAACTAAGATGAGATAAGATGATGGCAGGGTATAGGTGAAGACTAGATAAGATATGGACAAAGGGGATGACTAAGGCAAATGTGATGACTAGGATTAGGAACAAGTATGACTATGATAAGAGGGATGGAAGGGATGAGACAAGGATGAGTGATAAGGTTTTGACTAGTATAAGAGGAGATTATGGTGGCAAGCATAGACAAGATAAATACAATGGACAAGGTTTTGGATTAGGACAAGAGGGATGATAGGTCGACTAGGTCAAAAGGGATGACTAGAATAAGAGAGATACTATGATTAACTTACAAAAATTGGATAGGGGGGATGACTAAGAATGTGGAGAGAAGATTTAGACAAGGTGATAACAAGGTTAATGGTGACATTATGGATGACAAGGGTGACTAGTATGTGTAAAAATATTTTGACTGATGACTTGGTCAAAAAAGGGTGGTTGACTAGATGGTTTTGGTAAGGTAAGTTGAAGGCAAGGGACGATAAAGACGTAGACAGGTAAGCCTAGACAAGATGATGACAAGATTTGACTTGGATAAGATGTAATAAGATAAGGATTATGGTAAGATTAGGATGTGATCAAGGCAAGTTTAGATAGGATGATGGGGAATGGGGTTTGACTGAGATGACATGAGGAAATAAGGTGATGATTGATATGTGAAGAAGAGATTAGGTCTGACCTAAGGGCTAAGTCTTGACTAAGAGGATGATTTTATGTGTAGGTATAAGGTCTACAAACAATATTGTTCTTGACAACACACAAACAAATCAAACAAGCTACAAATCTAAATCTGGTGACTGACATAGGAGTGCAACTCCACACCCGCCCATCTGACAACTTTTGATAAGAGGTACTAGATTGGTCTCACAACCCTCTCTTACCACCTGTACTTGGTGAGTGATCTTTGGGACTTTTATTTTCCCTTCCCTAGATGCATGTTGTAATCAAGAGGTTTTAAGCTAAGTTTGACAGGCTCTCAAAAGATGTCCCCTAAACACCTTGTGGTACATGGGACCCAAGTACAAACTGGGTGTTGTCTAATGCCTGGTATTGGAGTTTTAACTCCACATTTCATGGAATCATGTATGGGGTATCCGGCTTAGCCTAACAATAGTTGTTCCTAATATTTATACTCTATCAAAACATGGAGTATGGTCCAATGTGTGGTGATGAAATCTACATCACCAACCCCTAATGACTATGACAAATGTGTGGGTGTCAACTCTGCATCACATTTCACCCTAAGAAATTAAAAATTGAAGGTTTTTTTATGCTTTTTTATCCCCATGAATCACCCTAAGAGCAAGAGCAGAGCATACACCATTGTAGCCTCGGATAACAAATAGGGAGACAAAAACATTCACGAAACTACTTGAAAAAAAATGAGTGAACAAACAAGATTATTAACCCAAAATTGAGTGTCTAAGCAAAATATCAAAAATTAGCTTTTAATTTGGCCAAGTCTTCGACCGATTGTTGGGATATGAATAACTGAAAGCACACAATTGATTACCAAATACAAGCAACTTAATATGTGGAATTAATCAAAATCAACAAGTAACTAGAATCCAGAAATAACACATGATATGAGAAACAATACACAACTTGTATTAATACTCATACAAAAAAGAATACAATAAAGAAGATGCCACTTCTTCTCCACCACCTCTTCAGAGGCTTCCCACACCTCAAGTGAACAGTAATTCTCTCCTCAAAGCTCTCTCTCTTAGGTCCCAACACCTAACTCAAACACAGAGTTGGTGTTCACCTTACACTTGTGCTCCACGCACTCCACAAGTGCTCCACGCACTCCACAAGTAATCAACGTACTTCAAGTAGATCTCCCCTAAACCTGCAACAACCTGCACCTCAATAGACCTTACTTATGGAAGGATCTTCCTTGCCTTCCTCTTTGCTCTCTTTGAGTACCCACTGTACTCCAAGTAGATCCCACCTGATTCTACTCCCTGTTGTGTTGTTGTCCTCTCTGATCTTGCACACCTACAAATCAATCTAGTTCTGCACACCTGTGAACCTTGACCTTGCACACACATACACCTGCAAATCAATGATCTTACTTACCATGCAGATCTCCTATCGTACCCATGCTCACCTGATGACCAAGATCATACATACATGAAGAACTTTGTTGATTCTCCAATCCAGCACCCACACTTGGTACTGTGGCACTAGGAGGAACACACCATTGCTCACCTCACACACAGAAGGAGCTTATAATATTGCTCTCTTACTCTCTAGCACACGTTTACAATACAATCATGAGTCTATTATATAGATCTCATCCAAACAATAATTAGACATCCAATTACAATAATTAGATCTGCAGCTCTCAGTCTAAAATTGGCTCTCAACATGCAAACACATGGTTCGTTAGCTAACTGCCCGTAATATACTCACAGTCAAACCACACAGGTGACCAACATCGGTCCCTGTCTGCCTGGGGGTCGCCGACGCCGGCCGACTTCTGACCGACGTCGGTTGCCTTCTGTCTCCTCCCTGCCGACGTCAGTTGGCCTGACCGACGTCGGTGACAGTAACACTCCACAACTGTTAGGTTGTGGAGCTAAAAGCTTCACTGATGCAGACACAGAGGAGGTTGCAGAAGAGTTGCTGAGTGTCAGAGACACCGGCGTCGGTCAGGCCAACTGACGTCGGCAAGATACGACAGGAAGGCAACCGACGTCGGTCAGAGATCGGTCGGCGTCGGTGACCCCCAGGCGGACAGGGACCGACGTCGGTCGCCTGTGTGGTTCGGACTGCGTTTATTACGGGCAGTTAGCTAACGAACCAAGTATTTACATGAAGAAATCTATTTTTAGACTGAGAGCTGCAGATCTAATTATTGTAATTAGATGTCTAATTATTGTTTGGATGAGATCTATATAATAGACTCATGGTTGTATTGGAAAAGTGTGCTAGGGAGTAAGAGAGCATAATTATAAGCTCCTTCTGTGTGTGAGGTAGAGCAATGGTGCGTTCCTCCTAGTGCCTCAGTACCAGGTGTGTTGGTGCTGGATTGGAGAGCCAGCTGGGTTCTTCAGGAGTGTAGGATCTTGGTCACAGTTGCATGGCCTATATAGGAGATCTACATGGTAAGTAAGATCGTTGATCTGCAGGTGTATGTGTGTGCAAGGTCGAGGTTCACAGGTGAGCAAAACTGTTGTTTGATTTGCAAGTGTGCAAGATCATATAGACAGTAACACAACAGGGAGCAGTATCAGGCAGGATCTACTTGGAGTACAGGTGTGTACTCGGATAGAGCAAGGAGAGGAAGGCAAGGAAGTTCCTTCCATAAGTATGGTCTGTTGAATTACAGGTTGTTGCAGGTTCATGGGAGATCTACTTGAAGTACCTTGAGTACTTGTGGAGCACGTGGAGTGCTTGTGGAGTGTGTGGAGCACTTGTGGTGTGCGTGGAGCACGGAAGGTGAACACCAACTCTGTATTTGAGTTGGGTGTTGGGACCTATGAGAGGGAGAGCTTTGGGGAGAAGATTTACTGTTCACTTGAGATGTGGAAAACCTTTGTAAGGTGGTGGAGGAGATGTGGGATATTCTCTATTGTATTTTTTTCTATATAAAGTGTTAATACAAGTTGTGTATTGTCTCTCATATGCTGTGTTATTCTGAATTCTAGTTACTTGGTGAATCTGGTTATTTCCGCATATTATAGTTGCTTGGTATTTGGTAATCAAATTGTGTGCTTCCGGTGTTTCGCATCCTGACAAGTGGTATCAGAGCCTTGGTTGTAGGTTCTTGAGCTTGATACCAACAAGTGGTATCAGAGCTAAGGTTGTAGGAAGCAGGTTTGTGTTTTGGTTACAGGGCACTCTCAGGGATTTCTGATCAAGTGGGAGTAGAGCAACGGCAGATCAAAGTAAGCTAAGAATGGAGGAGTTGAAAAGCACAGAGGGTTACTCACGGTCCGATGGAAAGAAAGAGCAGGTAAAAGAAGATTGTTGGTTGGTAGCAGACCAGCATGAAGAAATTGAAGATACAGATGTAGCAGGTGTTGTTGCACAGGATGTGTTTGCAGGTTTCTTGGATAAAGTTGAATCTTGGATAAAAAATTCGGTTGCCTCTTTCCATGCAGCGCCAGGTAGAGGAGCTGGTAAGCCTTGCCAAAGAATTGGCAAAAGGGAAGTGAAGCTGAAATTGCAGGCGGCCAACACACAGGTGTTGATGAAGTTCATGCAGGTCCCAGGTTTGGAGATATGGCTAATTTCTTCAGAAAGATTGGGTGATGAGAGATGCACAAGAACTCTCATAGCGGTAGCACTTGAATTAGCTGGTGGTAAGAAAACAGGTATACTTTATCTACTTGTTTATATTACTAATACTTCTTCTATTGCGGAGACGTGGCTTCGTAGGCTTGGTCACATGAGCAGGAAGGAGATGCATGTTCTTAAGCGGAAGACAGATATATTTGACAGGCTTAAGAACTGGAAAGCCTTGGTGTTCTTAGAGGAGATGGCGGACAGAGTTCAGTGGATGGTGCTGGATACTTCTGAGCAGAGCAGTTTAGACATGGGTTTTAATTCAAAGAAGCTCGCGGGTAAAAAGTCATCACTCACAGGCGAACACAGATACCGGCGTCGGTCAGGAGGAACTGGCGTCGAACAGACAGGTGCCGATGTCGGTCATGTGCAGACCGAAGCTGGCGATGTCGGGCAGGGTAAGACCGACGTCGGTCATGGGACCGACGTCGACAGTAAGTAAGACCGATGTCGGTCAGGAGGACCGACGTCGGCAGCAGGGACACCAGCGCTGGCAGGTTGGTAGTCAAGTACAGACGCATGGAACCGACGTCGGTCGGATGCAGACTGTGGAGTGACCGAGGTCGGTCACTGTAACGAATTTTAGGTGGACAGCATGCTGTCAAGGAGTCTCAAACACCCATACGGAGGACTGAAGGCGTAAGTAGGCCCTCAAATTCGTGTTCCTCTTCTTTATACATGTTGCTGATTGTAGAGCAGGAAGGATCCACGAAACAGGTGTGTCTTGGTAGGGTTGCCAGCAGGAAGAAAGCACAGAGACGAATGGATTCCTTAGTAGAAGAATAGAGAGAACGGATACGTGAGACGGAAGACCAGGGATATGGTCTTGAGGAGCTGCAGGACAGTGGTACCGGGTTTGACAGGTGGAAGACGAAGCATGGCTTCAGGCGATGTCAGGGTAACTACTGTGGTTTGACTTACCAGGAGGATGATGGTCATGACATCATTCTGTTACTGTATGTGGACGGTATGTTTTGCTATAGCAGGTTAGTACATACAGGGTTTTGCTGAGCTAAGGGTAAGATTAGTTCAGTGTCATGTCATGAGGAGTTTGGAGCAGCGAAACTCTTTGACATGGGAGGCATGGAGATCACAGGTTGATTTTGTCTCGAGTGGGAGCTGATGTGAATCAGGTGTTGGCGAGGTTCGGGATGTAGAATCGGAGCACACTAAGGGCTGGACAGGTACAGTGTCCAAAATCACATGAGGTCTGGTATAGACCTGAGTATTCCCATGCAGTGGGAGCTGTCAGAGTTAGGAGCCAATTCGGGGAAGTGGGTTCTCAATTTTTTGAGAGGGACCGGCAGCAGGAGTTGTTATGCAGGATCAAGACTTCACTACAGGTGTTGTAGGTTCGGATGTGGCAGGTTACTCAGATGACAGGTGGTACACCACGGGATGTGTGGTGGGTTGTCTTCAGGTGGGAGCTTGAAGAGGGATACAAACCAGAAAATAGATTAGATGGAGTACAGGTACAGGTACAGTGCAGTTGTTTATCTCCAAGTGGGAGATTGTTAGGTTGTGGAGCTAAAAGCTTCACTGATGCAGACACGGAGGAGGTTGCAGAAGAGTTGCTGAGTGTCAGAGACACCGGCATCGGTCAGGCCAACCGACGTCGGCAGGATACGACAAGAAGGCAACCGACGTCGGTCAGAGATCGGCCGGCGTCGGTGACCCCCAGGCGGACAGGGACCGACGTCGGTCGCTTGTGTGGTTCGGACTGCGTTTATTACGGGCAGTTAGCTAACGAACCAAGTATTTGCATGAAGAGATCTATTTTTAGACTGAGAGCTGCGGATCTAATTATTGTAATTAGATGTCTAATTATTGTTTGGATGAGATCTATATAATAGACTCATGGTTGTATTGGAAAAGTGTGCTAGGGAGTAAGAGAGCATAATTATAAGCTCCTTCTGTGTGTGAGGTAGAGCAATGGTGCGTTCCTCCTAGTGCCTCAGTACCAGGTGTGTTGGTATTGGATTGGAGAGCCAGATGGGTTATTCAGGAGTGTAGGATCTTGGTCACAGTTGCATGGCCTATATAGGAGATCTACATGGTAAGTAAGATCGTTGATCTGCAGGTGTATGTGTGTGCAAGGTCGAGGTTCACAGGTGAGCAGAACCGTTGTTTGATTTGCAGGTGTGCAAGATCATATAGACAGCAACACAACAGGGAGCAGTATCAGGCAGGATCTACTTGGAGTACAGGTGTGTACTCGGATAGAGCAAAGAGAGGAAGGCAAGGAAGTTCCTTCCATAAGTATGGTCTGTTGAATTGCAGGTTGTTGCAGGTTCATGGGAGATCTACTTGAAGTACCTTGAGTACTTGTGGAGCACGTGGAGTGCTTGTGGAGTGCGTGGAGCACTTGTGGTGTGCGTGGAGCACAGAAGGTGAACACCAACTCTGTATTTGAGTTGGGTGTTGGGACCTGTGAGAGGGAGAGCTTTGGGGAGAAGATTTACTGTTCACTTGAGGTGTGAGAAACCTCTGTAAGGTGGTGGAAGAGATGTGGGATATTCTCTATTGTATTCTTTTCTTTATAAAGTGTTAATACAAGTTGTGTATTGTCTCTCATATGCTGTGTTATTCTGAATTCTAGTTACTTGGTGAATCTGGTTATTTTCACATATTATAGTTGCTTGGTATTTGGTAATCAAATTGTGTGCTTCCGGTGTTTCGCATCCTGACAGCAACCCTTCTGTAACCTCCTCCATGTCTGCATCAGTGAAGATTTTAGCTTCACAACCTAACACCGATTGTCCTGCAAAACAAGGATTAGTAATTTTTTATTGGCTATTTGGTAAGTGGACCTACAAAAAATGATGTGAGTAGTTTTGACTCTTAATCTTCAATAGACAACATGCAAGAAAAATTATTAGTAGTTATGATATTTTGGTCTTCAACCTACATGTTATAAAAAAATTGTTCCTATTTTATAAAAATCGACAAATCATTTGATTTAAAATGTCAATGACCATGATCATGTGGCATATCAAGATTTTGAATGACATAAAGGATTAAAATTTGTAGATGTCCTATTATTAACCGATCATATCATGATAGCATGACTACAAAAGGGACTTATTTGAAAAAATAATAATGTTAAATCCTTTAATATAGGCAGACAAATTGTAACGGTTAAGTCTCTCTTATTTATGGATATCAAAAACAATTTCCTTGAAGCTATACTAAAAACTACCAAAACTTGCAAAACCAAAACAAATAAAGATTTTATCAAATATTTCTAAAATCGACATCCTTAACTGAATAATAAACTCAACATAAGAATGTGAAGTCTATCATTTTATGCATTAAACATGAAATGACTATTCATGCATTGATGAGGCAACGAGACATCTAAGACTTGACTAGTAATAACACAAGATAAAACACAAGCAATGTGTCGGTGTTCAGACCGAAAAGAGTGGTATGAATGGTGTTTAGAAAAGGTGGCAAGTGTTTACAAGAACCACGCACCATTAATGTTTGGGGGTCATGTAACAGTAATTGATGAGGTGAACAGAACAAAGAGAACTCATACAGTGGCATGTTAGCCTTTCCTAGCCCAAAGACCAAAAACAAAGAGTCTAACTAGATTGGTTCACCTTTGCCTCCACATGAGCTATTTTACAAAATGTTTTTAAAAAAAAAAAAAGTTGCTAATTCATTTGTTAAACAACAAAGTTGTTTTTAAATAGCAGATAATTATGACGTATATAAAATGGCAACTTTGTAGACAAATCAAAAGTAAGGATAAACTATTGGATAGACTAGAACAAGTTAAAAACATATCATAATTTTGTTAACAGAGCAAAATGTTAATATTAATAAATTATGCACATAAATTATAAATGTTATAGAAACCCATTATTTTGAATCAATGATATATTTTGACGGCTTTCTATGAACCTACACATAAAAATGAGATTGCACAGAGACCAAAATGGGGCTCAGATAATTTTTTTAAAAAAGATAGTAAAATTAGGTAAACACCCATTGTATTATAGCCTAACAAAGCCACAGTTGTAGTTATAAGAGTCACACCTGCTTAGTTAATACCAATGACAGTCAATTTTTCCCTGGAAATGACTCTAAATAGAAATTTTTGGATTTGTGGTCGACTATCCTCCTTCAATTTTAATCATGCAAGCTCATCTAACTACACTAAAAGTTCAAGTACATTAGTTCAAAAGGAGGCTCCCACTGTGATCATCAAAATGTAATAGGTGAAATTTGGATACTGGATTCAAAATGCATATAAACAACTCAAATCAATCCAAATTCATCTAAAACTCAATGATTGGACAAGGAAGGAAGATTGAATGCAAACAATGATCAAAATAAGAACAATATTACCTTAATCTTGCAAATCAATCTTTCCTCCAACACAAAGGATGTGCCCCAAGACAAGTGGATTAATTAATTTTAACTTAAAATTTTGACAGCATATATGGATGATAATTAGCTTGACGTTAGACTAATTTGACAAGATGATTATAGCATAGATTCCATGGATTTCTTATGTTAGCCTCTCACATACTAATGGATTTTGCATGAGGAATGGGTTGCTTATATAGAGGTAATGGAGGGATTTGTAAGGAATTTTAAATTCCTTTGAGCATTCTAGAGAGGAACTTTTTATAGACTTGGGAGGATGGTAGAAGATTCTAGAGTTGGAAGACTCTAGATTCTGTTGGGAGATTAAATGAAGATTAGGTGATGATTAGATACAGGCTTAGAAGAGTGATTTATAGGCGACATTGGGGATAGGTGGGAATTAAGTAGGATGTGGATTTAAAATGCATAAATAATGAATAAAACAATATAAAGGACAAATGACATAACAAAAAGAAGATTTAATGACATGATGGGACGATATAAGGTTAGTATATGGATGTAAAATGAAGGAGGTATTAGACAAATGACTATAGAAAGGGATCAATGATAAGATGTTAGGACAAATAATAGATTGATTAATACAATTAATGAAAGATTTTGGATGAAATTAGCGATGTTAATGTCGGCTAATAATAATATTAGTGACAAAAGATGAAGCAAGCAAATTTTGATGCATATAGTAGGAAACATTAGGATTGTGCATGAGATAAAATAAAAATATAGGAAAAAAGAATGTATTGTCATTTTGTATATGCCATGGGATGTATGACACTAGTATCAACTTAAACCTCATAATATAGTTTGATAAAAGTGAATATTTTGTTACCAAAAAAAATGGCCTATGTTAATACAAGAATCAATATTTTGTTTCAATTTTCTTAAAAGTGTTTGAAGACATTTTTGTTTGATGTAACATACTCTTTGTCTAATCCTATCTAGAGGCTCGCACCAACAAGGGTGGGTTGTTTACATATAAACATTTATGAATCATGGCCCTTGTAGTTCTCCTAGATTGCGATTAGGGAGATATATTTTGTAGCTATAGAATATGCCTATTCATAATCCGATGAACACTTTTGTTTGGCATAATACGTACTCATTTTCTAATCTTATACAGGGGCATACACCCCCTAACGTGAGATGTGTGTATATATATTAGCATTTTTGAAACAATGCCCTTGTCATTATCCTAGACTACCATGAGGGATATATATTTTGTACATATGAAATGCACCTATTTGTAACCCTACAAACACATATGTTCAATGTAACAAATTTTTTCTATAATCATGTCTATAGGTTTGCACCTATTAACGTGGGTTGCCTATATATCAGCATTATTGAATCAAGGCCCTTCTAGTTCTCCCAAACTACTATGATGGATGCATATTAGTATATATACAAAATGCACTTATTCATAGCGCTACCAACACTACCTAGGGCTAAGTGTCAATCCAAACTACCTGGTAGCCCATATTACCCTATGTGTTGCCTAAAATGGATATCAAAGGAGGAAAGTGTCAAGAAAAATAACCTACTATAAGCTAGTGTCATAATTGTTGCTTCAAGTGGAAATACCACCCATACCCTATTACATTCAAAAGTGGCAAGTGTCAATAAAAATAGTAGTTTTTGTAGCTCTAGCAATCTTGTCATGTCAACTGCTAACCCTACCCGCTTAGGATATTCCACTACCTAAAAAATAGCCTTTATTTCCCCATTATGAAAGGTGATTTGGGAGTATATTTTAATTTGCATCCTAGAAAACACCTATGACAATAGGGCATAGTAGGTTGTTTTGATTGACACTTAGCCCCTTAGGTTACATTCTTCCTTCCTAACATAAATCAAACTCGATGTTTTCATTAGATACCAATTCTTCAAAGTTCTCATCAATAGCAATAAAGTATCTGCACAGCGTTGTCAATGTTGGACTATGACTTTTCTAATCCTATGATATATTTTTCTATTTATTGGCCATTTACTTCAGTGACTTTTTCCTCTAGGTAGGTTGGCAAATCATTTGTTCAGTGAGCTCTATTTTCCTCAAAATCATATTCATCATTTTTCCTTTAAAACCAAGCTAAATTGTAATAGATATTATATTTGGCACCACCTTCTAACGTTTGCTAAACTTGCATTTACTCTGTAGTCCCACCCTGTTGATGCATTGATCAATTTCCTACCACATAGGTTTAGCCCAAACACATATTTGACTTGTTATATCCATGTGGCCACCATGGTGAAATTTTTTTTATTAAAATGTTTTTATTTGAATGAAATATAGAGTCAAGTTTTATGTTAAATAGTGGACAATTTTTTGGTAGCATTATATGAGTCGTGCATACACAAACGATTCTTATTCACATTCTCTCCTAACCATTCAACTATCTATGGGCTTGGCCTTCCTAATTATCCGTCATACAGATACAAGATCTCCCTAGTCTATGTTTAAACTACCGATTATCCTAAGTAGAATGCCATTATTCCCTAGATAACTATATTGTCCATCTTGGGTCTCCACGTCCACCTCCTCAATTTTTAGAACAATTAGACAATATTGGTTACGTGTAGCATCTAACTTCACCAGGGGTGTCCCAAGTTATTAAAAATGATATTTTTAAAATTCAAACCCTTCCCTTGGGCTGGTTAGAGTGTTTTGCATGTCAATTACAAAGGGAAATTACCCAAAGAGTATTATATTTAAAAATGTCAAGCCTAAACTTTTTCCTGTCTAGACTCACTTGAGGATCACTTGGAAAATCACTTACACTGTGAGAAATACATTTACACATCTTTGATATACTACCCTAAAGCATTCAAATCTAAGAACCCCTCAATGGAATAGTCACTAAAAGCATAATCACCTAAAACAAAGTCAAAGTTTCATATTGTTAAATGTGAAAATGCAAGCAGGTTGCATACATACTAATGGATCACTATTAAGCACAAATCCACATAGGTTGGAGTACTACGTGTGATTTAAACCTTATAGTATTGGAATGTAAGAAACTCTCAATCATATAACAAGGTGTGGTTGAGGTTGTCTAACTCATCTTTTCTAAACCCTTTTATAGACAAAATGAGCATCGGAATTGGAGTTGGGGTTTCAAAGTGAAGGCAAACAAAAATGAATTAGGAGCAAGCCTCTAAAATTTCATACGAAACAACTTGTTAATAGGAAATAGCGCTTTGTGATGATATATATCAAAAAAGAATAAATGAAAATTTCAATAGAAAGCATAAATTTTTAGTAGCCATAGACATTTGGGCATTATTGGATCTATCTAGGCAGATTCTAACTGTCATTCCACTTATCCAAGTGACCACAAATCCATTTCAAGGCATTTCTGATGACTACATACAAACATAGACAAACAAAATAAAAACAAACTAATTACCTTTATTTTTTTGGTTATTTATGTAAATAGTAGTGCAATTAATCAATCACAATCTGGTTGTTACATTTAGATCTATGTAATTTAAATATAGCTTATATGGTGCAATATGGTAGGTGTTACACCCTAGGGTGTACGTGGAGAGGAGGAATGAAAGGTTTCTTACGTGCCCTTTGACATCAAGTAGTGATCAGCAACATCTCAATTTGGATATTTAGACAATATGAGTTACTAAGTACAGAAAAAGATTCGTCGTCGTTAATTTTAGCCTTAGTTTTATTGCATGTAAATTTTACCCAGTTCATTACATGGTTGTAAAAGACATTACATATTTTATGAAAACAACATATAATGATGAAAATTATAACTTGAATTAAAATGTATAAACTATGTATATCCATTATAGGCATCATGTCTTTATTGTAACAAGGGGAAACCCGAATTATATTTGAATCCCTAACATAAATATATAAAACCCTAAGAAAGTGTGATGAAACCCTAAAAGAACCCTAGGGTTTGTCATGCTCGAATGAATGATCAAGTTCACCAATATGTTTTTATTTATTTTACATCTAGTTATCTAATTAAAATAGGCTAAGGGCTTGGTGATTTGTAATGGTGTATTAACACCATGTGAATATATATTTTATACATATTCAAATCAAAATTATTCATGGATAATTACATAAGATTAAATCCTTATTTATTTATTAAAACCTAGTCTAACAAAGGATTATATATCCGTTATCACTCTCTATTAAAAATGAATTGGAGTATTTTTCCTACAACCCAACTACTTTCCCACCAATCCAGCCTCCTCCAAATCTCCCTTCCTATCATATACAAGTTCCTATACTCCCTTCAAAAGAAATATAATATTTACTATTAACTATCAACTACTAAGCGTTGTGTAACATTCTCTTTATCCTTTATTTATTTCAATGGCCCTAAAGGAATATTTTATCTCGTTATACACACTTCCATCGTCGACCTCGACTTCTATCACCTATGCCTACTTTTTCCTCTCACAATCTTTAGACTGGGACACACTTTTTCAAGCACAATTCATGACTCGAGCTTATCCAAAAATCTCTCGTGTGCACAACTTACAATTCATGTGTACTTCTCATTGTCAACTCACGATTCGTGCTTTGCCAAAAGAATACTCCGCTACAAATACCAAGAATTCTTCAACATCAGATTTGTCTATATGCATCTGTTGTCAGTGGGCCACAGGGATGCATATCCTTGTGCATTACAGGATATCTAACAAATTTGTGTGCAATGCTCGTTCATTTTTGAAATAATAGATATCAAATAACTATAATAATTCTAATGCTTTGACACAAGAACATATCACAAAATATTTGTATGCTTTTACAAATGCCCAATTCTTTAAGGATTTTATTTAGTGTTTTATTGAATATCATTCAATATACACTTTCAACATTCGTTACATCACTAGTCAAAATACGTCTTCCACTTAAATTGCTCATAGCAAGAACGAAACCCAGGTGGGATCTACATGAGCCAAGCATCTTCACGATTGATTCATGTCCACTACACCAATTTTATTTGATCTAGTTAGTTCACTTTAAAAAATAATCACTTCCCCTGACTGGGGAAGGTTGTCACACTTGCTGTAATCACAATGTGTCGTGTGTTTTGTTCAGTATATGGTGCCAAATTGAAATAAAGATTTATAGTGATACATGGAAAATAATACAAACATATTTTACAATCATTTTGAGGGTGTGTCATGCCGTGACATTAAAAAAAAAATTATATATATTTACAACTTCTTTAGCTCTTCTGCAAGGGCTCTAAAAGCTGCCTTCCAATTCGAGCTCCAAGCTTCACTGCTTAAAACTTTATGCAATGTCCATAATTCATCAGGCTTTGCTCTCTTGAATAGTTTTTCAAGTACAACATAGACATTTTCACTCAAGCCTGAGTTTACATGGTTGGGTTCCTTTTGTTTCAGATCAATATGAGTTGATTCATCCCTCTTTTTAATTTCAGAAGGAAAGTCCTTGTTTAGGGAAACGTTTGAATGCCTAACAATTCCAATATCTAGTTCATAATGTTCCATGGGAGTTCCACCTCTGTCAACACACTCCACCTGACTTGTGCTGGGCCTTGCTGCCCAATATTCAGTACATTGATGAGCATGGTCAAGTCTCTCTATTTCCTGTAAGAAATTTCCTCATTACTGGAAAGACCAAAAAAGATATTAAAGCAGAAGATGTAACAGATTGTCCAAGAATATCATGTCTAGCTTAATCCAATGGCTATAAAACTTACTTGAACAATTGGATGCAATGTAAAGCCAAACATTTCAAGTCCATTAAGACTCTCAGGAGGTTGCAAGTGAGGAATACTCTCTTCGTCAATGCTTCGGAGTCGTGTGATTTCTTTGTTCAATCTCTCCAGCACTAAATCCCAGCATTTGTTTACGGATACATGCATAAACACTTCTGTTGGGTGTCCTGCCAAAGTGACCTGCAAAATTTCCGTAGTTTCAGATTAATGAATTACAACCAGCACTGATGGCACATAGATAAATGGTTCCAATTCATTCGATAGCATCCCCTACTGCGCAAAAATCTTCCACCAATTTCTTGTTCTCATAGTTTTAACACCCATTCAACATTGTTTCAATATTCATGTTAAACTTTCAAAATAATAATATTAAATTGTGACCATGAAAATAGAAGTAAACAATACAATCTAATAAGTAAAGCCTGCAATGATTTGAAAGCGGCATCTTTGGAAGGCAATCGAGACCAAATTGAATACATCTCCACATTTGTCTTCTTTGGACTTTCATTCGACCTCTTCCTAGCTAGGCAGAGGGTCACATCAGTTGCTTTCAAAATTCAAATGCACATAGTTTCTTATTTATATTTATATTTATATTTATATATAATATATATATATATATGATTGCTTTGTTACTATATATATGACTGCTCAGAAGAAGACATCAAGGATAAATGCTCCTATTTTCTAGTAACCTAAAGTGGTTCAAGGAAACATTATTTAACAAATTAAATATTATAATATAAATACACTAAAAAACAAAAAGCTGTTACTAGTAAATTTTATTTATTATTTCTGGGGTGGGATTGTAATTTCTCTAATTATGCATCGAACTTCAACAAGAACAGGTAACTTTTTTTTCAAATTTCTTCGAAGGGACAAGTTATGTAAAAAAGAACTTGATAATGTCATTTCAATAATTCCCAAAATTAACCTTTTTTTGCTATTCTTTTCACAAATAAATGGGACAACTCTTATTGGATTTTGTAGAACATTTATGCTCCTAACTCTTATACTAGCAGAAGAGCCCTGTGGAAAGATACGATAAAATTCAGAAATTCTTGTAAAGACCTAAAACTGGTGACTTCAACACCCCTCTTTCTCCCCTAGAGAAGAAAGGGGGTAGCCAAGATTACGCTGATCCCATGGAGGACCTGGCTAGATTTACTGCTGACTCTAGATTAATGGACATAGATCTAAAGGGGTCAAGATTCACTTGGACCACAAAAGGTTGGGAGATAATCTTATTCAAGGTAGATTACACAGATTCTTAATTTCGGTTAATAATTATTGTTGACCCTTCAAGTCACCATGACCTTGAACTCTTCTAACACGATGGGCACACACGTAAGGTGCGCGTGCAAGGATAAAAACTACCCCCGGACTCAGCTCAGTGCTTCATAAGCACGATTTCTCAAGGTTCCCAAGGAGTTCGCGAGGAATCAAGATTTCGCTCTTTACTAAGGCTCTAGCCTTCACAAGGATCTGCACTCAAAGATGAATGCTCAAAGACAAAGGTTCGAGAGAGCACGCGTGTCAAAAATGGAGTTGGGACCGTTGCGCAAGTACTCAATAAACCCGGCCCAATGCCCGAAGGTGAAAGCCACCCAGATGGACGATTAAGCAATAACTGTCAACTGTCAGACCTCGCTGAAAAGGACAAATTCGATCTGCTTCACAAAATTAGAAGCGACTAGCTCCAATTGACATAATGATTGAACTGGCAGCTAATAAGAAAAAAAGCATGGGGACCTGCAGCAAACAACAAGGCATGACATCGAACAAATCCCAAGGAATCCCTCCAACCACCTCCACGTCCAAATTGCAATCAAAATTCAATAAGCATGGGCTCTGACTTCTATTTAATCTTCTCATCTATATTTCTCCAATGTAATTAATGACCCATGGGCTTCCCATATCTTTAAAAGTCGGGTCTTTCATTGTATAAGGGGGTGAACATTTTTAAACACAAAAATGCTTCTAAAATTTGTCCTCCATGAGCCCTTCGTTGCCTGAACCCATTGACTAATAAAAAGACTGAGTTTACCTCTCTTCATGATTCTTGCAATATGTGCATTTTAATGGTTGTTGATCTTTGTTTGTGGATGTATTATCCCTCGCACTGTTGTGTCCATCCATTCGCTCCCATGTAGAACTTGGCTCTCTCCTTTGCAAGTAATATTTTGTGTGCACTTGAGATTATGTGTGCTCTATTTGTGGATCGTTTGTTGTCCCCATAGTGTTGCATTGTGTTCTCGCACCTCCATGCGAAATACTAATGCAAGTAGTGTCCATTTTGGTGACTATGTAATAGTTTCTCATTTTCTACAGTTGCTTCGTGTTCTTTAAGGTTGTAGGGGAGCTCGCTCTATTCTTGGTGCATCAACACTTTTCCTTTCAGCAAACCCCTCACCCTCTCTCTCCCTTTTTCCTTGTCGAGATAAGTTTTGGCATTAGCAATAGATTTCCTCTCTACTCTTTGTAGGTTTGCGCATTAGTCCTAAACCAGATGCACTAAGATTAGAAGGAAGCCAACCTTCTCTAGAGATTCGTCCCAAGAGTCCCACACCTTGGGGGACGATCCCATTGTTGCACCAAAGTCTCGAGCGCGCCGAATGCCCATTCGCGCCCAGTGCCCATTCAAGCCCAATGCCCATTCGCGACTAGTGCCCATTCGAGACCAATGCCCATTCACGTCCGGTACTTTTGTGCCCCATGCCAAGCACCCGCAACAAGCTCCAAGCACTTCCGTGCCAAGAATTGAACAAAGGTGCAAGTTTCAAGGGATAACAGTTTCTGGCACGTCCAGTGGGACCACTTTATACAGTTCAACTAAGAGCCTAGTGCGGCCCTTAACAAGTTTGCAACGTTAAAGACACCCTTCAAGCCCCTGGCAACTCCAAGTATTCCTGGTTCTTAAGAGATCAGTTCTCCATCCTATACCAAGACAAACAAGATCATCTTCAAAAGGTACTGACTTTCAGTCTATTGAATTGCCTATACCCCCTAGAAGAAGAGTTAGAGCACCCTTATCCCCTATTAGGAGCTAGTGATTCAAGACAATCATCCCCTAGAACTCAATCTACTCCACCTTTTGGAAGATTTCCCAGCGTAGAGGGAGACTCTTTCCTATTCCTTTCATGGCTATTCCAAGAAACCAGTGGTTTGTGCCCTTTAATGGAGGTAGTCCTTTGGCTCTAGCTAAGTATGACGATATCACAATTGCAGCGCTTAAGAGCTTGTCATATTTTACTTGTGAGAACACAGTGATCCAAGATATTGCCAATATTTGCTTAGTCCACCACGTTACTGAAGATAATGTGGCAGTTAAGCTACTTGCAACTTCTTTGAAAGGTAAAGCTCTCCAATGGCACAGAAGTTTGAGGCCTAATTCCATTCATAATTGGGATGATCTAAGAAAGCAGTTGTGCAAGCAATTTGAAGATAAAAGTGATCACTTATCCTTGATAGAGCAGCTCACCACTATTAAGAGAGCCCCACATGAGATGATGGTTGATTTTAATTTCAGGTTCCAAAGAGTTTGGCGCAGAATACCACCTTTGTTAAAACCATCTCCAAATACTGCGTTCTTATATTATCTGAGGGCTCTAAACAATGATACAACAATAATCGTCCAATCCATGAGAGGAACTGTACTACCTGATGTGTATAACGTTGTTGTGAGGATTGAGAACTGTCTAATTCAGGATAGAAAGATTGCACCCAGACCTCCCATGCCTCTCTTTCCAAAACCACCACCTAATCAGCGTACTACTCAACCTTCATTCAGCACCTATCCCTATTTCAATCAGCCCATCAACTACATCTGCTGCCCCTCCTAGTGAACTGAATGAAATTAAGCCACTATTAAAAAATTTTGGGAATGAACTAGTTCCATTAAAGAAGCAACAAGCCCAGCATTCTAGACCATACCAGCCATTTAATTGGTCCTATCAACATGCTAAGCAGCATTATCAAAGCAACGCACAAGCCCAAGGCCAACAAACTTATGTCAAACCATCTAATATGCAGAGTGTCAGTGCTGCTAGCACTTCAAAAGCTATGGTGCCTATCCAAAACAACATAGCCCAAGATTATGAGTGGTGTTTTCCTTGCAATCAGCCACACAATCAGGGTACTTGCACAAATGGAGCGTTAAACCAACCCCTAATGGTACAAAGCATATCATATCCCCACGATCCAGCAAAGGAGCCAACCTCACAAGGGGAGGAAGTACATATGCAAGCATAGATACAAGGTGAAGTCACTTTGGTAAATTGGCATGAGAATGGCTTATGGGCCATAAAAGAACCAAGTACCGGCAGTCAATAATCCGATGGCATATTACACAAGAACCAAAAGGACACAAGTGGAACCATTTCCTTCAACTGGTTGGCCATCTACTTCCCAAGCTCAATTGAAGCTACCAGAGAAAAGATAAACACCGGAACAGCCCAAGCACAAGCAAGGCCAGCTGCTCAAAAGGGGAGTTAGCTTGAAACCAGCCAAATCCCAAAGGAGGATGCTACCGCCTCAAAGTCTCAACCAAAAGGGACGCAGATCCCTTTTAACATAGTGGACCAGATAAAGAAAGCAAACCTCAATGTAACTATGTGGGAGGCTCTTTCCATCCCTAGTCAAAGGGATTTGTTGCAAGAAGCATTGAAGGCCTTCCACCCACACAAGCCAGCGAAAGGCGCTTCAGTTGTTTTCAGAAGTTTGTGCCAACTTTGAGGAGAGTCTAGCAAAAGCTACAAGCCACCACCATTTTGTATCTCCTTGATCATCGGCCAGCACCTTGTCCATAACTGTATGATTGATTCGGGTGCAAGTAGCTCAATAATGCCTAAGAAGATTGCTAACATGTTAGGGAAAATGTCCCAATCACAAAAGGTGTTGTCCAGTTAGATGGCACAGCTGTTAAAATAGTCAGATTCATTAAAGACTTGAGCCTTACTCTACATGCATGTCCTAGCCTCTCCATCACCCAGGACATCTCTATTATAGACCTCCCTCCTTATTTTGCCATTTGTCTCTCAAGGGACATCACTGCAAAAATGGGTTGGTACTTGTCATTTGACTGGCCACACATGCTGTTAAGGACCAAATATGGGACCAAGGTACCATCAAAATTGAACCTATTTGTAGGGATCATATAGAACCATACTCACTTAATCCCATCGACGTGAATTGTACAATGCATAACCCTGAGGATAGTACAATCCTGCACGAAACTACCATGCCTTTATAGGAGGTTCCCAACGTAGCACTAGACGAGTGGGTTAATGGGCATTATGGGTTTGATACGTATGATTGTACAGAAGAAACAAGGTTGGCACTGCCTACATCCATGAGGAGAACCTTGTGCTGCCGGACCTCATGAAGGGTCAAGAGGACCTTGAAGTAATGTGGCAATTATATTTTGATGGCTCTAAAAGCAATAATGGTGTTGGAACAAGCATTGTATTGATCTCCCCTCAAAAGGAAAAGTACTTTCACGCATACAAGCTACAGTTCAGCTACACCAACAATGTGGCCAAATACGAGGCGCTGACCCAAGGCCTCCAATTGGTGCAAAAGAGGGGGATTAAGGTGTTGCAAGTGTTTGGGGATAGCAAGCTAAATGTGAACCAAGTTAGAACCCAAAATGTCTCCAAGAACCCCTTGTTAAAAGCATACAAACATAGGTTTTGGGATCTAATTGAGGACTTCAACGCTTTCAATATCCAAGCCATCCCAAGGTTGCAACATGTTGCATTGGTGGGCTTCCAGTACAATATGAAGATCAAATCATTCCGCTGAAAAGCAAGAAGTTGCCCAAGGGACTGGTCACCTTCAAGAACATCTTCAATGTTGACGATCAACTCAAGGGCGAGAAGGTGAACATAACAGTCAAAGAGGATAATTGTGAGCAGGTGGTCATCTCTAATGGCAAGCTCTTAAAGACTAGAAAGGTATGTACTCAGCCTGAAAAGGAAGAGTTTACCCACCTTTGTAGAAACTATGATGGCATATTCGCATGGAATTACAAGGACCTCATGGGTTTCGACCCGACCTTGGCCCAACACACAATTGAGCTAGACCCCAACGCCAAACCAATTAGGCAAAAGCAAAGGGCTATAAACCCCAAGCTCGAGCCCTAAATGAGGAAGGAGCTAGCCAAACTCATAGAGGCCAATATCATATTTTTGATCAAGCACTCCTCTTGGGTAGCTAACTTAGTTCTAGTTAGAAATAAAAGTGGAGAAATTAGGATATGTCTAGACTTAAGAGACTTAAATAGAGCGTCTCTCAAAAATCACTACCCTCTTCCACACATAGAGCAGATCCTTCAAACACTAGCAGGAGCTGAGAGGTTTTCACTTCTTGACAACTATTTAGGCTCCAATCAAATATTTGTACAAGAGTCAGATCATTTCAAGACTGCGTTCACTACTACGTGAGACACCTATGCATATAGGAAGATGTCTTTCAGGTTGACAAATGTAGGGGCAACCTTCCAAAGAGCTATGGATATGGCCTTTAAGGGTCTCATCAACAATACGATCTTGGTTTTACCTTGATATCATGGTCTTCTATAAGCGTGCAATCGATCATTTGAGCCATTTGAAGCAAGGCTTTGACAGGTGTAGGGAGTTTGGGGTATCTTTAAACCCAAGCAAGTGCATGTTCTCTGTCCATGTTGGGACACATTTTTCCAAAGAAGGGCTCACCATTGATCTAGAACGGATGGAAGCTATCTTGTCACTGTTGTCAACCTAAAGCTGCGCCCTGAATCGAAGACGTGCATGAAATAGCCAATTCTCTATCCGGTTGAAACAATGGGATCTTCTCACGAGAGTGGGTGCCTCAATGGTGAGAAGAACCTCCAGAGAAGGTTGGTTCCTGTAAGATGTATCAATGAGAATCTCTACTCTGTGTTGCGGACTACCATGGAAAAGGGAGAAAACTTTAAGGGGAAATCCTACCTAATAACGATGATGCACCAAAAGATTTGATCCACTCTACTTGGAACCTTGAACACTGAACAAACAAGGAAAAAGGAAGACCTTTGATTTTAATCGACCACTATGCATAAGTATTTCATGAGAAAGTTCAATGCAATGACCAAAACATGAGGGAAAAAACAATGGAGAGAGGTCTGATACAAGACACTATGCAACCACCTAACATCCACTTACAGCTTCAACAAAAGACATAAAGAACACTTAACATGACCTGCATAATACGGTAAGCTAGCAACTAGGTACGAATTAAAATTTGGGAAGGGAGAGAAATCTACCACATGCAAATTGTTGAATGAATATACACAACTCACCAATGACAGAGTTTTCCTAAAATATGTTTTCCTCGTCTTTGCATGAAGCTCCTTAACGTTAGAGGAAGTGGACTTGTCTTTGCATGAAGCTCCTTGGCGTTAGAGGAAGTGGACTTGTCTTTGTTTATTCTCCGAAGTATTCCTTCTGATAAAAAGTCCCAAGAAATTCTTTCGGACTTTTTTCCGAAAGATATCTTCCTTCCTTTGTAATTTCCTTTGTTGTAGGCTCTTTCCTTGGCTTATACTTGGTTGTAGATGGCTCCTTGGGTCGCTATAAATATGCATTTAGGATTGATTGAACTTTGCAAAACCTTTTCCTTTTCATTATTTAGTGCCCAAAATTGATTCACAAGACAAACTGGCACATAAGACCATCCTCTGAATAGTAAGGTTGACAATTTTGTCCTATGGGGCAAAAATGTCAACATTTTTGGCAATTCTACTAAGAAGCATGCCTGCTATGCTAGAGAACTGAGACCATGTACATGCTATACGAATTCCCAAATGGTGAACCTGATTTCTGACTGAAAATCTCCTCTTGACCGTAGCTGAAGTAACAGTAACCTTCCTCCTTCAAAATAAGAAAGGAAACACACGAAAACAGAAAAACTAACTAAAAAGCAAATGTGCAAACAAGCATTTATTGGAACAAAATTGAAGCAAACTATTGTGCTTGAACAGCACTTGGAGGAAAGCAAAAATAACTATGTACATAGAGTTTTGCTCTTTATAGCAATGTTTCAAATTTATCCCATTGACTGGGATTGGAAGCTCTTGGCCGTCCATCTTGGCAAGTCGAAAGGCGTTGTGGGATTTGCAACTAGAGATCGTGTATGGGCCACAACAAAGGGAATCAAATTTTGTGTGCCTTCCTAGTTTGGCTAGATCCTCATCCCACTTGAGAACAAAATCTCTTTCATTGAAGCTTCGTGAGGAAGCTCCTTTGTCAAATGTTCTTTTCACCTGTGTCTAATGACTTTCCATGACTAGCATGGCTTGATTTCTTGCCTCCTCCAACTCCATAAGCTCTGCTCATTCTCCAATAACTCAAGTTGATGCATTAGTTCTAAAGCTGAAAACTTGAGAGAAATAGGTAACCTTGCTTCATTACCATAAACTAGCTTTAAGGAGAGTTGGCTATTGACCACTTGTAAGTGATCCTATCAACCCATAGCGCTGACTTCAACTTGGGATGCCATGACCTCTGATTGTCTTCAATAGTCCTTCGTATGATCCTTAAGAGGTTCTTCTTTGTAGATTCAGCAAGGCCATTTCCTTGTTGATAATAGTTCGATAAAGTGTTGAGATAAACTCCATGTTGGACAGCCCATTCGCTGATCCTAGATCCCACAAAAGCCATTGCATTGTCAAAAATAATGGTCGAAAGAACTCCAAACCTAGTGATCAATCCTTCATAGAAATCAAGAACGCTAGTTTCGTTTGCTTCTTTCAACGCAATTGCTTCCGTCCAATATGTGAAGAAGTCTGTAGCTGTTAGAATCCACTTATGCCCTAAACTGGAAGGAGGGTTAATGAGACCAATCAAGTCCAATCCCCACTGGACAAACCGTTGATCCATTGTAATTAGTTGAAGGGGCAGGGCTGCAAGTTTAACTTTTCCTTCAAACATAGCACATTGTTTGTACTTTTTAACCCATATATGGCAATCCCCAAATATAATAGGCCAATAGTACCCACCTTTCATGATTTTAAGTGTTGTAGTTCTTGCGGAAAAGTGCCCTCCACCAAGTCCATCATGGAATTTTTCAAGTAATCTTTGAGTTTGGCTTGGCTCCACACACCTTAGTACCATTCCATTGATATCCTTTTTGAACAAAACACCGTCAACGAGCAAGAATGGAATTGATTGCAATCTGAAATACTTTCTTTTTGAAGCACTTAGGTGACAAGGGTAACAACCATCTTGCAGATAGCTTACCAGATCATGAAACCAATTGGAAGGTGAGATGTGAACAACAGCAATCTCTTCATCATTTCACACTAAAATAGCGTCATTAGTTTCTTGTAAGTCCTGAGCTAAATGCTCACAAAGCCCTTTGCCTCTAACCAGCTTTATAATTTTAATTTCTACATCATATTCCATTACTTTGGTTATCCAACCAGCCCTCTTCTCATTTATGTCTTTATTCAGAAGAAATTCTTTGATGCTTGGATGAGCAACCATTAGACGTATTTTATTATTCGACAAGTGCCTAAATTTATTCAAAAATCTTATAACTGAAAATACATGTTTTTCAACAAATGAGTACCTTGTCTCATACTCCTGCAAGCCTTCGCTGTAAAAAGCTATTGGTTGCTCCAGATCTTCATGATTCTGTTGCATAAGAATGTCTGAAATGGTGCCCACATTAACATACGTATACAGAATGAAATCTTTCGTAAAATCTGGATTTAAAAGCGTATGAGCACTTACTACAGCGTTTTTAACATCTTCAAAACTGTTATTCCCTCCTTGGCCCAGTTGAAATTTTGATTTTTCTTTAACATCGTTGTAAGTGGTTTAGCTATAGTAGCGAAATCTGAAATGTATCTCCTTATAAAATTGATCTTTCCAAAAAAACTTTGCAAAGCCTTTTTGCTCTTAGGCAAAGAGAGTGCAAGAATGGATTGAATCTTTTCAGCATCTATGTTTAAATCGTGCCTTGAAACAACATGTTCAAGATGCTTACCTTCATGAACTAAAAATACACACTTTTTGAGATTTAGAGATATCTCAAATTGCCTACACATTTCAAAAACTTGATGGAGGTGAACCATGTGATCTTTTGCATCTTTTGAAAATGTTATATCATCCAAATAGACAAGCACAAACCTGTTAAGGCCTTAGAAGGCCATATCTATGGCTCTCTGAAAGGTTGCTCTAGCAATGGACAAACTGAATGGCATCTTTCTGTATGCAAATGTCCCCCACTTAGTCGTGAAGGTTGTCTTGAATTGGTCCTCTTCTTTGACCAAAATCTAATTGTAACCACTATCCATCTAACAAAGACAACCTCTTTGAACCTGCAATACGCTGTAAAATTTGTTCCATTGATGGCAATAGATAGTGGTCTTTAAGCGAAGCCCTATTTAAATCAAGAAAATCAACACACAAACGAATCTCACCATTCTTTTTTCGTACTGGAACGAAGTTTGCCACCCAAATTGAGTGCTTGATTGGAAATATGATAGCCGATTATATGAGCTTGTGAAGCTCAGCTTTCATCAAAAGCTCAAGCTTTGAATTGATTGCCCTTTGTCTTTGTCTTACTAGTTTAATTTCGTCTTCTAACTCAATAGTGTGTTGAGTCAAACTTAGATCAAAACTTTTGAGATCACTATATTGCTATGCGAATATATCAGCAAAATTTGTGCATAATTCAATGAAAGTTTTCTTTTGAGGAGTGCATACCTTGCCCAATTTCAAAATCTTACCAACTGCAATCTCTACATTGGCATAGTGCTCTTCTTTTGTTGACAAAGATGGTTTCTCTTTCCTTAGTTCATCTTCATTGAAAATATTTTCAAAAGTGAACAATCTCTTTGGTAGCTTATTAGTTTTCAATTGTACAATCTGATCACCATACTATTGTAAGCGTTTCGAATGATTTCTTAAAAAAAATTCGGCGTCTTCCTGCAAAAATCTCACAATTTGATTGTCATTTTCAAACCCCTGCGAATTTTCTTGGTTATCCGAAATGGAAGGCCTTACAACTATCTTTATATGTGACTGAAAAATGTCACTTTTTACATCAGTAGAGATATCAAATTGTGCCCCAACAACAAAAAAACCTATCCTATCAGCATGTTTATTCCTATCTCTTGGTATCCCTGAATATTAAAAACCTGAAAATCTTCAAGTAAATCCCATAATCTGTCTGTAAGATTTAAGCAACATATTCTTGCATATATTCAAACCTCTTGGTGGACTACAAGTTCACTATCTCCAAACACTTGCAAACAATTTGTTTTCATCTTCCTAGCCCACTGCAAACCGTGGACTAGTGTTTCATATTCAGCAACGTTGTTTGAAAGCGAAACTGTTATTTAATAGAAAAAAATACATTTGTTTTGTAGGAGAAATTAACATCATTCCAGCTTCGATCCCATGCTTATTTCTTGATCCATCAAAGTATAATTGCCACAAGCCTTCATTAGATTTGTTCTAGACCATGGCTGGAATTGGTGCATTGTTCTCATGAAGACAATACATACCATGACCACCTTCAATCAGCGTGTAGGGTCATGCTCATGCAAGGTGAAAGCCCGCTCATCAAAGAAAAAATTTGGAACTCCATCCAAAGGTGAGTCATTTTTTACATCACTAGTTTGTAGTATTTCATTTGAGATGATACAATTTGCATTGACCACACTTGGTGTATAAGGCTCCATGTGAAAATGCACAATAGATTCTGAATGAATTGTTACCTTTGTGTCATATCTGGTCTTGAACAACTAGTAGGTCCAATCAACAGATAAATATCTCCCAATCTTTGAAGTGAAATCTCTTGAAAGGCACATAGCGAAATAATGATGCAAGTCCATCACTACAACGTCCTGCTGAATAGTCATATTAAGACAAGCATGTACTGTCAATTTCAAATCTTTGATAGTGCTTACCGTTTTTGCTGGTGAGCCATCCAACTGCGGTACTCCTTTAGTGTTTGGCTCATAAATAAGGTCGAGCTTGTTTGCAATCTATTTGGACATCACTCTACTGCTAGCTCCACTATCCACCATACAATTATGAACTAAAGTATCACCCACTATCAAAGAAAGATAAAAAGGAGAAGTTTTCTTTGTTTTTACCTCAATTTTGTCCACTTTTGATATCTTATCTCCTTGTACCTGTTGCTTAGTTTGTTGATCCGAATTTGTCAAAACAGCGCCTTTATCAACTGATTTTGGAGACAATTCAAGAATTGAAAGTTCTTGAATGAGTTTAACCTTTTGGCCTGAAATTGAAAAAAAATATCACATGCTAACGCTGATGTTAGACTTCATCTGATCTACAATACTGAACTGAGATGGACTAACCTTTGATTGCACCTTTTGTGGTACTTGTTGCTCACAAATTATAAGTATTTGTTGCACTTTATTAACCTCTACATTCTGTTTTTTTGCGTTGTGGGGGCAGCAAACTGCTCTTTTTTACCTTGAGCAATAATACTAGGAGCACTTGAAGTATTTGCTACTGCTTCAGCGTCCTCAACGCTTCTTTTAGTTCTCTGATAGGTTATAGCTGCAACTTGATCATTTGAAACGTTATTTTTAATATCCTGAGTAAAAGCGACATGATTATCTACCTGCAAATTTACATTAATAGCATCAGACTGCCCTTGAGTCGCTCCTTGTGATGCCAACCCTGTATCTTGATATTGACCCTCTTGAAAAGAGAACTCTTCTTGTGTCATCTATGGCATGGTGTCGTTTGGTGATACCAAATTCCGGTTTTGAACATCATTGAGATTTGAGGGCTACCAACCTAAATACTACATCAAATTGTTTTAAGATAAGATAGGAACAATGGCTTTTGAAGTGAAAGGAGCATTCGAATCAAGAGCAGCATATGGCTTAGCTACAGTTATGGCTCCTTGTGTTTAATAGGATGGTCTATTTTCTCTGAAACCCTAATAAGGAAACCTTTGATTTTTGAAAAATTGATAGTTGCTCTGATTTTGTTGTTGATAAAGCCTATTTGACTGAAATTGCTACTTTTTGAGTTGTATTATTTCATTTTCGAAAGATTGTAGTAAACTTTTCAACTCTCCTATCTCACTAGATTGACTAGTAGAGGCTGCAATAGGCACTTGAGGTGCTGGAATTGGAGCCAAAGATGGAATTTGAGGAACTTGAGGCGCTGATACAGAACTTATTTCTGGAAATATGGGCATTGGAGGTCTTGAAGAAAGCTTACTTGCTTGAATCAAACTATTTTTTGCTTTTGTTGCAACTTCATAAGCATCTGGCAAAGTAGTATCACCCATTGACTGTATCATCACACTAATGTCAGAATTGAGAGCTTTCAAAAAATATGAAAATGCATATTCAGGGGAGATGACCTAATCAAAACTGATACCCTGTGACATGTCTTCTGGTATCTGAGATTAAAATCTGACATGAACTCATGAAGAGCTCTCTGTATGGCAATTAATTTCTCAACTAAAGATAAGTGATCAGATTTGTTCTCAAACTGTTTGACCAAGGCAGCACCCAATTCATCTCAGATGGAAACGGATCTAAGTGGGAGGGTTCTATACCACTGTAATGTTTTTTTTTTTTTTAAAAACAGCTAGTAATCTAATAGCAACATTATCCTCAACAACATTATGAACTGAATAAAGATTAGCCACATCTCGGATATGCTCAATAGGGGTTGTTTGATTTTCTCCTGAGAAAAATGGAATACTTTTGAAGGCAGATACAAGAATATCATTTAACTGTGCTAGATTTAGTGGACTTCCCCTATTGAATGGAGCAAACACTTGATTTTTAGCGGCCATCTGAATGGTGGAGATTACAGTCTCTAGAACGATAGGATGAGGGGGCAATAAATATTCCTCTTGAAGATATCCTAGACCTTGCTCTTTTATAAGTTACAAATTCAAAAGGAATACCTTTGCTTGCTGATCTTGTGGTAATCTTTGGCATAAACGGATTACCTGAATGATGCTATGAACTCTGCAACCGGATGTAAATGAATATCTTTCGCTGCTGCAAAAACTCTATGTAAAGAACTTTTTCGTGGTCTCACCGGTCGTGCCAAAAACTATTGTCAACCTGGAGCTGCACCCTGAATCGAAGACGTGTATAAAATGGCCAATCCTCTATCCGGTTGAAACAATGGAATCTTCTCACAAGGGTGGGTGCCTCAATGGTGAGAAGAACCTCCAGAGAATGTTGGTTCATGTAAAATGTATCAATGAGGATCTCTACTTTGTGTTGCGGACTACCATGAAAAAAGGAGAAGAAAACTTTAAGAAGAAATCCTATCTAATAACGGTAATACACCAAAAGATTGATCCACTCTACTTGGAACCTTGAACACTAAACAAACAAGAAAAAAAAGACCTTCGATTTTAATCGACAACTATGCATAAGTATTTCATGAGAAAGTTCAATCCAATGACCAAAACATGAGAGAAAAAATGATGGAGAGAGGTCTGATACAAGACATTTTCTAGCCACCTAACATCCACTTATAGCTTCAGCAAAAGAAATAAACACTTAACATACCTGCATAATAAAGTAAGCAAGCAACTAGATACGAATCAGAATTTGAGAAGAGAGAAATCTACCACATATGCAAATTGTTGAATGAATATACATTATGCCAGCACTTGAAATCTGAAAGTACAGTCCTATTAATTGAAGAGGTTACACAACTCACCAATCGCAGAGTCTGGTCTTGTCAAGAAAGGGATGGATTTTACAAGGCTGAAAAGCCATCCTATAAAGAATTACAAAAGCCAAAAGAATGGCGTTGAAAAAAAGAAGAGGATCGACTTAGATTAACTCAACGCTGACTTTGCCTTTCAATAAAATATGTTTTCCCTTTGTCTTTACATGAAGCTCCTTGGCGTTAGAGGAAGTGCACTTGTCTTTGCATGAAGCTCCTTGGCGTTGGAAGTGGACTTGTCTTTGTTTATTCTCCGAAGTATTCCTTCGGATAAAAAGTCCGAAGGAATTCTTTTGGACTTTTTTTCCAAAGGATATCTTCCTTCCTTTGTAATTTCCTTTGTTGTAGGCTCTTTCCTTGGCTTATACCTGGCTGTAGATGCCTCCTTGGGTCGTTGTAAATATGCATTTAGGCTTGATTGAACTTTGCAAAACCTTTTTCTTTTCATCATTCAGTACCCAAAACTGATTCACAAGACAAACTAGCACATAAGACCATCTTCCGAATAGTAAGGTTGACAATTTTGCCCTGTGGGGCAAAAATGTCAACATTTTTGATAATTCTGTTGGGAAGCATGCCTGCTATACTAGAGACCTGAGACCATGTACATGCTTATTCGAATTCCCAAATGGTGAACCTGATTTTTGATTGAAAATCTCCTCTTGACCGTGGCTGAAGTAACAGTAACCTTCCTCTTTCAAAATAAGAAGGGAAACACACAAAAGCAGAAAAACTAAGAAACAAATGTGCAAACAAACACTCATTGGAACAAAATTGAAGCAAATTACTGTGCTTGAAAATCACTTCGAGGAAAGCAAAAATAACTATGTACATAGAGTTTTGCTCTTTAATAGCAATGTTTCAAATGTATCCCATTGATTGAGATTGGAAGCTCTTGGCCGTCCATCTTGGCAAGTTGGAAGGCGTTGTGGGATTTGTAGCTGGAAATCGTGTATGGGCCACTCCCAAGGGAATCAAATTTTGTGTGCCTTTTTGGTTTGGCTCGATCTTCATCCCACTTGAGGACCAAATCTCCTTCATTGAAGCTTTGTGACGAAGCTCCTTTCTCAAATGTTCTTTACCCCAATCCCTGATGACTTTCCATGGCTAGCATGGCTTGATTTCTTGTCTCCTCCAACTCCATAAGCTCTGCATACTGGATCTCCATAGGCTCATTCTCCAATAACTCAAGTTGATGCATTAGTTCTAACGCTGAAAACTCAAGAGAAATAGGTAACCTTGCTTCCTTACCATAGACTAGCTTGTATAGAGAGTTGGCTATTGACCTCTTGTAGGTGATTCTATCGGCCCATAGAGCTGACTTCAACTTGAGATGCCATGACCTCTGATTGTCTTCAATAATCCTCTGTATGATCTTTAAGAGGTTCTTGTTTGTAGATTCAGCAAGGCCATTTTCTTATGGATAATAGTTCAATGAAGTGCTGAAATAAACTCCATGTTGGACAGCCCATTGGCAGATCCTAGATCCCACAAAAGCCATTGCATTGTCAGAAATAATGGTCGAAAGAACTCCAAACCTAGTGATCAAACCTTTATAGAAATCAAGAACACTAGTTTCGTTTGCTTCTTTCAATGCAAATGCTTCCGTCCAACATGTGAAGTAGTCCATAGCTATTAGAATCCACTTATGCCCTGAGCTGGAAGAAGGGTTAATGAGACCAATCAAGTCCAATCCCCACTGGACAAACCGCTAATCCACTATAATTCGCTGAAGGGGCAAGGCTACGAGTTTAACTTTTCCTACAAACATAGCACATTGTTTGCACTTCCTAACCCATGTATGGCAATCGCCAAATATAGTAGGCCAATAGTACCCACCTCTCTTGATTTTAAGTGTTGTAGTTCTTGTGGAAAAGTGCCCTCCACCAAGTCCATCATGGAATTCTTCAAGTAATCTTTGAGTTTGGTTTGGCTCCACACACCTTAGTACCATTCCATTGATATCTTTTTGAACAAAACACCAACGAGCAAGAATGGAATTGATTGCAATCTGAAATACCTTCTTTTTGAAGCACTTGCGTGAGAGGGGTAACAACCATCTTGCAAATAGCTTCCCAGATCACGAAACTAGCTAGAAGGTGCGGTGTGAACAACAGCAATCTCTTCATCATTTGACACTAAAACAGCATTATTAGTTTCTTGTAAGCCCTAAGCTAGATGCTCACAAAGTCCTTTGCCTCTAACCAGCTTTGTAATTTTAATTTCTACATCATATTCCATTACTTTGATTATCCAACCAGCCCTCTTCTCATTTATGTCTTTGTTCAAAAAAAAAAATTTGATGCTTGGATAAGCAACCATTAGACGTATTTTATTATTAAACAACAAGTGCCTAGATTTTTTCAGAGATCTTATAACTGAAAGGACATGTTTTTCAACAAAAGAGTATTTTGTCTCATACTCCTGCAAGCCTTCGCTATAGAAAGCTATTGGTTGCTCTAGATCTTTATGATTCTGCTGCATAAGAATGTTTGAAATGGTGTCCACATTAGCATATGTATACAGAATGAAATCTTTCATAAAATCTGGATTTAAAAGCGTAAGAGCACTTGTTATGGCTCTCCTAACATCTTCAAATCCTGTTATTCCCTCCTTGGACCAGCGGATCTGATTTTTCTTTAACATGGCTATAAGTGGTTTAGCTATAGTAGCGAAATCTGAAATGTATCTCCTTGTAAAATTGATCTTTCCAAAGAAACTTTGCAAAGCCTTTTTGCTCTTAGACAAAGAGAGTGCAAAAATGGATTGAGTCCTTTCAGAGTCTATGTTTAAATCGTGCCTTGAAACATGTCCAAGAAGCTTACCTTCATGAACTGAAAATACACACTTTTGGAGATTTAGAGATATCCCAAATTGCCTACACCTTTCAAAAACTTGCTGGAGGTGAACCATGTGATCTTTATTTTTTGAAAATACTGTTATATCATCCAAATAGACAAGCACAAAGTTGTTAAGAAGGCCTTGGAAGGCCATATCCATGGCTCTTTGAAAGGTTGCTCCAACATTGGACAAATCGAATGGCATCTTTCTGTATGCAAATGTCCCCCACTTAGTCGTGAACGCTGTCTTGAAACGGTCCTCTTCTTTCACCAAAATCTGATTGTAACCATTATATCCATCCAACAAGGAAAACCTCTCTGAACCTGCAACAAGTTGTAAAATTTGTTCCATTGATGGCAATGGATAGTGGTCTTTAAACGAAGCCCTGTTTAAATCACGAAAATCAACACAAACGAATCTCACCATTCTTTTTCTGTACTGGAACAAGGTTCGCCATCCAAGTTGAGTGCTTGATTGAAAATATGATAGTTGACTCTATGAGCTTGTGAAGCTCAACTTTCATCAAAAGCTCAAGTTTTGGATTGATTACCCTGTCTTTGTCTTACTGGTTCAGTTTCGTCTTCTAACTCAACAGTGTGTTGAACCAAACTTGGATCAAAACCTTTGAGATCACTATACTGCCATACGAATATATCAACAAAATTTGTACATAATTCAATGAAAGCTTTCTTTTGTGGAGTGCATACCTTGCCAATTTCAAAATCTTACGAACTGCAATCTCTACATTGGCATAGTGCTCTTCCTTTGTTGACAAAGATGGTTTCTCTTTCCTTAGCTCATCATCTTCACTAAAAATATTTTCAAGAGTGACAAATCCCTTGGGTAGCTTCTTAGTTTTCAGGTTGTACAATTTAATCACTATACTGTTGTAAACGTTTCGACTGATTTTTTAAAGAAAACTCAGCGTCTTTGTGCAAATATCTCACAATTTGATTGTCATTTTCAAACACCTGCCAATTTTCTTGGTTATCCAGAACGAAAGACCTTACAACTGTCTTTATATGTGACTGAAAAATGTCACTTTTTACATCAACTAAGATATCAAATTGTGCCCCAACAACAACCAACCTATCAACATGTTTATTCCTATCTCTTGGTATTACCTGAATATTAAAATCCTAAAAATCTTCAAGTAAATACCATACTCTATGTCTGTAAGATTTAAGCAACATATTCTTGCATATATTCAAACCTCTTACTTGGTGTTCTACAAGTTCACTATCTCCAAACACTTGCAAACAATTTGTTTTCATCTTCCTAGCCCACTGCAAACCGTGGACTAGTGCTTCATATTTAGCAACGTTGTTTGAACAGTCAAACTGAAATTTAATAGAGGAGAAATACCTTTGTTTTGTAAGAGACATTAACATCATTCCAACTTCGATCCCATGCTTATTTCTTGATCCATCAAAGCATAATTGCCACAAGCCTTCATTAGATTTGTCCTCTTTGACCATGGCTGGAATCGGTGAATCATTCTCATGAAGACAATACACACCAAGACCACATTCAATCAGCGTGTAGGGATCATGTTCATGCTAGGTGGAAGCCCACTCATCAAGAAACAAATGCGGAACTCCATCCAAAGGTGAGTCCTTTTCTACATCACTAGTTTGTAGTATTTCATTTGAGATGATACAATTTGCATTGACCACACTTGACATATAAGGCTCCATGTGAAAACATGCAATAGGTTCTGAATGAATTGTTACCTTTGTGCCATATCCGGTCTTGAACAGCAAGTAGGTCCAATCAATTGATAAATATCCCCCAATCTTTGAGGTGAAATCTCTTGAAAGGCACAGCGAAATAAGGACGCAGGGCCACCACTACGACGACCTATTGAATAGTCACGTTAAGACAGGTATGTAATGTCAATTTCAAATCTTTGATAATGCCTACCGTTTTTGTTGGTGAGCCATCCAACTGCAATACCCCTTGAATATTTGGCTCATAAACAAGACCAAACTTGTCTGCAATCTATTTGGGCATCACTGTACTACTAGCTTCACTATCCACCATACAATTATGAACTAAAGTATCATCCACTATCAAAGAAAGATAAAAAGAGAGTTTTCTTTGTTTTTACCTCAATTTTGTCTACCTTTGATATCTTCTCTCCTTGTTGTCACTGTTGCTTAGTTCGTTGATCCAAATTTGTCAAGACAGCGCCTTCTTTGTCAACTGATTTTGGAGACAATTCAAGCACTGAAAGTTCTTGAAATAGTTTATCCTTTTGGCCTGGAATTGAAAGAGAATCCCACATGATAATGCTGATGTTAAACTTCTTCATCTGATCTACAATACTGAACTGAGATGGACTAACCTTTGATTGCGCCTTTTGTGGTACTTGTTGCTCACAAATTAGAGGTATTTGTTGCACTTTACTAACCTCTACACTGATTTTTTTGCGTTGTGGGGGGCAACAAGCTGCTCTTTTGTACCTTGAGCAATAATACTAGAAGCACTTGAAGTATTTGTTACTGCTTGGACTTCCTTAACAACGCTTCTTTTAGTTATCTGATAGGTTATAACTGCAACTTGATCATTTGAAACGTTAGTTTTAACAACCTGAGTAAAAGCGACATGATCATTTACTTGCCAATTTATATTAATAGCATCAAGCTACCCTTGAGTCGCTCTTTGTGATACCAAACCTGTATCTTGATATTGACCCTCTTGAAAAGAGAACTCTTCTTGTGTCATTTGTGGCATGGTGTCGTTTGGTGATACCAAGTTCTGGTTTTGAACATCATTGAGATTTGAGCGCTGCCAACATGAATCCTGCACCAAATTGTTTTGAAGTAGGGTTGGAACAATGGCTTTTGAAGTGGAAAGAGCATTCGGATCAAGAGCAACATATGGCTTAGTTAAAGTTATGGCTCCTTGTGTTTGATAGGGTGGTCTATTTTCTCTAAAACCCTAATAAAGAGACCTTTGATTTTTGAAAAATTGATAGTTGTTTTGATTTTGCTGTTGATAAAGCCTATTTCACTGAAATTGCTACTTTTTGAGCTATATTATTTCATTTCCAAAATATTGTAGTAAACTTTTCAACTCTCCTATCTCACTAGATTGACTAGTAGGGGTTGCAATAGGCACTTGAGGTGCTGGAATTGGAGCCAAAAATAGAATTTGAGAAACTTGAGGCGCTGATACAGAACTTATTTTTGGAAATATGGGCATTGGAGGTCTTGGAAAAAGCTTACCTGCTTGAATCAAACTATTTTCTGCCCTTGTTGCAACTTCATAAGCATCTGGCAAAGTAGTACTACCCATTGACTGTACCATCACACTCATGTCAGAATTGAGAGCTTTCAAAAAATATGAAAATGCATATTCAGGGCATGACCTAATCAGAACCGGTACCCTGTGACATGTCTTCTGAAATCTGAGATTAAAATCTGACATGAATTCATGAGGAGCTCTCTCTGTATGGCAGTTAATTGCTCAACTAAAGATAAGTGATCAGATTTGTTCTCAAACTGTTTGACCAAAGCAACACCCAATTCATCCCAAGTGGAAACGGATCTAAGTGGGAGGGTTCTATACCACTGTAATGCTTTTTCTTTGAAAGAAGCAGCTAGTAATCTGAAAGCAACATTAATTCTCAACAATATTATGAACTAAACAAAAATTAGCCACAACCTGGATATGCTCAATAGAGGTGGTTTGATTTTCTCTTGAGAAGAATGGAATACTTTTGAGGGCAGATACAGAGATATCATCTAATTGTGCTGGATTTAGTGGACTTCCCCTGTTGAATGGAGCAAACACTTGATTTCTAACGGCCATCTGAATGGTGGAGATTGCAGTGTCTAGAACGATAAGATGAGGGGGAGGTAAATATTCCCTTTGAGGATATGGATTTGCCCTCCTAGACCTTGCTCTTTTATAAGTTACAAATTCAAAAAGAATACCTTTGCTTGTTGATCTTGTGGTAACCTTTGGCATGAATAGATTCCCTAAATGATGCTATGAACTCTGCAATTGGATGTAAATGAATATCTTTCGCTGCTGCGAAAACTCTATGTAAAGAACTTTTTTGTGGTCCCATTGGGCGTGCCAAAAACTATTGTCAACCTAAAGCTGCGCCCTGAATCGAAGACGTGCATGAAATGGTCAATCCTCTATCCGATTGAAACAATGAGATCTTCTCACGAGAGTGGATGCCTCAATGGTGAGAAGAACCTCCAGAAAAGGCTGGTTCCTATAAGATGTATCAATGAGGATCTCTACTCTGTGCTACGGACTACCATGGAAATGGGAGAAAGAAACTTTAAGGGGAAATCCTACCTAATAACAGTGATACACAAAAAGATTGATCCACTCTACTTGGAACCTTGAACACTGAACAAACAAGGGAAAAGGAAGACCTTCGATTTTAATCGACCACTATGCATAAGTATTTCATGAGAAAGTTCAATCCAATGATCAAAACATGAGAGGAAAAACAATGGAGAGAGGTTTGATACAAGACACTTTGCAGCCACCTAACATCCACTTACAGCTTCAGCAAAAGACATAAAGAACACTTAACATGACCTGCATAATACGATAAGCTAGCAACTAAGTACGAATCAGAATTTGGGAAGGGAGAGAAATCTACCACATATACAAATTGCTGAATGAATATACACTATGCCAACACTTGAAATATGAAAGTACAGTCCTATTGATTGAAGAGATTACACAACTCATCAATGGTAGAGTCTGGTCTTGTCAAGAGAGGGATGGATTTTACAAGGCTGAAAAGCCATCTTATAGAGAATTATAAAAGCCAAAAGAATGGCGTTGAAAAAAAGAAGAGGATCAACATACATTAACTCAAGGCTGACTTTGCCTTTCAATAAAATATGTTTTCCCTTTGTCTTTGCATGAAGCTCCTTGACGTTAAAGGAAGTGGACTTGTCTTTGCATGAAGCTCCTTGGCATTAGAAGAAGTGGACTTGTCTTTGCATGAAGCTCCTTGGCGTTAGAGGAAGTGGACTTGTCTTTGTTTATTCTCCGAAGTATTTCTTCAGACAAAAAGTCCAAAGGAATTCCTTCGGACTTTTTTCCAAAGGATATCTTCCTTTGTGATTTCCTTTGCTATAAGCTCTTTCCTTTGTAATTTTCTTTGTTGTAGGCTCTTTCCTTGGCTTATACCTGGCTGTAGATGGCTCCTTGAGTAGCTGTAAATATGCATTTAGGCTTGATTGAACATTACAAAACCTTTTCCTTTTCATTATTCAGTACCCAAAACTGATTCACAAGACAAACTGGCACATAAGACCATCTTCCAAATAGTAAGGTTGACAATTTTGCCCTGTGGGGCAAAAATGTCAACAGTGACTTTCCCTTCCACGCCACAACTTACAGAGCTTCTTAAAGAAGATAAATTTTGTAATTAAGGTTTATACCAGACATTGCCACCCTGGTCAAGCCACTTCTATGCTCAAGAAGAACACCAATTTCAGTTGGTCAAGAGAAGGTAGGAATAGCTTTGAAGCAATTAAGAGAGCCATCTCTCAAGCTCCCACACTTGTAAATCCACGCTATGATAGGGACTTCATCCTCTACACTTTTGGAGGAGATGAAGGCGTCTCGGCTGTCCTAGTACAACAAAATGATGATCAAATGGAGCAGCCCATTACCTTTGCCAAGCGCTCAAAGATTAGGCGCTGAAGTATGCTATTGTGGAAAAACAAGTCCTTGCAGTCATAAGATCCCTTAAGTTCAGACAAATGCTCTCTAGCAACAAAATTCAGCTAATGGTCTCACACCCAGACGTGAAGGAGTACCTGTTGAGCAGGGACATAAGCGAGAAAAGAGCCGATTAGATCACTAAAGTGGAGTATGACATTGACATCAAAATCACCAAGCTCGTAAGGGGTAAAGGTCAATGTGAGCAAATGGCAGTAGACCTAGGCGCTGACGACAGGGTAGTCCTTGTGCTTTAAAAAGACCAACCAACTCATTTCACCTATCCTAATCATGATTCCCCTAGTTGGACCCAAAGCATGAAGGCTTTCCTCCAAACAATAGCATATCCACATGAGCTCGACAAGGCACATAGAAGGCACTTCAAGTTTCAAGTCGTCCCCTATGTGCTTGTTAATGATGTGTTATTCAGAAAGGACATCAACGGAGTAGTCTTGAGATGAACAGACCCAGATCAAATTGACAAGTTCCTTCAAGAGTTCCATGATGAGCTATCAGAAGATCACTATTCGCCAAAGACTACTGTTGTCAAGATTATGAGAGCTAGCTATTATTGGCCAAACTTGTTTTGAGATGCCCATAGGTGGGTAACGAACTGCAAGAAGTGTTCCTTCTTTACAGGCAAACAGAGGCTAGCCGCCCTTCCCCTGCACCCAATAAAAGTTGATCTGCAATTTGCCCAATGGGGCCTGAACTTCATTGGCATGATCAACCCTCCCTCAAGCGTCGAACACAAATGGATCCTTACAACCACAGACTATTTCACACGATGGACAAAGGCAGTGACGCTCAAGGAGGCAAATGAGACATCTATACTAGACTTCTATGAAGGTATAGTAACTAGATTTGGTGTTCCAACCACCATTATCTCAAATAACGCTATAGCCTTCGTTGGGACCAGAATCAGTGAATGGGTCGTCAAGTATGGCATCTATTTGAGCACCTCCTCAAACTATTACCCTTAAGGTAATGGTTTGGCAGAGTCCACCAACAACTTAATCCATATCATCATGAGAATCTTGGAGGAGAATCAAAGGACTTGGCACACCAAGCTCAAAATAGCCTTATGGGTAGATAGGATAACGCCAAAAAGAGCAATAGGCAACTTCCTTTCATGCTAGTTTATGAGAGAGAAACATAGGCTACCCATGTCACTTGAGTTGCCATCATTGGCGCTTGCCCACCAACTAGAACTGATTGAGAACGACCCTATGTCAATAAGGCTAGCGGAATTAATAGCATTGGAAGAGACTAAGAATCAAGCAATGCACACTTTGGAGCTTCAGTAGGCGCAGATGAAGAAGACGTTTGATAAAAAGGTTGCTGACAGAAGTTTCAGAGAAACAGACCTAGTGCTCAAGTGGGATGAAGACAGAGCAAACGCTGGGAGGCACACAAAGTTCGATGCTGTATGGAGTGGTCCTTATGTCATAACTAGTTGCAAACAGGGCAATGCCTTTAGCTCTCAAGACTAAACGGAGACGAGCTGCACATCCCAATCAATGGGATCCATCTCGAGCATTGCTCCTGAAAGTTCCTCGAAGCTTTGTATATAGTATTAACTGCTCTTCTTTCCTTTAGGTGCTTCTGCACAGTAGTTAGTTGTTTTTCGTTCCCGAAGTGCTTTCATACATTGTTGTTGTTCCTTGCTTTCTTGTTTTGTTTTGGAAAGATCTCAGTTCCTCAGATTATTCAACATTGGGCTAGGCATTTATCAAAGTCTAGCGCATGCAAGGTTTAAACTTTCAGAGCAGACAGATCTCCCAAGCTTCAATGACTCTGTGCCCAATAGATTGCTCACAAACTACTAGTCCCCACTTAGTAGGCAAGCGGCCCACAAAAGTCACCAGAATGTTGACCCTTCAAGTCACCATGACCTGGAACTCTCCTAACACAATGGGCGCGCACACAAGGTGCACGCGCAAGGAGAAAAACAACCCCCGGACTCAACTCAGTGCTTCATGGAGCACGGTTCCTAAAAGTTCACGAGTTTGCGAGAAGGCTAGATATAAAGGAATCAGGATTCCACACTTTGCTAAGGTTTTGGCCTTCACAAGGATCTGTGCCCAAAAATGAATGCTCAAAGACCAACGGAGCACATGCATCCAAAATGGAGTTGGGACCGCCGCACAAGTACTCAGTAAACTCGGCCCAGTGCCCATTCCGACCCAGTTGCCAAAGGTGAAAGCCACATGGATGAACGATTAAGCAGTAACTGTCAACACCCCGCCAAAAAGGACAAATCCGATATGTTTCACAGAATCAGAAGCAACCAGCTCCAATTGACATAATGATTAAACTAGCGGCTAATAAGACAAAAGAGCATAGAGACTTGCAGCAAATGGCAGGGCATGATGTCCAACAGATCCCAAGAAATCCCTCCAACCACCACGTAAAGATTGCAATCATAATTTAATAAGCATGGGCTCTAACTTCTATTTAATCTTCTCATCTATATTTCTCCAATGTAATTAATGACCTAGGGCTTCCCGTATCTATAAAAGTTGGATCTTTAATTGTTGGGTGAACATTTTTAGGCATAGAAATGTTGCTAAGATTTGTCCTCCGTGAGCCCTTTGTTGCCTAAACCCAGTGACTAATGAAAAGATTAAGTTTACCTCTCTCCAAGATTCTTGCATTCTGTGTGTATTTTAATGGTTGTTGGTCTTTGTTTGTGAACATATTCTCCCTCACATTGTTGTCCATCCATTTGCACTCGTGTAGAACTTGGCTCTCTCTCTTGCAAGTCGTATTCTCTACACACTTGGGTCTATGCATGCTCTAGTTGAGGACCGTTTGTTGTCCCCATAGTGTTGCATTGTGTTCCCGTGCAACCATGCGAAATACTTATTCTAGTGTCCATTTTGGAGACTGTGTAATAATTTCTTGTTTTCTACAGTTGCTTCGTGTTCTTTAAGGCCGTAGGGGTGCTTGCTCTATTCTTGGTGCATCACCACTTTTCCTTTCAGCGAACCCTTCACCCTCTCCCTTTTTCCTTGTCACGATTAGGTTTAGCATTAGCAATAGATTTCCTTTTTGCTCTTTGTAGGTCTACGCGTCGGTCCTAAACCAGATGCACTTAAATTAGAAGGAAGCCAGCTTTCTCTGGAGGTTCGTCCCAAGGAGCGCAAGAGTCCCACACATTTGGGGACAATCCCATTGTTGCACCTAAGTCTCGAGTGCGCCCAATGCCCATTTGCACCCAGTGCCCGTTCGAGTCCAGTACTTTCATGCCCCATACCAAGCACTCCCAACGAGCTCCAAGCAGTTCCGTGCCACGAATTAAACAAGGGTGCAAGCTTTAGGTGATAATAGTTATACCTCTCAAAATTATTGCCTTTTTTCTCGTCGTAGAATCAGTTCCGATCACAACCGTTGCTCCTTAACTTAGACAAGGATACCAAAAAGGTTAAGTGCCCGTTCAAATTTGAAAACATATGGCTCCCCCACCCAGAACTCAAGGACAGAATTATGGAATGTTGGAACGTTGATATTAAAGGTACAACCATGTATAAGATCTCCGAAACATTAAAGATTGTCAAGACCCATCTCAAAATATGGAACGAGGAGATCTTCGACAACATCTTCAAAAGAAACGTATCGCTAAAGAATTAGAGAAACTTGAGATTGAAATTCAACATAATGATCAAGACTTATTTCTAAATGAAAATAAACTCTTTAGTGAGTTTCATTCACTAGCTACTAAAGAGTAAATCTTCTGGAGGCAAAAGTCCAAAGCTCTATGGCTAACGAATGGCGACATGAATACTAAATTCTTCCACATCACAACACAGAGACAATAACTTCAATCAAATTAAAGAGATCTTTAAAGGTGAAGGTAGCACAAGATCGGATGACAATAATATAAGAGAGGAATCAATCTTTTTCTTCAAAGATTTGCTCTCTGGTAAGGCTGATTTAAACCCTAAAATAGAAAAGGACATCTTAAATGTTATCCCCTCTACTCTTTCTTAAGAGGAGAATGACTCTCTCATCAGCCTTGTAACTGAAGCAAAAGTTAAATTTGTTGCTTTCTACCTTGGGAGTGACAAAACTCAGGGTTTGGATGGTTTCCCCCTGCTTTTTTTCAACAATTTTGGGATTATATGCTTTGATCTGATGTTGTTGCATTTTTGCATGAATTTCTTGTCTCTTGCAAAGTCTTAATCGAAATTAACAATACCTTGCTTGTTTTAACTTCTAAAAAATAGGGAGTTGCGTTCAAGGATTTCAGACCCATCGGCTTGTGCAACACTCTTTACAAAATCTTTACAAAGGTCATCACTCTAAGACTGCAACCGATCTTGCCCTCAATTATTACTGAACAACAAAGTGTCTTTGTTCATGGGAGACAAATTATTGATTCTATCATCACTATTCATGAACAAAAGCAAAAGCCCAAGTTAGATTCTTAAACTATGCATGAATAAAGCATTTGATAGGGTATCTTGGAGTTTTTGGACAAGATGCATGAAAATTTTGGCTTCCAGCCGAAATAGAAACTTTATTCACTCTTGTATATCTTCTCCAATGTTCTCCATTTTGATTTAATGGAACTCCAGCTGGATTCTTTGCATCTGAAAAAGGGTTACGACAGGAATATTATCTCCTCATCTTTTTATCATCATGGCGGAGGCCTTAGGGAGAAGCTTTTTTGTTGCGCTCGGTTCAGGTAAAATACAGGGTTTCACTCCAGCAACTTCCTCTAATCCTGTTACACATCAACAATAAGTTGACGATACCATCATTCTTGGAGAAGCCTCGATAAGGGAAGCAAAAAAATTCAGTCTTATTTTGGATAGTTATGGTTCTATCTCGGGCCAAAAAAATAATTTGGATAAGAGCATCCTCTTCCTCCTCAACACTCCCCCCTGATCGCCAAAAAATAATTCTCATAATTCTAGGTTGTCTTTCCAAGGATCTTCCTTTTGTTTACCTTGGCATGCCAATGTTCAAAGGAAGAATGACTGAAGGACTTTGGAATCCAATCCTCAACAAATTCCAACGAAAATTAACAGGCTGGAAGGGCTGCCTTCTTACTCAAGCTGGTAAATTACAGCTCCTTAAAAGTACCGTCCAAAGCATCCCCATTTACATCATGTCCATCTTCAAAATCCCAAAGAAAATTGCTGACAAGATTGAGCAGATCCAAAAATGATTTATATGGTCAGGGAATGAAGAAAGACATAGAATGGTGCTTGTCTCTTGGGAAAGAGTCTGCCTACCCAAGAATCAAGGTGGCCTCGAAATTCATAGCATAAGATTTAAAAATAATTGCTTCTAGCGAAAGTCAGGTAGAGATTCTTGAAAGAAGATAATCAGTGGACTGACATTCTGAAGGCGAAGTATCCTGACAATAAGGATACCTTCAGCTTTCTATCCAATGAGTCCTTTCCCAATAGTTTAAGTTTCTGGAATAACCTGATCAAGCACAGAAAGTTATTATGGAAGGGCTGCAAATGGAATGTGGAAACAAGAAGCAAAGTATTGTTTTGGCATGATGCTTGGCTTCTCAACACCCCAATGTGCACTATCAAACCTTGAGACAGCTTAAATCTCTATCAAACACTCTATGGGAGAAGAAGTTATGGATTATATAGAGTTTGGCAACTCAGGTAAAAATTGGAGACCTATTACTATAAACTCTACTAGTCCGGAGGATCTTCATCAATTGAAATCCTTAAATGAGCTACTAAATGGTTTCCATATTTGTCAAAATGAAAGAGAAGATGAGCTAGTCTGGTCAGCCTCTCCAGATGGAATCTACAATGTCAAATCTGGCCACTCAGTGTTGAATCATTCTCAATAGACTGGCTTTCCTTGGTCTCTGATTTGGAATAAAGACCTCATTCCTAAAATCAATATCTTCTATTGCTTAGCTGTCCAAAATAAAATCCTGACCTAGGACAACTTGTTGAAAAGAGAGTTCGTTTTACCAAGCAAATGTCTTTGGTGAGAAGGAAAATGAATTTGTTTACCATATCCTTGCTGACTGCCCTTTCGCTTGGAAGGTCTTCAGCTTCATTCTTTCTAAATTTGAGGTCTTATGGGCTCAACTTGCTTCTATTCTGGACTTTGTGCAGCAATGGACTCCGCCCTGCAACTATCCAAGACTTCTGCTTCAATTACAAACCCTCTGGAAGTTGTCTCTCCCTCACATTTTATGGGGCCTTTGAAGGGATATTCTGGACTTTGTGGAGCAATGGACTCCTCCCTACAACTATCCTAGACTTCTGCTTCAATTACAAACCCTCTGGAAGTTCTCTCTCCGTCACATTTTATGGGGCCTTTGTAGGGCGAGAATTTTATAATATTCTAAGATAAAAAAACATAACTCCCATAAGTGTGGCTTCTAAAATTGCTCACACTATATTCGAAAACTTCTCGGCTCTAAAAAAAAAAGTAGACAGAATTATGGGAAATGAGAACAAAATAGTTGCTAATTGGAACATTACCATTCCTACAGGTACTCCGATTCAAATCAATAAACTAGAAAGAAGCTCTGTAAGAGGGACATGCCCTCCCCCTAGGTGGCTTAAATTGAACTTTGATGGTGCCTCAAAAGGCAATCCTGGGCAAGCAAGAGGAGGAGGAATAATCAGATAACAGAGAGGTAATTTAGTTGCAACCTATGCAGGAAGTTTAGGTGTTCAAACTAATCACAATGATGAAGCCACCGCTGCTTATTGAGGCCACCAATTGGCTAAAGAGTTAAATATCTCCCACCTCTCCATTGAAGGGGACTCCCTCAACATCATTAAGTGTCTAATGAAGGAAAGACCCCCCAAGCTAGACCATTAAAAACATTATAGAAGACTCATTGGAGATCATTCAAGCCTTCCATTGAGTTTCTATCCGCCATATCTATAGAGAAGGCAATCATGCGGCCAACTGGTTTGCTAACAAAGGAGTCTCAAGTTTGCAACCTGAAAGATGGTTTGATGCACTTCCTTTGCCTGCCCCGATTGTCCAAATTGTCAATGATGAAGCTATGCATTTGTCTCCTCCTTAGTCTCTTGTTTTCATATCTTGGTGCTAATAGTCTCGCCTTCATTCCCTTCTCTTACTTACGCCTTATCTTTTTTCTTGCCTTTTTAAATCCCTTTACAAGCACATGTTTAGCCCATTCTACCTTAAGCAGCACTTTTCCTCCAGCTCTTTCCATGTTCTTCTAGAAGCTTTGAGTAAAGTCAAAACACGGAATGGGGTATAAAGCTCATTCTTTGTTTTTATCCGGAATAGTGACAGAGTGAAAACAACTCTAGATGATAAAGACAATCCCTACAGGGGTTTCCTTTTTGTGTTCAAGTTGGAAGGTGACAGGGTTAAAACTGAACCGGTCAACTGTAATAGCATTAGACAGGAACCCATCGTGTGGCACATTCTCTACAAAGGTGGATTAGTAAAATTCATGGAAGAAATTAAAGGGTTTCACATTGTCCTCTCTGATGATTTTGCAAAATGCTAGAACATCAAGGAAGTCACTATTAAAGACCTCACTTTTAGTGTGTCTGAGGATAGCATTGCTAATGCTACAGGTCTATTTATTGAGGGGACAAAATTCTACATGGCCAAGGTGACAAAAGAGGAAGCTATCAAAGCCTTTCTCATAGGTAAGGAAAAGTTGAGTAAGCTTCAAGTAGGTTACTCTAGAGACTATCTTCCACAACCCTGAGCTAATGGGGCACTCCAGATCATAAAGTATATAACACTTGAGTGGAGGTTCAAATGTGTCTTCTACCACTTCATGCTCCTCGATCATTTCTAAGACATGATGAGGTCGGTATTCCTTTCTTCCTTCTTTTGTCCCTTGAGAATTCTATTTTAGGTTACCCAAATTGGTAAATACAAACTTCCCCTACATCAATAACTTAGCCTCCTCTCTGAAGAAGCCATGTCCCAATTCGCTAAGACTACTCATGTTCCAAAAATCACTCTTGTGGACTCGGTCCCTTCCAGTACTGGTCACTCTGACCAGGTCAAGTTGGCTTCTGGGAAGAATTTTCATATTCTTGAGTCTATTGTTATCAAGGTTCCTCCAGCCAAAAAGACGTTTTCAGATAAGGACCTTGAGACTGGGTCTATCAAGCAGCCCGATGTTCCTAGCCCAATTGTTAATACTGACATAGATGCCCCTATCCAACCTTCCCTAAAAAAATCTTTGACATATCTGCTAGCAAGACTGTCCATGATAATCCAAGCTCTCAACTATGAAAAAATGACAATACTGAAATGGAGAACATTGATCACTCTCATTCCATCCATCCTCCCGTCTCTAAGCATCATTAAGAGTCAACAAAGTTGAAGGAAGATCTGTGGAAAAAATTCAGTCCAAGGTCAATTCTCTAGATAAGGAACTACTCTTCCAACAAAGTATTCTCAAGTGGTTCATGACTGAAAATGGAAAACTGAGAACAAGAATTGATCCTCTTCACCAGCAATTATATTGAGACCAACCCCAACTGCAATTCAGAGTTCTTTTCAATAAAGATCTTTGGTTCACTACTATCAGTCTCTGTAAACTCAAACCTCTCAACGATATGTTAATAGCTGTGCTTCAGATGAGCAGGGTGAGAATGAAAAATTGTGCAGCCAACATTCTAACCTTTCAGGATGGTATGAAGAAGAGGAGGAATTCCAATAGGAGGCCCCAACCAAAGAACCAGATGCCAGAGGAAAGGCAAAGAAGTTGAAGCCAATACTATTGATCTAGAAGTGGTTGAAGATCATCTAAACTTTTTGAAGGAAGAATGGGAGACTGTTTGAACCTTAACTGAGTATTTATCGTCAAAACCTTCCTTTTAATTCTCTTCGCTGTTTTTTTTATGCAATTTAGTTGTTTGTTAGCTATCTGTTTCTGCTGTCCTGTAACAGCCTTATCTTTAAATCGGTTTTTGCCTAACCGCCTTAACTGAGTTCTTCTCGTCTCAACCTTCCTCTTAATTTCTCTTCATTGTCTTTGTGATGTGATTTGGTTGTTTGTTAGCTGTTTATTTCTGCTGTCCTGTAACAGTCTTCTCCTTGAATGGATTTTTGCCTGACTCTGTTTTGATCATGGACTTCTCTTGGTTTACACTGTTTTATCTATAGCTATCTTTTGTACAAGGGTTTGGGCCCTTTCAAAAATCCACTTCTACCCAATAATCAAATCAGAAAAGAAAAAGAAAAAAAAGTCTGTTTTGTACTTTTTTATCTATAGCTATCTTTTGTACAGTCCATTCTAAATTTGAGGTAAAATTTAGTTCTGAGATATGTTTAATGAAGTTATGATAAGCATAGCTTATGAAATTACAGATCATATGGTATCAAACCATTGTTTTTCTTTCAGAGTATGGTATTTGTATTGTTGTATGATAGCAACTAGGGCCAAGAAAGACTACTTGAAGCCCCACCACTTGGAGATTTATGCAAGGAAGTGGAACCACGAAGTAAGAGCCTGTAGAATAATAATGGACTTACGTGATGGTGAAAAAAGGTTTTGCAAATTGGAAGCAAAGGTGGAATCCATGGACCAAGACATCAAATCATTGGTGGAAACTCTAAACAAGCTAGGAATGCATCCGAAATTCCTAAATCAACAAGAAGAAGAGGAGCAGCAGCCAAGGATTGAAGAAGAAGAGCAGCCCACAAAAGATGAGGCAAAGCTACCATAAATACTCAAGGTATGAGAGCTATATCCAGCCATCCTTAACAGTAGAAGCTAAGATTGAAATTCATACCTTTGAGGAATAAGCGGATGCTAAGAAGCCAGATAATCAACTACAGAAAATGGAGGTTTATTTTAGTGTGCATAAGGTTAGTGAAGAACACAAAGACTGCTTTAGCAAAGCCTTAAAATGTCCAGCCATGCACTAACTTGGAGTGAGGGTCATGTAGAAGCACAAATGCTTAGAAAGAAGCCACCAAATGTTAAATGGGAAGAATTTGACATGTTGATTAGAAGACGATTATATCCTATTAAGTTATGAGGCTGACTGTTTAATCAAATGGCAACATTTTAGACAAGGTTATGGTCAAATTGTGCAGGATTATGCAACACACTTTCAAAGGAAAGCTATCCAATTGGGATTTTGCACCAAAGAGCCAAGTGTGGCGACCAAATACCTTTGAGACCTACATATCAACATAAGGAGGCGAGTTCTTATTTGCAAGCCAATGAGCATAGATTAAACATGTGTTGAAGCCCACTACGTCAAAGTGGTCAAGAAGGGGCAGCAAGGAGGGAACGCTTTCAAAACCAGTCAGCAAGAGACTCCATCATCCCAATTCAAGGAAAAGAGAATATAGAAATGTAAGAGGACAGCTACTTCCGTTCATAAGTGCAAATATATAGAAAACAATTGCAATCACTGTGATGTAGATGTTCAGATGGAGGATAAGTACGGAAAATTGCACCCAAAGCACTGCATTAAGATCAACCCAAGATGACCATGGCAACCTTGGCAGAAGGGAAGGAAGTGGACTGCAGTTCCTATGTTGATGAGAGGTAAGTGCACACAAATGGCAACAAGGACAAGCAAGAAAGATGACCAAAAGAAGGATAAATGAGCAAGCTCTTTCAGAAAAAGATACAAAACAGAAAAACAAGTTAGACACTCCCTTCGACCCCAATTCACAATCCAATTTGATTTCAGATCAGCTTGCAGAACGACTCGGACTGTAAATGTATGATCCCCCTAACATACCCCGCTTTGATAAGACCTAAATAAACACTTGGAGTACCTTGTGACAGCATGTTTATGAGATAATCTGATCTGTGATTTCGTTTCATGTTGATATTTATATGGATGCTTATGTTGATATTGACTTTTGAGTATTATCTTTTTGATATAGGTGCTGATAATGTTGTTTGCATGATCGTAGGTACAAACGAAGGATGAGCTAGGCCTGAGAATGGAAGAATTCAGCAAACCATCACCGCAATGGTATACAGGTATAAAAGGGTAAGTGTAAGAAAAGAGCTGTTAGTTATTCCACAATTACCCCTTTTTTCTGTGTTGTTCGTATTGTGCCTACTTGTAATGTACGCACTTGTTGTCACTTGTCTGAGCAGCCGTCATTAGCATTGAGCCAATTGTGCTCGTTGTTTTGATCTTAACACACACTGAGTGGTGCAGGACTGTTATGTTTGTTTAGGCATCATGGTGCTTGGATGGAAACAAAGTATAAGGACTTGGGTCCTTGGTCTTGACTTGGCTATTCATAAGCATTTGGTTTAAAAGGTGGCATTGGTAAATTGTTGTTTTTATTTAGAGCATTGACTAAGGTCTTGGAACGAATAATTATTGCATGGTTTAAACTTTGATTAGAGTCAATAAAACATTGATTTGAATTACGTCTTAATGAATGATTAAAAACACATTGTTGAGGCTTTGACCTCGGCTACGTGAGAATAGGAGTTAGGGGGAAATGGAAAGTAGAGAGAATGAGGAAGAAGGTGGGGAGAAGTCTGCATGCTACACAGACCTTGCTGCCAGGGAATTATGAGGTTTTTCTGTTTTTGACATCCATGATGCCCTAGCTGTAATGGTTGTTTCATAAATGAATTTGGGAGGTTTCCCAAACAGGTAGACAGCAAGACAAGAACACAAACTGTGGAAGAAAAGGAGAAGGAAAGAAGAAAACAAAGGGTCTAGTGATCCAAAGTGCTTTTCCAATAAGTTCGTTGTTTTCTTACTCATTTGCCTCTCTTTGCTATCTTTTGTTGCTGCATACTATAATGTATGTTTTGGAAAGACGAGGGAAGTTGATGAGAACCCTAAATAGAAGTTCTGCAAAACCCGAGGGGTTTTGCATAACCCCTATTCGATCCATAGGTTCTCTGGGCAATCACTTTATTCATATAGCAAGGGTTTATTTGCTTGATTTAGTAATAAGAACCGAATTCTATACTTAAGCCACAATGTTGTGATTTTTTTTATTTTCTTGAGAAACCCTAGCAAATGCTTCGAATGGGGGTTGTCTTCATCTCACCCTTAGATGGCATTATAAACGAATGAAACAGTGGCAAAGACCTTTGGATGGTTATATGGGCACTATGCTTGTTGGTTGTGAAACCCTAGACTATGTATTTTTGTTGTATTCTATGCATCCTTGTGGTGACAATCTTGTGTCTATGTATATCCTAATTCTCTAGTTTCTTATACCTTGCTCTTTTATGTTTTTATTCCATTGAGCTTTTGTTCAAGGAACTCTTGCAATCTCACGGCTGATGTATGGGGTAGCAAGGGCCACCAATGGTTCTGCCCATCGTACTCTCTCATTTTTCAGTGAGAGCATAGTGGAGTTGTTAATTGCAATGATGAAGTGGATTGGAAGTGATTGAGATGACTCTATCGGTATCTTTCTTCTTGAGGTCTTCATTTGGTTGTTGTAACTGGTTGTAATCATTACTGGTTTGATATTTGTAAATGCTTTTTGTGCCAATGAGACGATGAGGCACTACTATATTGTTACATACATTTGGTTCCTAATGAAATATAGCATCCTCGGTAATTTAGTCTTCATTGTGCAAATGCAAAGTGCAAATGAACCCTGCCAGGTTGCCATCGTTTCTCTGTTGTGTGAAATCTTCTGCCGTTTCACAGTGAAGCCTGCAGCAAACGAAACCTGTGTTGTGTAATGTGTTTGCAGTGAGGGAAGTGTGCGGGCAAACCCTATGTCCATGACTCTACGACGTATGTCCAAGACTCCACACTACTACAATGATAGTCACTACAGTCAGGCCATTGCCGAACTACGAACTCGCAAAGAGCAATCGAAGCCTAAGACACTGCAGTAAAAACCTGGGCAAAGAATCAAGACTAACAGTCGGCCAACTAAGTGCGAATTGCGAAGAACAAAGATTGACCGACTATGGACGCTGAGGCATCAAGAAGGCATACATATGAATTTATCTGTTATATTTTTTAAATAATGTTTTTTTTTTTTTTTAATTTGATTTTAATATTAAATTATTATATTAATATATATAAAGTTATTAATTAATAAATTTAAATAATATTTTAGCCTTTAGGTTTTAATTTTTTAGATATTAAGGTTAACGAAATTTACTTAAAATTTAGTTTATTTTTTAAATTTTAAAAAAAAAAGCCTATTTCTATTAGCCAAATTTTATCTCATATTTTTTAGTTCCAAATTTTATCCTCGAAAAATTTCAACAAAAATTCAAATGCGGTGCCTTAGGTTCTCACAAAGTATATAGCAATGAAGACTCATTACTGAGTTGAACATGTTGTGGTTTGCATGGAAATCTCAATACCGTGGCATTCCTTTTTATAATTGGGTAAATTTGGATTTTGTGAATTTAGTAAAGTAGTCTATAGACTCTCTCTTTAAGGAGGGATGAATTTTGATGTATAGCTCGTTTCATCTTAAATACCTAGTTTGGGGCTTGCATTCTTTATAGCAACAAAAATATGAGTTATTGGTTTATCATTTTGTAGTCTTTGTGATCAGGGATGTGGTATAGAATGTTGTCATAACTTCACGGTTCCATTTTCATTCCGAGATAATGGTACTATTTGTATTCTATTTCTAAACTCAATCTAATTATATATAAGATCAGTTTCCTTTATATTAAGCATTGTATGGCAAGATTTCAACTTTTAGTTAATACTCTATTTGCATACATATTGATCCGACCTGTTTGAGTAGATTAAACTAGTGACCTTCATGATTTTGTAGTATCTCTGTTTAAAGACCGTCATATACTTTTAGTTGATTCTGAGAACGAAGGAAGAATACTACTTCAAGATTGTAAGTTTGGAATAATTGGTCTTCGATGGTGGCATACACAAAGGGTCGTCGTCTTAAACAGGGTAATTGAATTGTTGCAGTCTTGAAGGTTCTTGAAATTCCTTGGTAGTTAGTGCCTATAGGTGAGCAAGAAATAGCAGATGCATGAATATTTTCTTACTTTGAACTTGACTTTGGCTCTAGTTGTACATTTGTGTTTACACTTCACTGAGTATGCTTGCATAAAACAGCTTAATCTTTGTTAGCAAATTTGTTTACCTATGATTAGGTAATTAAAAGCATAGTATACATACTCGGCAAATACTCGCCAAGGGCCTAAAACCAGTACTCGCTGTTCAAAATCGCCAACCCCCGAGTACTCGAGCCTCGACGAGTACTGGCATAGTATTCGGCCAGCATTGTGCCAATACTCACCGAAGCTCGAGTACTCAAGCAAAATGTATCTAGAACGCATCCAGGGCACTAAAAAAATGCGTGGAAAACACAAAAATTTGTCTTATAAAAGCATACACGTCCACACACTAGAATCACACACCGTTTGGACTCTTTGGAGCAATTGGATCGAATTGGAAGGAGATTTTTTTAGCAAACTTTCCAAGTTAGTTCATTTTTTATTTCATTTCTTCTAAGTTCTATTTATTTAGACATATCATGTTGCATGAATCTGAAAGTCTTACCCTTGCCTTTAGATAGTGTTGATGCCATCCTTCAAGAATATCAAACACTGATTTAGTAGTAGGTGATCGTAGAGGCATTATCTTGGCAGCAGCTATTTGTTATTACCCTCCTTTTTTGTTTGGAAGCCATGGCATTGTCTTGCAGCTATAATGATTTGTGTGAACTGTGAACAAAGAAGTAAGATCAATGAAATTCAATAGATTTATTATGTTTGCACCTCACTAGTCCTATGTGAATCTTTGTGGCACTGTAATCAGTAATGTAGTGTAGGCACTAGAAAGACATTTCATAGTTTTCTTTCCATTACAAATAACCTGGCCAATGCAAACTCCACCACAAACTTCAATACTTTATTTGTAATGGTGTCTACATCCATGTTATGGTCTTTTAAGTTTTAAGTTTTTAACTATCTTCATATATGTTTCTTGCTTAGTTTTTCCCAATCTTTGATTATCACAGGGGAGCCTTACATTAGAATGCCAAAAATCTCATTTTTTAGTTTTACACCCAACCAAATCTAAATATTAATTTCATCTCCTAACAAATTCTATGCAATTTACTTCTAAACATGTTATCATGATTACGTAATTTTTTTAATGTTGTTTTGATTCTTGAACATGTTGCAGGTTTACCGTTAGACTTAGCATACAATGGCATCCAACTCTTCATCAGGATCAGAATCAGAATCAATCAGTGGTAGCCAACCGGCTCCCTCTAATGCTCACACCGCTGCTTGGAAGTATGCCATACGAGTTGGAACGTCCCAAACGACTACAATTTGTACGTTTTGCTCAAAGAAGATTGGTGGAGGCATCAATCGTCTCAAGTACCATCTTGCATGCATTGCTTCACGTGATGTTCTGCCTTATCCCAATGTAAAGGAAGAGGCAAAAAGAGAGATGGTTGCAGAACTTGCATTGCTAGACGAGAAGAAATTAGAGAGAGCAAAGATGCAAGCAGCCTTAACAGCGACCATTGGTCCCGCATCAACAAAGGCAACTAAAGCAGCTATGACAGAAATTGTGGGCTCTAGTCGTAGTCCACACAAGCGAGGCACATCCACCTCATTAAATTCGAGCCAGCTACACAGTTTTTTCGTCCCTAGAAACATACCTCAGACACAACCTTCGCTGCAACGTACGGGATGGAACAAGGAAGCGCATGCAAAAGCAAATAAGGCATGTGCAAATTTTTAGTACTTTAACCTTTCCTTCAACGTGGCGAAGAGCCTGTACTAAAATTATTTGGTGACAACATTGACAGTTGCAAAGAAAGGGTACAAGGCACCCTCTCCAAGAAACTTAAGTGGGAGATTGCTCAAGAATGCACTTGAAGATACGAAAGTAATTGTGGAAGATCAAAAGAAGTTGTGACGAAAGTTCACATACACCATTTTTTCCGATGGATGGACTGAACCACACCCTCATCAATTTTTTGACAGCTTGAAATGGTGCGCTGGGTTTTTTTAAATCCATTAATACATCTAGTAAGATAAAAAATGCATGAAATTTGAGCTTGAGGCTCGAGGAGGTTGTTTTAGAGGTGGGCATCGAGAATGTTGTCCAAGTTATCACTGACAATGCAACAACATATGTGGTGGCTGAGAGACTTCTCAAAGACAGACATCCATCACTCTTTTAGACACCTTGTGTGGCCCATTGCCTTAACCTTCTCTTGGAGGACATAGGCAAAATTGATTGGGTGAGCCTCGTTGTAGAAGAGGCCAGAGATATCACAAAATATATTTATAATCACCCTTGGGTTCTCAACTTGATGAGAGAACACACCAAGGGGAAAGAGCTTGTGCAAGTAGAGGTCACAAGATTTGCAGCGAACTTCCTTATGTTGCAAAGTATTTGCAATTTGTTGACAGCTTTGAAGCAGAGGTTTGTGTGCCAAGCATGGGTGGACTCAACATAGTCAAAGAAAACTGACAAAATCAAAGTCTCAACAGCTGTTTTTAGTGAGGACTTTGTGGAGAGAACTACAGAGATCGTCAAGGTAACTTCAAGTTTCAATTTAAATTTCAAATCGATTCCTTTGTTTTCAATTTTTTAAAATACTTAATTTAATTGTAAATTTTTAACTGTAATTTTTTTAACTTTATAGGTGTCGATGCCTTTGGTGAGAGTTTGTGCTTGGGGGATGGAGAGCAAAACCCAATGGGTTATATTTATGAGGCCATGAATAGGGTCAAAGAAGCCATCCAAAACTATTATAGGGGGATAGTGTCAGATTTGATCCCATTTGAGAGTTGATTGATCGGAGGTGGAACAATCAACTCCATCAACCCATCCATACAACAAGGTACTATCTTAACCCAGGTTGTTCTACTCCAATGGCTTCACAGAGGCTAATGGAGAAGTTATGGAGAGCCTCTCAACATCCATTGAGAGTATGACATCTGACGTTAAGACCAAAGACCTCATTTCATAGTTGCAGAACTACAAGCAGGCTAAGGGGAGGCTTTTTTCTTTGGCACTAGCTATCTGAGGGAGAACCACGCAATCACCAGGGAATAAAAAATGAAGTATTTACTTGTACTTTACAAGTTACAAATTTACAATTATTAATTACTGACAAACTTTTGAATATCTTGTTTGCAGGGTCATGGTGTGAAGATTGGGGTGGAAATACCTCAAATCTTCAAAGCCTAGCCCTTCTCATTTTATCTCATCCTAGCACTTCTGGATGTGAGCGCAACTAAGGTTCGTTTGACGCCATTCACACAAAGAAGCGCAACAAGTTGAATCAACATCTCAATGCCCTGGTTTTTGTGTAATACAACCTCCGACTTTGCACAAGAAAGATGGAGAACGCATCACAGGATCCTATTGATCTAGATAAGATCGATCCTTACGATGATTGGACTGCACAGGATGAAGTGACTCCCATGTTCACAGAGGACAATATTGTTGACTTCGAGAGGCAAGCTATGAAGGGTGTAACTACAGCAGAAGGAAGAGATATTGCATTGGATGACATCCTTGTAGATGTCAAAGATGAGGCCGAGGTGGAGCCACAAGGGCAACGTTCTAGGCAGAGGGAGGGGCAACCGAGTTGGAGGACTAGACTCTCTCAGTCTCCCTTAGTTTTCACTAAAGCAAGGAAGAGAAAAATATAGATTCTTGTATATGTATTAGTTTGTTGTTGACACTTGACATTGTGATAGTTCATGGTTGTATAATTGTATTCGCATGGATCTTGATCATGCAATTTTGTAATTTATTTGTATTCGAATCTAATTGAAAACACTTCCCCAAAGTTTTAGACTCATTTGATACATTTTACAACTGTATTTTCTATAAAATTTATGTTTTTTTAATAAATTTGAGTGTTTTTTTAATTTGTTTAATAATGGCGAGTGGTTGTCGAATAATCGAGTAAATTTTTTGGGAGTTGGGCAAGTACTCTCTGAGTACGAGTATGCGAACTATGATTAAAAGCATTATAACACGTATTCAATATTGTTTATCAGTACTATTATAAAGTCTAAAATAGAGGAGAATGAACTTCGGTCTTGACTAAATTGTAATCATTTTTCATTCAGATATATCTCTGTTCTTGAATACTTAAAGATTGCATTTGAGTTAACTTTCTAAGTAGGGTCCTATTCTGACTAGACTATAAGCCTGATTTCTAAAGGTTTAAAGTTTATAAAACACTATGGCATGGAGCAATTTCGTGTTATTGATTCTTATTATTTGATTAATGCCTATTTTTAGGGACTTGAAAAGTGTTAATTTGTCTTATCACGTAAATGATTCACCACCGTAAATATCTTTGCACAGATTGACTAAAACACTTTGCTTATTTAAAGATGAGAGGCTGTTATAGGTGCTAATTTTGATGTTTGTAAGGAATGGTAATTAAGGTAATCTTGCTTATTGGCTTAACATTTTAAAGAGAGTAAATCAGTGGTACAGTTCTGAGTTAAAGCCATGTTTGCCTTTAAACCAACTTTAGAAGGGATATCATCAAAGATTAATTGGTTTAGTTTATAATAAAGATTGACACTTCTTAGAAGTAATTGGCATATTTTACCTAATATTGTGAATCGTGTGAATGCTTTACTTCTCAACTCATTGCTTGATAAGGGCAGCAGTATCTTAAGATAACATTGATTCAATTAAAGGGTAAATACAGATCTCAAATAATGTATTCTTGGATAATGGAATGTACAAGTTAAGATTTATAATTAGGTCAAGTTTTTCCTTGTAAATCGGTGCACTATGATATTCTGTCTCCATGAATTTAATTCCCAAAATGGAAAAACGGAGAGTGCATAAGAAAATTGGAACTCCTCAAAATGTGCAATAAGGCGTTTGTTTATCTCTAAAAACGTAGGGTAACATAATGACCTCTAAGTTGTCCACTAGAGATGATATTCATCTTGAGGGCGCAATGAGGGAATGTTACTTTATAGTGGCAGAATGTTTTCTCTGTGTGAAGATAAGTAGAAGATAGTTCATATTGATTAACATTTTGATATAATTGGTTCTTATTTGGTTTGTTTATGACCAAAAAAATATAGAAGCAAGTTATTTGACATTCTTTCCTAAGATGCATTGAATGGAAGATAGAGGTATCTGCCTTATCCTCATTGTTCTTCCTTGGCATGGATGGTCCCAAACGTGTTCTGCTCCATCTCTCTGATATTTGGATGGTGTGATTACATAAGGTAAAACGTTTAATTGTTGGAATCACTTATACCTTGTGAAATAAATCACTTGCTGGAAGAAAGTTCATAGCCTTGACCATTAGGACTTTTGAAGTTCGGATTTTTGAGGTTATGACACACCCCTGCCCATATCATTTGGAATGGGTAAATAAGAGTGTCAAAATCAGCTAAATCAGAATTGGCACAAATGCCGATTTCATTCATTAAGTAATATGCAAAATGTGATACCTCTTGATGCTTTTGGTGTTGTGTTTTGCAGTCCTTGTATAGCATAGATGCAATAATTGTGATGAGAAAACACTACTGCCAATTGGACAAGGACTGGAACCAGCTTCATTATCAATGCATAGAAGAGCAAACCCAAACTTGCAATGGTAAAAGTGAATCAAATTAGTAAAGCTTATACAAGCAAGCAAGCAGTTTTGTTTACTACTTTTGAAGAATAAACAAGATGACGAGGTCAATGTAAGCATTTCTGAAATTCATGGCACTAACAGAAGATAATGGTAATTGGAAGAGCTATTGCAATCTTTTCAGAAAGGTTTCCAAACACCAAAATAGTTTCCACCCAAAACAAAATTGGAGCATGAGATTCAATTGCTTCCCCCAAACACCTAACCTTGGATTGTATAGGCGATCTCTTTTGGAGAGCAATAAAGTGAAGATGCAACTCCAAGAGTCGTTAGAATAAGGAATAATCTGGCCAAATACTGCCTGAATGCCTAAACTTGGATTTTATAGGCAATCACTTTTGGAGAGCAATGAAGTGAAGATGCAACTACAATAGATGTTGGAACAAGGAATAATCTCGCCAAATACATCATCGCATGGGTCACCAACTATCATGGTGCAAAAGGAGGATGGAACTTGGAGAATGTGCATTGAATAGAAGTCTTATAATATCTTGAATGAGATCACCATCAAACTAAGTCCCACGGTTTGAGTTCGACAAGGATAAAGTTCAGTTCAAGTTCGCCAATGGATAAAGTTTGAAAAAAACATTACCATTACATTCAAATAATATGATTTTATTATTATTAAAATATTTTAAAAATGAAATTAAATAAAAAATATAATATAAATAAATAAAATATTAAAAATAAACTATAAATATAGAAAAAATAAAAATATTTATAAAATAAAAAAACCAAAAATAATGTACATATAAAATAATTTTAAAAAATTAAATATAATGACAATCTATAAATTAAAATACAAAAATAAAACTAAAGAGTAAAATTTTAAAAAAGAAAAAAGAAAAAAACTAAACTAAACTAAAACATAAAGCTACAAATATAAAATAAAACTCAAAAAACACGAATCAAAAAAATTAAATTTTAAAATAAACAAATATAGAATAAACATAAAATAAAACAAACTTCATATTTATGATTCACGAATATGGCAAACCCTGGCTGCATTTGACTTTGAATCCTCCTGCTGCTGTCTACTCCTCCCGCTTAGGTACAACATAAACGCCTCAGCTCATGCTCAGCACCTCCGCAGCTCCGCTCAACCCCTAGGGCACATCAAGACTGCTGCACGCACCCAGAAGAATACACAACACAAAATAAATCTCGCCTTCCTGCATTTTTTGGCCAACCTTTATCATATTTTTTTACAGCATCAAAAAAAAGGAGAATTTTGAACATCACGGTGTAAAAAGGCCATACCTTGTAAAACAGACATCAAAAAAAGGTATCGTCTCTCAAGGATAGGCAACTTGTTGGATCAGCTTCAACATGCCAAATACTTCATGCTAGACTTTAAACCAGGCTCCTATCAAGTATGAATGCACATGGAAGACAAATTTCAAAAACCAACAAGGTTTGTATAAGCAGCCTGTACAAACCATTTGATTTATACAATGCAGCCATGATTTTTTGGGGGCTAATGAACAATGTCTTGAGGCAATTGATAGTTTCCAGTGTGATTGAATATTTGGATGGCATTTTGGTGTTTAGTAAAACATGGCAAGAACGCCTGATATATTTGAAGTGAATTTCGCAAAACCTTGACAGATAATTAAATTTTTTTTGCAACATGAAGAAATGTGAGTTTGCAAAAGAATCGCTTGTCTATTTGGCTGGAGAAGGTGAACTGAAATTGATCCCACAGAGGTAGAGATCACACTTAATTGAGCAAGGCCTTCCAATGTGACCAAAACAAGAAGCTTTGCATGTGCTGTCCTAATTTTGAGGAATTTCATAGCAGCTTTGTTCTCCACAATAGCAGCTCCTTTACACACCATCACTTCAGAGTACTAAGTCATGTCATTCGGGTAAAATCAACATTGTGCTTTTGATGAACCTAAAAATAAAATCAGCTGTTCTTGGGTTTTTGCCACTATCCAACTTACAATACCCATTTAAGTGGATATGGATGCAAGCAGCTGTGATATGGGGGGCGATCTAACTGCAAAGAGATAAGCCAATTTGTTATTATTATGAGCTATTTACCAGTTCAATATTGGGGTAGTCTACATATGATAAGGAATCATATGCTCTTGTAAGCCTTGGCTTGTATGTATCGTGTCACATCCACATGTAGGGTTTTCCAATGAAAACATCACAGACTTCAACCAACTGATTGTATATAGATGAGGGTAAGGTGTCATTGGCAGATTCAACATCCTCACAATGTCTGCTCAGATCAGATTCATCAGAATACCTGTATCCCCAATGAAGTGTAGAACCATCCCCTTCACCCACATCTGTGATTTGAAGAGGAACTATGCCTTCTTTTGGTTTGACAAGGAAAAACTTGTCCCCTGGTGATGATGGGATAGGGATTTGGTTCCACGACTTACTTCCCCTTGTCCAATGTGGATGGTAGTGTCATTGCTGGTTTTATAGTGTACACCTCCATCCTAATATTTGTCTAGCACAACATTTTTGGTCCGAGGGCCACTTGCTCTTGTGGGCATTGCATCAATTTCCATCGTTCTTCCGCAGCTTCCTATTTGAAAATGTCTTCTGAGGCAGCTCTGATGGTTGATTTTGGTGTAGGGAGTCTTTGTCACGTTGCTTACAACTAAATTTGTTGCCTAATCTATAATCAACATAGATATTCCATGAATGATTCACCAACATGAATTTACTCCTTACGTATGTGCTGATCCAATGTTCTATACTGAAATCAACATACCTATGGCTGCCATGTTGTTATAGGATAAATGAAATAAATAAGTTATATTAATTTCAAATGACCGAAATAGGACAGTGGCACTCAAAGTAAATTGAATAGTAATACTAATAGCAATGAAAGGAGAGACTAAAGCATCTCTCATCTATTAAATGTAATATAGAAGTTTATAAGGGAAAAGTAAACCCTAATAAGCAATAGAGTCCAACAACATGATATGACCAACAAACAATACAATAATGAAAGAAGAGTTGCTCACAAAAAAGAGAATCCCCTAATCCGCATTAACAATCTATAGTGCTATCAATCACTACATAGTCATAAATGATAAAATCTGAAGGCATAATCTAGAAGGTGGCTTGAATTGAGGACAGTTGGTGGAGCTATCAGCAAAGGCATTGTTGTGCCCATTGCTAAATAGGAGAAATCTCTCCTAACAGCCAAGGTTAAAGGTAGAGTAAAAGATCCAAGGAGCCTAGTGATACGATTCAAACCCCAAATTTTGCAAGAGCAATCGACAACTTGTGCCAAAGACTAGATATATGATATTAAGTTGATCTCTAAAATGTCCTGTTAATAGGCACAATGTCTTACTATCTCAACATCACATGTTGTAGACACCTAAATCTGGTCACGGGTACTTGACAATGTTAATTATTGACACAGCTTAAACCACTCGACATATGCCCAAATACATGACTCTTATTCACCATTTCTCTAAGCCATTTATCTATAATCTTGACCCTTTGTTCGCCATCACTACCACACAAAAATTTCCAAGTCAAATGCTCAAATTGCTTTATACTAATCTCAAACTGCTACCAACCTTGGGACAATCATCCCTGCTTTTCGGAGACAAGTCTATTGTCGTGGACCTATCCACCTAGTGCAGCTTTGTCACCGCACCAAATAGAGGCTAATTTCCAAATTTGAAATATTAAATTGGATCTTCTTGCACATTTTGCAAGGTCGACTAAAGGAAATTGTCATACTATTTCACTGTAAATATAAAATCAAAAGTCATTCATTATTCCTAGCTTGGCACTATCTATTGAGCAATTATACACTATTGCACATTGCGCAAACCTGCCCCATTCTTCCTAAATTCAAGATCATTCACTAGAAGTCATCACAAGCCAAGTCTAAAGCATCTCAAAGCAAGTTAAGAGTTATCTTTGTTATCTTTGTCGAGAATTAAAACCAAATTTATAGTTGCACACATATAGTCAAGAAACACAATTGCACAATCACTCTAGGTGCGAGTACTACGTGTGGCTAGATTCTCTCTTTGGAGTTTTTGGATACGTAGACAACGATCAATCATCGAGGAGGTGATCGGGGTCAACTCAACACATTACACTCCCTCTCTATTTAGATTTCTAGCTCTCATAAATGCTCCTAGGGTTTCCAAAGCAATGAGAAGGAAGACAAGATTTCTACGCAGCATCCACAAACTCTAAATATCTCAACCCACTCAGCAGAAGGCGAAACATTTAAATTTTCGTCGTAGTCAACAGACGTGACCAGCCAGCATTGTTGTCCAAGGAATGCAGACCCGTCCAAAAATATCTTCAAATTTTATACCTGATTCAGAGTTGTCACAGTATTGTCTTAATCTGACTCACAGATATCAGTTACAGTCAACCAAAAACCACAAAAGCTAAGTATCTTGTATTTGGTTGTATTTACTATTTTTAGCACAAGCCACTTATCAATTTTCATTTCAGACAATTTTGTTTTATATTAGAATTTATGCTTAAATGTTATATATTACAATCTGAATAGATCTATCAAGTTTTATACCTATTAAACAAAATTACATTGTTAAATCAAAAATAGGGTAAAACATATGGGTGAACCCATTTGTTGCTTGAACATTGTTTTTTTTATTTTTGTTCTAGGGTTTCAACTAAATTCATGATTCCCTAACACTAAAGCGAAATTTGATCATCATTTCCAAGATTTGATTGAGCATTGCTCTAGGATTTCTCTAACCTAAGGGTTTCGAATTGAATTCCTTATTTTCATGCACAAAAATATTTTCGTTTGTTAGTTTTCAATTTCTTTTCCTTTCTTTTTTCTTGGTTTCTAGAACCATGTTTTCACAGTTGTAAAACTCATAGGAGCTATCGTTCTAGGTAAAGTGGTCATCAGTTTTATCTTAGGTGTGTTGTGATGGGTATTGATCCAATACTCAAGCCATTAGACAACACTATATACGGACTTTAGTTTCCACATACCGCATGGTATATCAAAATCATATAGGGTTTTGTTTTTCCAGCCATAGGAAACCTTCGACAATTTGATTTTGTAGTGCACTTGTAAGCGGTTAGCCCAGAAAAGAACTCTCAAAGTACCCTAGAGACAAGATAGTGCAACTACAAGACGATGGAATCCTCTATAGTTAGTGCCCCTTTGCAACTTATTCACTATTTACACCTAAGTTCAATATATCTGACAGCCTACAAGTCAAACACACATTGTCTAGTTACACCCATTGTATCTTTCCTTTTACAAATTGGCATGATTTCCTCCTATGCCACTCAAGAAGGTTAACTCCTCTATTCCTCTAAAGTGCAGTGCTTGATTAAATGGAGTCCCTATAGAGCATATTCATATTCCTTTGATCTCTTCTGAAATGGATAATATAGATTTTTTTTATCAATATGACAATGCAATTGTTCAAAGCTTGTACAAATCGAAGATGATGTTAGTGATGAACATAATAAGCAAGCTAATAAAACTATGCAAGATAATCCTGAGAGCTTCAATAAAATTGATCTCGATGAACTGAATGGGGTAGATCTAGAGCAAATCAAAGAATTGTCTAATTCTCGTCAAGGGCTTAGTCAATGTCCCAAACAGGTGGATAGGGTTGTCCAATTACTCCTAACATCTAAGACTACACATAAGCTAAGATTGCATCATCTCAAGCACAACAAGAGGTGCCTTTCAGACTTGTTCATACTCACATTTCAGGGGTTCGAATTTCTACTATAGATTATATTCTTATATCAACACCTTCAGTTACATATGTGCCATCATCCCTAAGTATGGAGGCATCACAAGGTTTGCAACAGATTAATATGCCTATTCATAAACAGGCATCATACACATCTTTTGGTTAATACGCCTAGTCCACCACCAACCTCCCTTAATGCATACTCTCTTGAGCAAATTGTTATAGCCTTACATGCTAAGGTGTTGCAATTAGAACAAGGTGTCTTTAAAGCTAGTTGCTCAATGGACTCCCATTATTGCTTCATAATCTTTTAGCACCTGAGATGGCCTTTTACCCATTACCATCAGGTTTCATAGCACCTACACTACCACTCTATGAAAGTAAAATATCAAACAGCATCTTCGATTATTTCATGCAGTGTGCTTGGATTATGCATACAATGGCAAATTATTAACCAACTTATTGCCAAGAAGCCTCAAAGAATAAACTTTGTGATAGTTTTATGATATTCCACTTCAAGCAGATGCTTTATGATGGTTCTATGATCCTCCACTTCAATCAGATGCTATATGATGGTTCTATGATCTTCCACTTCAATCAGTTAAAACATTCAACCCTTTGGCAGATCAATTTTTAGCATACTTCTCTATCAACATTGGTGAAAAACTATCTTATATGCAAATTGCAAAACTCAAGCAAAGGTCAAATGAGCCAATCAATGAATATGTTTTTCAATACAAAACTATGCTAGGTAAAATGACCAATTCTATGGCAAACAATGAGTTGCAAGATATCTTCACACAAAATTTGATGGCACCACTCCATGAGTCTATCATATTCAAAAAAATTCAAATCTTTCAATGAGTTAAGCTATACAGTCAGAGAACAAGAAGTCAAGCTCATAGCTTTGAACAACCTCAAGTATGCACCAAATGTTCAATGTACTTCAAATACTAAGTTTCAAAGCAAACCAAGCTACAAGGTCAAATCTAATGAAAGCCAAAATGAATAAAAAGTAATAGTCAATGCAATGTCACAACCAATGAATAAGCTTCAGTTGACAACTCCACCAAGGAGACAATTTTCAAAGTTACCACAACCTCCTCATGTCTTGTTCCAGAAATTACTAAACTACAATCTCATATCTCTTCCCTCTACCATTAGAGGTTGATATGACTAAACCTCAACACGAGGAATTCGACAGTAACACATATTGTAGATATCACAAAAATATTAGGCATTTTATAAACATGTGTTACAAGCTAAGGCACAAGATACAAGATCTTATCGATGACAATACCATTTAGATAAACACACCCACATAAAAGGCTAGATCACAGCAAAATGACAATGCAAAGTTGAAAATCTTCAGTAATTCATTGCCAAATCATGGCATAGCAGAAAATACAAATAATTTAGAGGTACACCATGCATATAATGCACATTCTTATCCTCAAACATGTGGATATCCAATAGATGGTAAAATTGATACATTTATAGGCGCATAAGCACCATATCCTATGATCACATTTGATGACCACAAAATTGTCGATGATGATTCAAATAGACGTGCACTCTTAATTTGAATTTATATCAACAAACTCATCCACAATGGATTGAGTAAAAATGAATGTACAATGACACTTCTTCACACTCTTGGATATACAGCGCAAGATTTACAAACTATATCAAAAGTAGTCAAAGCATTCGATGGACATACACAAAACACTATTTGACAAATAGTTCTGCCTCAACCACTTGGTTCAACAACAATGGTTACTCTATTTATAGTCTTACCAAGCACAGGGGTCTTTAATATGTTATTAGGACGCCCTTGGATGCAAAAGCTCCACGCAGTGCCATTTAGAGCACATCAATGCCTCAAATATATACATTTTAATCAAGTGTCCAACTTTGAGGCATTCAAAATGAGTAGCCTCTACAATCAGTGGTATCTCCTCCTCCCCAACCACCACCGCAACTCATTATTACACCTATTCAAAAGCACAGTACAGAGACAGTTGTTGCACATATTCAAGAGCACTATACATTGGGTCAATCTCCAATGTAGGCTGCCAGTTGGATTGCACATGTTATAAATATCAAAGAATAGAAAATGTAATTTTGATATTGGATGTATTGACTAAGATGTCATGAAGTATAATTGTGTAAACTAAAATCCAAGGGAGGAAAAATTATGTGGGAAGATAGTAGAAGACTTTATAATTTTGATAAGTGTTATTGAATCCTGTCACTTGGGATTAATGGATTTCCTTTAAGACTCGTAAGGATTGAAATTTAAGAAGCCAAAAAACAATAGTAACATGAGTTACTAGGGAGAACAAAATTTGCACCTATTCAAAAGCATAGTACAAATACAATTGTTGCACCTACTCCAGAGCACAGTACAAAGACAATTGTTGCACATATTTAAGAGCACGATACAGAGACAATTATTGCACTTTTTCAAAAGCACATTACAAAGGCAGTTGTTGCACCTATTCAAAAGCACAATATAGAGACAGTTGTGGCACCCATGCAAGATCTTTCGATATAGTCAATTCAAATGAGAGTGGTACACCCTCCTAGATAGCAAACTTCACATCAAAAAGTTATTTAAAGTTATGAACAAATTGATTGAAAATTTGGAGTCAAGTGAAAACGTTAAAAGGCCTTGTTGCGTATGAGGGAAGGCATGAACAAACATAGAACACCGTTTTTTACGGCATTAATAAATTGTATTATATTATCAGTGATTTTCAACATCGTATAATATAAGGCCATCCAACTCTGACGTGACCGCATGCGAGAATTAAACACAGCACCATTTTCTCCACTTGACCGGAATTGGGGGAGCCAAGTGAAGCTAACACGAAGATTCCCCAGCGGCTTTTAAACGGTATCAATCAGACATTTTCAAGACTTTCTGAAATTGGTCGGATCTTTGTTGAAAAGTCACAAACCTTTGGCTTTCTCGAAAGATGAGTTTGAGGGGAAAAGATGCATCCTAACACAATACCTCGAACCGTTCAATGTGTTCCACAACGAACACAAGTAGTGAGACCTCCTCCTATCATACAATAGACTCCACCGAGTCTTGTACCCTCTCAAGTTACACATGATGCAAGGGATTCTAGGAGCTAGTGATTAAGACAGTTATGTTACAATACGTGATTCCTTTTCAGATTCAAATTCATCTACATGTATCACTTTTCATTCATGAAAAGTCACCCTCCAACTCTATGATACAAGCACACACTATGGTCCTTTCATTGATGGGATCATACGCTAGTTTCTTTCAAAAAGAATGTCAAAAATACAAAAACATTCAAAATATTCTCAAAAATCAAAAATCATGACCTAAGCAAGACATGAGTTGCTAGTTTACTTCTTTACATATGTTATTTATTACATATTTTAGTAAATACCATATTTTTTTTCAAACACATACATTTCACAAGGTATATAAATGTGATGCTAGACATACATATTCTACATGGATTATTCGATGTTAGATTCCCTTCCACCTAATGGCCATGCCTATGTTGGGGCCATCTAATACTACAGATTATATCATCACAGGTTATATCTATTTATGACCTCTCTCCCATGCTGAACTACATATCTTACAAGTGTTATTGCTAATAAATAATATCTTACATTGTGCTACATGGATATGCTACCTTGCTATGTTATGACATTGATATATATGGATAGTGTAAACTAGTTTTCACTTATTTTATGTTCCTTCGATGTTGTTACTTTCTACTATGATAGACTAGACATTGTTTGTTTATTGTGTATGGCCCTCGGCGTTGTGTGTAATATTTGCTTGGTATGTGCGACAATTGAACGTGTCCATTGTTTGTGGCCCTCAACCCTATATGTGTAATGTTTGTTAAGTATGTGCGACATTTGAACATGTCCATTGCTTGTGGCCCTCAGCCCTCTATGTACGATGTTTGTTGGTATGCATGACACTTGAACATGTCCCTTGCATGCAACCCTTGGCCCTACATATGACATTGCATAACATTTTGTGTTGTACTTGTTGCGCTTCATTTAGTGGTGCAATGATAAATATCATGCACTTCTACTGCGTAGTCTTATTCAAAGATGGTTACTTTACTACATGCCTCATTGCTATATCTATATAGACATGACACTTGTATGCCCACCATTCACTATGGTATATACATGCTTCAATGATAATTATATTATTAAGATGGCATATCTCAACATGTTGGCATAATATTACATGATTATCACATGATACAGTTAACTCTTCTTTTGAGATGAGTGACTTGGAAGCTACATCCCTATTCTCAAAAAAGGGGCATTACAATGGATTTGTCTTAAAAATCCAAACTTCAATGAACTGAAAAAATAGATTTTATCAAAATATAGGTTTCCAAGATTCAAAGTAATTCAAAAATCAAATTTTATGATAAAGCACAAGTTTCAAAGATTCAAAGTAATTCAAAAAATCAGATTTCATGACAAATATGAAAACATTGATATAGATTGAGGGCATATGACAAGCATATGCACTCACTTTACAGAGACATGAATACAAATTTATACACTTTTGAAAGCATATGCATGGGCATATACAAAACAATTGCAAATTACAAGTTTCACATACAATTGCAATTGAGCATATAGATGTGTAGTATTCTATATCATTTGGCACAAATTTAAGAGGCATCATACTGATTCATACTCACATATACAAATTATTATTTTAATTCAAAACTATTAGCACTGTGGTCATGATGGGTGCATGAATATTCTTCATTCTCTTTCGATCATGCAAATAGAATCTAGATCCGTTTGCAATGGTGCAATTCATTTTATTACTAGTAATTTACGTTTAAATCTAGTGACACTCAACGGCCTTGGCATTACTTCTACGAACTCATTGGGTGATCCCATTTTCTATTATGGGTGATATGCAATCGAGTCTAGTGACACTCAACAGCCTTGACATCACTTTTAGCGAACCCATTGTGGATCCACCTTATGTGGGATTCGTACATTGGGTACTTCTCCCCATTCATGAGAGTTGGAGCATGCATCTTTCCAACTCAAGGGCTTTAATAATTATTAAAAAATGGGACTTGATCACTCTCAATCCGTCAATGGTTCAACATGAGAAACCATCTTTCTAAGTGTTTCAACAAGGGAGCACATTTCTCCAATGCTTCATTATCTTTTACAAATTACAGGGCAATATGATTTCATCTCTCTACAATTGTACTCCTTCCTTGCTCTCTTTTCAATTTTTAATTTTCAAAGTTTAGATTTTTCAAATTTCAAATATGGGCAAATGATTACTTCATATGTTGTTGCAAGGTTTGCTAAAATGAGTGCCCTGCACAATTGTTGTCTCCTATCAAAGACTATGTTGTACACAGATTTAACTTTCTCCTTTACTCTAGCAATTTCATTACCAAAAAAAAGGGGAGGCAAATGTAGACACTTAAATCAAGTCACAAGTACTTGACAATGTTAATTCTTGACACATCTTGAACCACTTGATTTACGCCCAAATACATAACTCTTATTCACCATTCCTCTAAGCCATTTATCTATATGCGGGCTTTACTTTCTATTCATTGTCACTACTACACAAAAATTTCCAAGTCAAATGCTCAAACTGCTTTAAACTACTCTCAAACTGTTGCCAACCTCACGGCAGTTGTCCCTGCTTTTCTAAGACAGAGCCGATCTAAATGGATAGATTCGTTGTTGCCAACCTTGGTACAATTGTCCCTGTTTTTTTGGGACAAGTATGTGCTAGGTAGACAAGTCTGCGACAATCCATCTCACACGGCCTTCTCCACAGCAAATAACGAGTTTCCAGATTTGAAATATTAATTTGGGTCTTCCCGCACATTTTGCAAGGTTGGTTAAAGGAAATTGTCAAAAAGATTCATTATAAATACAAATCAAAGGTCATTAATTATTCCTAGTTTGGCACTATCTATTGTGCACTTATACACTATTGCACATTGAGCAAATATGCCCTATTCTTACCAAATTCAAGACCCTTCACTAGGAGCAATCAAGTTAAATCTAAAGCATTTCAAAGCAAGTCAAGAGTTATCATTGTCATGTATCAAAGCCAAATGTCTAGTTGTATACATACAGTCAAGTAGCACAATTGCAAAATCACTCTTAAGTGGGAGAGCTACACGTGGCTTGATTCCTTCCTCGAAGTATCTAGATTCGTAAGCAGCGATCAATCATCAAGTGGGCCATTGGGGTCAACTCAGCCCATTGCACTCTTTTTTTTTTTGCAAGTTTCTAACTCTCACAAGTACCCTCTAGGGTTTCCAAAGCAAAGAGAATGAAGATAACGATTTCTACGTGACATCCACAAAATCTAAATATCTTAGCATGCTCAACAAACACCGACACAGAAAGCGGAACAATGAGATTTTCGTCACAATCAACGTAGACAAATTTGCAGTCGATGGACGCAACTGCCCTGCTTTGTTGTCTAAGGAGCACGACCCTGTCTAAAATATCTTTAGATTTTGTTCCTGAATCTAAACTGTCACAGTGCTATCTTACTCTATTTTTCACTGTCAGATATCAATTACAATCAACCAAAAACCAAAAACGCTAAATATCTTGTATTTAGTTATATTTACTATTTTTAACATATGCCACTTCTCAATTTTCATTTCAGTCAATTCTGTTTTACATTCAGATTTATGCTTATATGTCATATATTACAATTTGAATAGATCTATCAAGTTTTATACTAATTAAACAACATTATATTGCTATATAAAAAATAGGATAAAACACCTGCATAAACAGTCATAGGATATTTTAACTCTAGAATGAATTACCCTAGTCGAACCATTTCTCTAGAAAGCATACTAATGCATTGGTAAGGTTGAGTTTACTCATGAGCTTGGTAATGAGGTCCAAACCTAGGGGTGCAAAATCTGAACAATGTGTAAGTTAAATAAAAAGAAGCCTCATTTGTGGGCTATGCCAAATTGGCATTGGGCTTGGATGTGAACTAAAAAACAACCTTCACCTTTTTTACCTATATATCTCAACCGACTGAAAAAACTATTGCTCGCTGAAAGGTGGAATGAGCAAAAAATATCATGATCAACAAATAAGTTTACAAGAAAGATAATATTTGTTCCCACTTTTTCAGGATTTCAGGAAACTTCCACATACCTTCCACGTCATTATGTCTTAAAATAAAAAATCGATATATATAAGGTTTGATATTCAATTTTGCAGGATTTGCATATTTTTTTAAAAACATTTAAGTTTGTTATGTGTTTTTTTGAGGTAGTTTCTTATATTTTGTTTTGGTAGCAAAGTGGGAACGAGTATTATGCTTTCAGCCATGCTAAAGTCGTTAGATTTGGCAAACATAAGTCATGAATGTGGCGTTGTTCATTGGCAATAGGGGGTCGAGTGTATGAATGACCTCTCCCTTTTAACACAATGACTTTTCTATTGGTATTGTGTTAGGAAGAACAATGACCCCAGATAGATATAGGCATCCGGTCAAGTGCATCAATGTTGTCTCTCCAGGTGAGCGTCAATTCATATTCATTCATTAGCTCAATGGGGTAGAACATTGATTCATTGTCGAAGAGGACTAACACAGAGCATCACGAAAGAATAAAGCATGTAATTGTGTTTTAAAGTTCATTGTAATCATTTTTGGTGTGTGATGGGTGTTAGAGGTCCTATAGGGACCCTTAGGTGGTGTTAGAATCATTAGAGGTCTTTGAGATTATATATTTCTAAGTCTTTAGGTTTTCCCGCCAAAAAGCTCAATTTGAAAATTTAAATTATAAACTAGGCCTTGAATGGTGTTTAGGGGTATTTTGAGAATTCTTAAGGATGGTAAATGTTGAGAGTGGTCCTAGGAAGGTGTGTGTATGTGTTTCAACACCCAACTCATGGCAAATAAGAATGTAAGCCAATAATGGCATTTGTAACTACCACTCCTACGTGGGAGATGGCAAGAAAAGAAGGTTAGTTAGTATGTTAGCATAATAAGAGATAGTGAAATTCCATGAAAAAATGAATAGTGTGTAGTAGGGAAGAAGAGAAGGTTGGTAGGGGAGGAGAGATCTGAGGAAGAATGAAGAAAGTTTAATTATGGAGGAACTTTGCCTACCATTAATCAAAATTCTGTGTATGAACGTTTTGGTGTGCAAAGAATCAATAAAAAAAGAATGTTAAAGAGTATTATGCATTCCTAGTGTTGTTCTGATATCTAATCTTTGGTATATGGTTGTTCTTCTTGAAGTAAAATAGAAAATAGTGTGCATCTACAGATTTGAAATACAAGATTTAAGATTTAAGTTGTGGAATAACTCAGTCTTGAACTTTGTCAAGAAAGAAGAAAATAATGGAGTCTTGGAGGCTCATTCAAAGTGTTTGATGATTGTTGGTGAGTTCTTAGGTATGGGATCCTTCTTACCTTATTGTTTCCTAGTTTAAAAAGGTGCTTGTATAGCCTGAGGTTTATTCTACATCAGTTGGAGCACCCTGTTAGTTCATACAGTCAAGATAAAGGAACTCATAATTCTATTTAAGAGCGTGTACAAGATTTTTAAGGATTGAATAAGGATACATAGCTATTGGAAAGGTTGAAACATGGTTGTGCAAACCTTAGATAGTCATTAGAATATTTGGAGAACTTAATTTCTATGTAAAAGTTTCAAAGTTCACTCAAACTGTAACACAGTCCAAGAAAGAGCACCTAGAAACCTGTAATTTGATGTTTTGGAGTCTTTTAATAATTGTTTAAGACCAACTAATTATTGAAAAAGGTGTAACAAGTTAGGGCAGACCTAATCCGGGTCTTGGTTCGGGTTGAAAAGTTCACAAACTCTCTCAAGCCATTTTTATTTACTCTCAGCCTCCTCAGGCGTGAACAACTTGACCTTGAGTTTTGAATCTTGCATTTGTCTTATGTTTCAACCCTAGGAATTTGATAAAACTTTGTAATCGGAGGTTATTCAACATGCCCTAACTGATTTTGGTGTTTTTAGACCCGCACAGTACAGCCTAGTACAGTTTCTATCACTGTGGAAGTAAATTAGACCTTAAGAGACCTAATAGGCGATACGGGGTGTTGAAATAGTGGGGTTACCTTGGGAATGGAACCATAAAACTTTGTATGAAGCAATAAAGGAATAATGGGTACTCAAAATTGGTTTTAGTTTGTTGATAGCCTCTATAGATTTTCCTAACCTAGGAGGTTTGTATGTAAACAGGGCTACAAGGACAGAGACCCTCAAGAGAGAAAAGGGAGTTGGGTAAGATTTACTTCTTGGAGATTGTAGTATTTGGTTGAGTGAATGAAAGGAGATACAAATGACAAGATGGATGGCCATATGGGCCCTACAGATGAGATATGAAGCATTGAAACCGATTCTTTAAGCTTTTAGGCTATAAATCCATATAGGTGAGTGAACTAGACCCAAGAATAAAGAGCAAGGTTATGAAATTTGAATAAGAAGAGGATGGTGATATGTATGAAGGAGATATTGCAGAGGTAAATGAGGAATGAAAGTTCTTCAACAGTATAGAAAGAACTAGGTATGTATTGACAAGGCTTTAAGAGCCTAGAAAAAGAAAAGAGAGTTGCCAAGATAGTTTTAAAAAGCAAAGCAAATACCAGCCAAAGAATCAGGAGGTGATCACAGATCAGCGTTGATTGAAATGATCAAAGCAACAAATAAGAGCCATGTAATGATATATAGAGGTTGTAAGCATGGGTCCTGCATCAAGGACAAATCTGGGTAGAGTAATTGGTCAACTTGTCAGGTCCATAACCTGAAAACTACAGGTTCAAATAAATAATGTTTTCTTCAATAAAACATTTTTAACGGTGTTCTCCAAGTGGCAATAAGCAATAATTTTTCCCTAATTGATAAAATTTCATATAAGGAATTGTTTGTTCCTACAAGTTTCTGGTATCCCAAGAGACAGATTTCAAGATGTGTCGATATGAATAGAATAGAACACATGTATGCTTTCAAGAATGAGACATGTTTTATACTACGTTGTAGGAAACGCCCTCGCCCCCCCCACAATTCCTGTTTGGGTATGCCTCCAATACCGGTACGTCCCAGAAACGTACCAAAAACGTCTGTGACGTTTCTGGCTCGTTTCTGGACGTACTAGTGATGTTTTCAACGGGAAAAATATAAAGGTATGCAGTGTGATGGAAAAAAATAAAAAAATACAGTAAATCTTTTTAAAAAAACAATCTGCTTCCAAATGTTATAAATATATCCCCCCTTCACTCTAATAACACACCAAAACAAGTTTGCAGCTATAAACCAAAAAAAAAACTCAGTTTGCAGCCATAGCAAGGAGGAGAGCAGCTTCCAGTTTGCAGCAGTAGTGGCAAGGAGTTTGTTATTGCAAGATGCCAAGCAGGAATTGTAAGGAGTTTGCAGCAGTTGCAAGGAATTTGCACTTTGTAGCAGTTGCAAGGAATTTGCACTTGGTAGCCGTGGGACGGAGTTTAGGGTTTAGGGTTTTGTATCTAGTGGGAATGGCATTCATGATTATGAGGACAATCCGAATCCAGATGATTTATTCTAGATTTGAATGTATTTGCAATGTCTACTTTGAACTTTTTGAAGCAATGAGTGAACAAACACTATGTATTTTCAAGTGTTTTACAAAAAAAATGTGTATACTTACCCACAGTGCATCCAAATCAAGGTGTTTGAAAAATGGAGTTCCCGTGTACCCGTACCCAAACAACCTAGGTTTTATAAACTCGTAATATTGCGTTCACGAACATTCATATAGTATAACTTCCATATTAACTTTATTTGTTGGGTATGAAAAGAGAGCTCAACAAACTATTTAAAAATATACCATAATACAACCATGTACAAAGACCAATATCCATGTTGAGTTAAGGAGACATCAATCTTAGATATAAAATATGTCATCAACAATTTATTTAAGCATGCGGAAACAACACGATCACATACAAAGAACTAAAATTGACAAGAACCATGAACTACGCTTAAAAACTCACCAAGGGCAATAAGAAAATGAGATTCATGATGATTTCTGCAATTATCATTTATTACACTGAAAACCTAAGCATGCTAAATCTTATCATTTGTAAAGTATAAATTCATACATACGAGCGTTATGCAACTCACTTTTAGTTATCAAGTATCCATGTAACTCTTGAAATTTTCACTAGAATCTATTGGAAGCCATGTGAGCCCACTTTTCCCTGTGCCCCCCTTCCCCCACACATACATACATGTATACACATGTATATGTGCATGCATATATATATTTTTGAAGTCATATTGATAAGTTAAAAATTATTTGGCACTAATTTTACCCTTCTGCATTAACTTTATAAGGTAAAGCTTTACCCTAAATAGCTAATGCAGAAAAGCACAATTAGTGCCAAGTAACACAACTCACCAATATGTCTTAAATTTATGTTGTAATGAGAATAAATAATGCATGCACCGAAATTTATTACAAGCCACTTGATAAATTGCAACCTTGACCAATCCCCATGACTAAATGTAGTCACATGATTTGTTTGTAAGCCATTACTCGTGAGTCAAAACTCACTTTTGATCAAAAAAGAACTGAGACAAACTTGAAAGTTGTGAAAACATCAAATAGACATCCCCCTCTAGAAATATTCATCCTATAAAGTGGAACAAACCTCAATAATACCAAACACATACACACACACACACACACACTTTGATCGTTCCTTGTTGCTAAGCATAGTCACAAGATTTGTTTTTAACATGTCATTATTTGTGAGTCAAACGCACTTCAGGTCAAAAAAGAAAAGAGACAAATGACGTGAAAAAATCACACGTGCACACACACACACACACGTACACACATCCCTCTAGACAATTCAGGTCAAAAAAGCACGGAGACAAATCACACACACACACACACCCCTCTAGAACCATTATCCTATTAAGTTGAACTAACCTCAATAATGCAGAGGGGTCAAAACATTGCCAAATAACTTGCCACTTGCCAATATGCTTTAAATAGATGTCATGATGAGAATCAGTAATGCCTCCACCTAACTTCCTTACAAGCCACTTGATATTATATTGCAACCTTTACAGGACCCCATTGCTAAGCATAGTCCCATCCATAGTTTGCATAACTGTAACCAGTGAGTACTCGCCAAGGGGCAATTTTGGGTAACCAGCAGTTGTTCGACAAAGCTGGTCGAATAACCATGAATAACTGACAAAGGCAAAAAATAATTAAATTTATGAAAAAAACATTAACTGCCAATAACCGGGAATAACCGCCAATAACTGAGAATCACCACCAGTAACCGACAAGGGTACTAAAAAACCAGCGATTTTTTTTTTTTTTGCAGCAAGTTTGAGTGGCGGTTAACCGCCTAGGCTTCTTCCTGGCAAGTAACCGAGTAACCAGCAATTACTCGCCGGTTATGCAATCTATGGTCACATCATTCATTTTCAATGTCATTACTTGTGAGTCAAATTCACTTCGGGTCAAAAGAGAACCAAGAAAAATAACTTGTGAAAAAATCAGATAATTTAATGCCCGAGTAAAGGCTTGAACTCATCAAACAGAGAAATTTTACAAGCGTTGTCTAATTTTTTTCTTTTAAAGAAATACTAGAGAAAGATGCAACACAGAAAAACCAGGCTTGTTGCTACAATGATTCATTAACCAAAAAAGTCGCTGAACGATCCTGTGACCCATTTCCACAGTATCATATAAAATATAGAGAGGTCAAAAGCACAATTCATTAATTAGGAATTTAGGTGTTACTGTGTTAGTTCAGATGCTACAATGCCACATTATAGCATTGACTGATAAAAGATGCCCGATCAAACTCACATGAAAACCTCTAACCTTTTACACAGTGGATACTGCATTGCTTGTAACAAATTTCTTCTCTGTCATACAAGAGACTTTTGACAGCAGTCTGTCCCTTTTCGCAGATTGGGCTGCCATATTGATTAAATTACTAAATACTATTAACCACATTTCTCTGAAAACAAGTTACCAAAGAAACCATTATATTGTCCAGATTCTCATTTTGAGAGGTCAAATTCCTCAGTTTCTCTTATGCAACATGGAATTAATTCATGGTAATAGGCAAGAATGCTTGACCTCAGTGACATCCTAATGAGTTATAGGCGAACTGGTGTATTATAAATTACAACATTGAAGGGTATGTATTGGAATGCGTTTGATTACAACCACCGAAGCATCTACTTGGTGTAGACCATTTCTAGCAAAATTAAATAACATATGTATTACCTTAAACACGGGTTGCTTGAGTCCAGCATCCAGAACTTCTGAAATGTAAGTGCACATCTGTGCGGGGTCTAAAACACTGTGGAACTTTACATGACTTTTAAATCCTGTAGATAATTGCAGCCATTTTATCAAATGTGGTGATTGCAACAAATTAATAATGTGATGAAACAATGGCAAAAGCTAAAACAAACCTGTAAAAGCTATTGACATAGAAATCCCCGACACAAGAAAAGTTGAGATTCACAGTACCTTTAGGAAATATAGTCTCGCTGTCATACCAAGGCTTGCAAGGCTCGATAACCCCAACATCCAGAACACAAACATCATAACTACCACGGGCAGGAAGCACACCAGCAGTATAATGATCCATATGTACATCTAATGGATTTGAACGGTCTGAATTTCCCTTAGTTTCACTCTCGCAGTGAGTTACTCTAGGAACTGCTCTGCTATGTTCCATCGTTTTATTGCCATCAGAAGCTAAAGTATACCATGGTTTCTGACAATTAGAATGTCTTCCAGCCAAAGCTGTCCTTTCTAACAAATTGGTATTGAAGGAATCTCCCGACTGAAAAGAAGTTTCTGTTGCAGATGGGTTTTGCAACTCTACTTCTTGTGTAAAAGGAATTTGAAGATGTGATAGAGATTTACTCGGTAAGGAGTGCATGTCTGCATGTCCATTAGAATTCGGCACAATATAGGAAATGCTTCCTTGTCGAAGTTCATGCTGCTTAATCTGGCCTTCATCTGTTGTCAATTCTTTGGGTGCTGCAGATTCCATGTTTGCAAAGTGTTCGCTGTGAGCAAAGGAGGTAATCAGCAAATACTGTTCCTTCTGTTTAATTGTTTCTTTGTGAAAATGCTTCTCAGCAGATGGAACGTCAACTGACGTTCTCCCATTGCAATGATGGACATTATCGATATCTCCCACGGTACCAAGCTTTGGCATACTTTCTCCCTTCATTTCTTCACTTAAATTCCTATCAGCAACTTCTTCATCATCACTAAGAAATATAGTTTCAACACAAGTTGATGATTGTGAATCCTTTTCTCTTGGCAGATCTTTGCCATTTGATCTGTCTTGACCGTTTGCAGCTTCACAAATCCAAGGCAAGCCCCTAAGAGAACTTTCCCCAGATGCAGACATAGATTTGGAAATAGTTGAGGTATCTTCTTGCAAAAGTTCATTCTGTGTTTTCAACAAGTTAACACGAGAAGTCAATGCTAAGCCTAAATCCTGCGTGGCCCATGTGTTGATTGAACTTCGCTTTCCTCCTAGTGCTTCAATGAGTATATCTAGCTCAATTAAGTCATATCTACACAGGAAAAACTTGTTACTCCAAGCACATGCACAAAGTTGATTTGCATGTTCCAGGCATGCAAAAATTTCAGGACAGCATTCACAACCTACTGCTGAAAGATGCAAATCATAATAGCAGACTAAGCACTCTCTTTCTTTGACTGCATCAAAGTGGCTGTCCATTTTTCTTGCATTCAGAAAATTTGGAAGACATGCTCTCCTTGCAGACTCCCTTCCCACACGAGCCTGGCAAGGGGCAAAAAACAAAAGAAAAAAAAAAAAAAAAATTAGTACATGCAAGAATGGTACCATTTGTAGTATAAGATACTTCAGTTCTCTGCTAAGAAACACTAGTTTATTTTAACAATTTCTACCTTAAGAGCCTTTGTAAGTAAGCCATCTTTCCCACAGAATCCGTGCCAACCTGCACTTGCAGAGGTATATTTTCCTAACATTGAAAATTCCCAGAGTATTTTTACAGCCTCTCTTGAGGCTCCTAGAAGTAGCTTGTCATGTGATACAGATGTTTTACGGCACAGCTCTTGATAGAGCTCTGTTGCAATTTGCCCATGTGGTAACCAATCAACTGGCGCCACATTTACAGCTTCAGCACAGTTAAAACCACAGTTAAAGCCTGCATGATAGGCTCGAGGAAAAGTAAGTACGAACTCCCCTGCTTGCTGAACACACCTGTTAACTGGAACACCTTCACACTTCAGAATGGAAGGAGATAGTTGTGTTACCTGTTTCAAAATAAAAAGTTAAAACATCAGAAGAACTGACTTTCCTCTTATGTCAAAACGTCTTGAAAATAGTTTTAAAATCCTAGAATTTTTCAATACCATCCATTAATATTCAAGCACTCAGTTACATGATTTCTATAACCCTAGCATAGTGGCACATCATTAACAGTTTGGCCATCCCCTTTCAAACTTTAAATCTAAAAAAAAAGACAAAGCAATACAGATAACACATTTCACAATAGTAAACACCCATCCACATTACTGTTGGTTCAGACTAGCATCTACCATAATTTGGTTAGTTATTTCTGTAGACATACGATTCCTATCATTGTTGTGCTGAGATTGCAAGTTTGAATGACTTTCTGTAATAACGCACAATCTGGACCAAAATCACCAAAACGCTATAATTTGGTCGCACACGTCACGTGCATGTGCCGTTTTGCATCCGTGTATCCCGAATTGGGGCAATGCATTTTATGGAATTGTTATCTTCTCCTAATTCACTTCGAGTCAAACTACGACTAAGCAAAATGACGTTCTAGACCACTGAAATCCTCTAATTTATCCACACACGTCACGTGCACGTGCCAATTCGCGTCTATACTGCCCTAATTGGGGTATTACCCTATACGCAATTGACATTTTCCTCTAATTCAACTCCAGTCAAATTGCGACTAAGCAAATTGACATTTTTGACCATTTTTATTAAACAAGCGACTACTTTCCAAAAATCGCAAAAAGACTAAGTAAAATCATTAAGCAAAGCAAATTAGATTAAGCGCTGAAGTGAGAAATCCATAGAAAGTTATTGAATATCTATTATTAGAAATTCATAATTCAAAATATCTGAGCTATGACATCAGCCATGACATCATCATAGAGGTGTCATCCACAAAACATTAATGGAGATAAATATCAAGATTAAAGCTACTCATGCCTTATTAATGCTTCAATCTTCCAAATATTAATTGTCATATTTATTGCTTGTCCCTCCAAAGTTGAATGGATTTGTGCCCCTCCATCTTGATCTTGAGATGAAGGGCCACAAATCAATTTCTTCATTTTGGAAAAATTATAAATACATGAGCCATGGCCATGAACTTTAAGCTATTTTCAATGTAAAAAAACTATGCAAAAGGATCTCTAGAGAGCTTCACCCATCCACCCAAATTAATCAAAGCAAGAGCCAAAGCCATTGGTGCAAGGAGAGATGTATGGAGACACTTGTGCTACCGCATTGACAAAGACTTGGAGCAACAAATACGAGCACAAACATGATTAATGGACTGATCTCCGAGGGCCACTTGGAGAAGGCATTGTCCATGTTTTCTTGTCTAAGCTTCTTTGACTCCATTGATCCACGCCCCTCGAGGGAGTAAGCCTAGCATGCTAGTTCTTTATGCTTTGTCATTTGTTTTATGTCTTAAACGAATGAACTAACTTGTTTCGCAATCCTATTCTACATTTTGGCATGCCCCGTGGAACCGTGTACCCCACATACATCCACCCAAATTAATCAAAGCAAGAGCCAAAGCCATTGGTGCAAGGAGAGATGTATGGAGACACTTGTGCTACCGCATTGACAAAGACTTGGAGCAACAAATACGAGCACAAACATGATTAATGAACTGATCTCCGAGGGCCACTTGGGGAAGGCATTGTCCATGTTTTCTTGTCTAAGCTTCTTTGACTCCATTGATCCACACCCCTCGAGGGAGTAAGCCTAGCATGCTAGTTCTTTATGCTTTGTCATTTGTTTTATGTCTTAAACGAATGAGCTAACTTGTTTCGCAATCCTATTCTACATTTTGGCATGCCCTGTGGAACCGTGTACCCCACATACATCTTACGAGTACTTTAGCACTCTTACACAACTAAAAAAAGTTCAATAATTGTCTTGTCTTGATCTTTTATCTACTAATTTTGAAGTGTTTGTGATTGACTACGGATTTGCAAAAATGTCCACTGCGAAACTGCGGATTCGGAAGGATCTTCTGCAAAAACATTGCAAGAAACAATGAAATCATCTCAAAAAACCACGAAATCGTCCCTGTTTTGGGCCTCCTCTATGAAATTGCAAATTCGAAGCACTGTGTTGCAAAATCATGAGGGGTAACTGCGAATCCATTCTACAGTTTTTAGGGGTTTTCTGTATTTTCTGCGTATTTACGAATTTGGAGCATTTAATTACGAAATCGTCATTGTTGCGCAATTGCTTTGTGTTGTTTATGTGTTTTATGTGCAGGTTTTTTAGGAATTGTGAAATTGGAACATACAATTGTGAAATCATCTTATATAACCGCAAAAACGTCCTAATTGCGAAATTGCGAGATCTAATTGCGAATTTGTAATTTCTAACTGTGAAATTGTGCTAAGTATTTGCGAAATTGCTTTTCTCTATTTCTATATGCAAGTGTTTTGGAAAATAGCAAAATCGTCATTTGAAGCAGTGCAATTGTCATTTGGAACAGTAAAATCATCCAAGTAACTGCAAAATCGCACTGCAAGGCTTTTTGTATTTTCTTGCTTTCTGTGTTTTTCATTTACTTGCAATTTCACAATTTACACTTGACTGTGTAGCTACGAAATCGCTCCAGAGGGCAGATTTTCATGGGTTTGAGTTAATTTGCAAGTGGCCTTCATTATCTAATCAAGCACAAATCAATCATCTAATGCTTATTGCAGGGAATTAAGCAAAAGAGGAGTTTAACACATTAACAAGACCGTTTCACATTGTCTTTTGGTGTCTTAAAATTTGTGCAAAGAACTTTCTTTTTTGTCATTTCATAGTTTCAAACAAAGGCCAAATTTCAATCACATTTCCATAAGTGCTTAAAAAACAACATTCACATTTGGACTAAGAGCTCTTAAAAGCACTTTGTTTTTTGTTCTTTATTTTTCAAAACACTAAAGTAGTTCTAGTAAAGCCTTTCGCCTCTGCTCTCCCCTTATCCCCTTTAGTGAACTTGGATGACCAAAAACATATTGTTTTGCTTGTTTGATTGAGTTTCCCCGAAGAAATGTCACATATGCTCTCTCCTTGTTCCAAGGGACTTAGATGACTCAAATTCGACCTAGTTCTTTTTATTTTTTTGTTGGCTTATGAGTGTTTTCTCACAAGTTCTTTAGGTGGACTTTGACTTGAGGTTTCATCTCCCAACATTGTTCCAACCCCACTTATCCGGTAGGGTATATAAAAGGAGCGTACTATCCATTGATGGATATTTATTGTACCCAAATGTTTTTAGGCACTTGTGGACCATTTAGAAAAGCCACTCAAAAATTTTAAATTAATTGACCCCACTTACCGTGGATTGTCCTCCCAATACCAAGTTGTTTTGGCACTCTAAGTTTCATGAGACATATTAGTTCTTGAGAGACAAAGGGAGGCTTAAAAAACTCTATATACGTGCATTCTTTATTTATTAGATTAACAATTAATTCCTTTCAAGAACTGGGATATCGGCCGAAGTTTGGCGGATACTATGCACACCTTGTGTCAGTTTAGCATAGGCGCATGCACTTGGGTGCTTCTTCTTCTTTACTTGCATTGTGAGTCTAAAATAATTGTATTGCACAAACAAAACAGGACCTAAAGCCTCTCAAACCAAATTCAAAGTTCATTTTCAAGCATTCGATCTAAGGACAATTAGTTTGCACTTGAATCTTGCCTATCACTTGGGCTTGAGCATTTTACTCTTTGTGTTTGGGTGGTGTCACTTGGATTGGCTTTTGATTTGATTATTAGAGCCTTATCTAAGTGCCAATCTTGTTCCTATATTTTACACATTGAGGTGTTACGCTGTTCGCATTACCATTTGACACTTGGCCATTTTTCGCAACGTTGCATCTATCATTTGAAACAATGGCCTTTGTCTCACTTGGTACTGTTATGCTGCCCATTTTATGTTCGATTTGGAACTCAAGTTTTCTTGCATTCACCTGCGCCCTAAGTTCCTAGACTGTTCAACTTGCTTTTATATTGTGTGCAGTTACACTACCCATTTTCTTCTAAAGTTTGAACTTAGATTTTCTTGTGTTCGCCATGCGCTCTGAGTTTCTAGACAATTCAACCTTCTGATTTGACAATCGAGACCAACCACGGTCTCATTGTCCTTTTATACAATACAAACAGATTTTAAACTTAGATTTTCTTGGGTCAACCTACACTCGAAGTTCCAAGATTGTTATACCTTCTAATTTGCCAATTTTGACCAACCAAGGTCAAGCATTCCAAAGACTTCACTTCTTCTCATTCTATGTCATTACATTGTCCAAGCCGATTCTAAAATTTCTAGGGACCATTTGATAGTGTTTTCAAAATTCCAAATTGAACGAAAACTACGTTTGAAACATTAGTCAAAGACTAGGTACTAATCCAACCATGCAGAGGTACACTCGTAGTGGGGTCTCTTATGGCCCTAGTTACGAGGAGGAAAACTTTGATGATGAAGAACATTCAGTCATGTACTAAGAAATCCCTCCCAATGTGGGATCAAACCAAGGTCAATACATTGACAATCAACCAATTGAAGACCAAGACCAAGCTCTCTTAAGATTGATAGAATCAGGTATTAGACTCCATATTTTCCAAAAGAACAATTGCATACCCTCGTTCGAATAGAAGAGCAACAGTACGAACCAGTTATTGCACAAGAACAACCTCGCACTCAAGTGCCCAAACCAGCCATTGCTTCTTCCAACAAAGGGAAGGGTCCATTAGTGGATTCCTCCCAAACAAGTCATATTATTGCATCTACTATACAACAATTTAGTCAACACTGTGTAGATCAATTTGTCGTTGACTTAACAACTTCTTTGGTTGCGACCTCGTTTAACAATACATCTATAGAGCAAAATTAGTTACTTGAACAACCGCAACAAGACCAAGCTAACCCTACCCATGAGGTAGATCCTTTAGCTCCTCTCAAACAAGTTGTGCCCACGAATGCTTCTCACCAAGTTCCACTTGATACGTAGCACAGGTTCTTCAACCATCAGGAAACCATTTCCAGTGCACAACGTGTACCCAATACTTCACAGCAAGTGTCGGATTACTCCCAACAACAAGCCATTAATAATCCATCGCCCAAACAAGCGGTGGATAATTCGCAGAACGCAAGACCAACTTCTTCTAATTCGCGACAACATCAAGTTCCGCTTGCGAACCAACTATGGCAATGTCTTCTTCTAAATCAGCTGATTCCCTATAGCTCGCAACAACATATTCCTCAAAATCAGCATCAGATACCTAGGGATCAGAGACAAAACCCTGTAAATCAACGTCATACCTATTCCTATGCGCATCACAACCAACAACAAACAATTAACCAAGCGCAGAACTTAGGATATAGGGTGCACATTCCCAACAGGGCCATGTAGGGAGGATACATTCCTACCCACGCCAACCCCAACCAAACCTATTAGTCCATGAACAATCAGCAGAACTATCTCCTACCACAAACCGCTCCAAATATCCAAGAGTGGAACACAATGTAGGTAGTCTCAAGGCTTCAAATAAGTAACCACACCAAAAGGTACAAGTTTGATGAGATATGCCCTTATCTGTTAGACGTGAGCATCCTTCAAGTACCCTTCCCACCTCATTTTGAGGTACCCAAATTCGATAAATATAAACGGAAGGGTGATCCTAGAGAGCATATACAACCCTTTTTTATTGCATGCCAAGAGGTAGCCTATAGCAGTGTGTATTTGTTGTGGTTGTTTCCACGTAGCTTGGGTGGGCAAGCCTTAGAGTGGCTTCTCAAATTACCTAAAAGATCGGTAACAACTTTCAACAATTTATCAGAAAAAATTGTTAATCACTTTTCTTACGACATTGAGATGCACTGACAGTGATTGACTTATGTAAATCCAAACAAAGGGACGGAGAAAGATTTGTCACCTATCTACAACGATGGAGAGCACTAGCTAGTCGCTTCCAACACAATCTGCCAGATAGACAGCTAGCTGATATCTTCGCACAAAACCTACACCCCAAGGTCGCTCATAATCTGAGACTCGCTTGTGCCAACACATTTGAAAAAATCATCAAGGGTGTATAGATTGAGAAGGCACTTATTGCTAAAGACTTGGTCAAAATCTATTCCCAAGCTCAAACATCACATCAAGCCCAAGCACTTGTTCAGACCAATATCGCTGAGAAGCCTAAGACCTTTAACAAAAACAAGAACATGGTAGGTAATGGGGTTACCGAATCTCAACATGTGCAAACAGTACAAGCACCACCTGTTCAAAATACATCATTGAATCCACCGCTCACACTACAAAGAGCTCCACCATGCAAAGGATTTCCTAGAAGCAAGCCTTTCAGCACCCTGGAGTAGCCCGTTAAGTCAGTGTTCAATAAATTAGTTGCTGCCAACATGATTATTTGTCTTGTGTCGGAACCCTTCCCTAAGGATCAACCTAAACCTGACTAGTATCATGAAGATAAATTTTGTGATTTTCATCGTGTTGTTGGCCATGCAGTTTACAGATGCATGCAATTAAGGCACATTATTGAAAACTTGCTAGAGAATGGAGAGATTGAGCTAGAGTATAGACCTCCTAACACCAATCAGAATATGGGTATTTACAAATATCCAATTTCCAAGCATAACAACCAACAACAGAGAAGGAATCAGAACCAAGGCCAAAAGCGCAATCAACAGCAAAATCAGGGTTACAATCAAAATCAAAATCCGAATAATAACTGTAATCAAGATCATGACACCCGAACCAATCAAATCAAGTACCGTGTTCTGCCATATGATTACAACAACACCATAGGGTGTATTACTAGTAATCACATCGCTAACATTAAAATCAAAACCCGTGTATTATCCAACATTGCTCAAAACATTGGTCCCTCTAATTTAGGATCACCATCTCCTACTTCATGTAATTCCCCACTGGGTTCAAGCACTTCGCTTGCACCTTAGTTTCCGCGAGTTACCATTCCTAGACCTCTTTATTCCTCTAATTACAATAACTCCCTCCAAACTCAAAATTGCACAATTGCAACTAGACGGTCAAAAGTTATCCTCTATGACCTTTTGCCTTCTTCCAACATTGATTCTGAGCCAAACACTACCGATTAAGACTAATCCTAAACCAAACTCCATACTGACTAAGACCAAAACTACTCGTCCCATTGTTGAGAAGCCCTATAGACTAAGCAAAACATTTGCGCAGATCTATATTTTGGATCTCCTATGCACATCTAAAGTTCACCGAACCCTACTGAATGATTTCCTTCAACAATCCACTATGCTTGATGACATTAATCCTGACCAACTCCAAGCACTTGTGGGACATTTGTCTCCAATACAATAGCTTACATTTGACTAGCGAGATATGTCATCCCTTGGTCCCCTACATAACAATCCCCTGTACATGGAAGTCGTTATTTCCCATCATAAAATCAAACACATTCTTATAGACTTTGGATTGAACATAGCATCGTTGAAACTAGTCCAAATATTGGGGTATACGGCAGCATATTTGCAACCAGATACCATCACCATCAAGGCTTATGACAATGCAGGAAGAGACTCTGCAAGAACCATTTGTTTACCAATCATTGTTGGGCCTATTACCCATGATACCCTGTGCCATGTCAATGATATAGAACTGCCTTATAATCTGCTTCTTGATCGTCCTTGGATCCATGAAATACAAGCAACCCTTCCACCCGACATCAATGCATCAAGTTCCCCCATTCTAGTCTAGAGATCATTGTTTACGGCAATTTACAGCCATACCAATACTGCAAACATCTAGACGTTGAGTACAGCAACTACACCTATTGTCCTAACACTAAATTCGTAGACAAGAAAGGTAAGGGGGTGGCTTTTGAAACTCCCATGTCCAATTATATTCACCCTAATGACCTTGCTTCCACTTCTACTAATCCATTTCCCATTACCATGTCCACCCATTTTATTGTTAATGACAATGGCCACATATAGCATTCACGATGCATTCCACATCGACAAATTGCCTAAGTCTCCCAAGTCCTATGACCATCCTAAACCTTCTAAAAATTTTGGCAGGCCCAACATGATTTGGCAAAAGAAATCCGAATCCGCTCTATAGGAGCCACTCATTTTTGTCCCTGATACATCACCCAATCAAGATCATGCCACCAACGCCGAGGGAGGTTGGTTGTATGGTGATAGTTTTGCTAATTGTTTCTAGAGTTCCAAGTACCCTATACCAAACAAAATCATGGATAGATTGGGCCCCAGACTATACAGGAAGAGGATTGGGATCCAACACACAAGGAATCCTTGAACCTATTTTAGCTGCTAAACATACAGAGAATCGAGGTCTTGGATTTACACCGCTCAGGGGTGACCACATTATTTTCAAGAGTGATTCCGCTTCATCAACTGACAACGAAACTCCCAACAGTGACATAGCATCCCATTATAGCGCCTACGATGAGCTAGAGGATATCGATTTATTTGATTCCAATGTCATCATGACCATTACAGCCCATTATCCACTTACCCTCATCGTCCTACCCTAGTCATTTGGGACCAGCAAGATTCTATTATACTGGTGGACAACTTTCAAAATGAAGAATCTATTGTCGAGTTCATGGGCCTTCGAGATGGATTGCCAGTTGGTGATCCAAACAAGGCTTCAATTTCCATTTGGACCCTACTGCTTATTTTGGAGAGCAAGCGAACTTCCTTGGTCTTGATAAAAGTAAAACATCGAGATCCTCTGGTGAAAACCTCTTTGAGGTGCCCTTAGGTCAGGGAAAGAGTAAAGATAACAACAAGCCATGAGTAAAAACCTATTTCGAGTTCTCTTAGACGGGTAAGTTCACCTCTCTCCTCAAGAAGCGCAATGTCCACCTAGTCCAAGCATTATCATTGGTTCCTGGCATCAATTCTAAAGAACATCATGTTTTTTAGCACCTTGCTCAAGATTTTCCTGAAGTATTTTCCAACTAGCCATTGCCTAGCATCGTTGATTCAGAGTCCTATATGAGTGAAGATTGTGATCAACAAGAAGCTGAAGAGGATCCATTCTCTTCCTTGCCTACTATTCTTGAGGACGACTCAACATTATTGGTTGAATATACTACGGAGGTCAACATTGGTAGATATGATGATCCCAAGATGGTTTATATAGGTGCATCCCTCACTAACGAGAAGCGTGAATTCATTGTTACCATTATGAAAGACTTCATTGATATATCTGCATGGTCCTACTCAGACATGCCTGGTCTTGACCCTTCATTGGTGGTACATCCCCTGGTTGTCCATCCAAATGCCAAACCAGTCAAACAGAAATTACGGAAAATGCATTCGCACATAGCCATTCTAGTCAAAAAGGAGTTAGAAAAGTTACTAGATAAAAAGTTTATTCGACCACTCGACCATTCCGAGTGGATCTCTAACATCGTTCCAGTCAACAAAAAGCCACAGGGCATTCGCTTATGTACCAATTTCAGAGACATTAACAAGGCATGCCCTAAAGATGATTTCCCACTCCTAACATCGACATGATAGTCAATTCAATGGCAGGCTATGAAATGTTGTCCCTCATGGATGGCTTTTCAGCATATACCAGATTAAGATTGCACTAGAGGACCAACACAAGACCACATTTACCACTCCATGGAAAACGTTTTGTTATCAAGTCATGCTCTTTGCCTTGAAGAATGCGGGTGCAACCTATCAATGTGCCATGACTGTCATCTTCCATGACATGATGCATGACATCGTTGAAGACTACTTCGATAATATCTTAGCAAAGTCAAGAACACATTCAAGTCACCTTGACGTTCTATGAAGAGTCTTTGAGAGGCTTCGTAAATGCAAGGTGTGTCTCAATCCAAAGAAGTGTGCCTTTGACATTACTTCAAGAAAATTGCTAGGGTTCATTGTGTCAGAAACAGGGATTGAGGTAGATCCAGCTAAGGCCAAGGCTATTGTGGAAATGTCGCCTCCATCCAATTTCAAACAACTCCGTAGCTTACAAGGCAAAATTCAATCTATACATCGTTTCATATCACAGTTGGTTGATAAGTGTCATCCCTTTACACACCTTTTGAAGAAAGGTGCCACATTTCAATGGTATACAAATTGTGAACAAGCATTTACCGAATTGGAGACCTACTTGGCTAATACACCAGTATTGACTCCACCTACACCAGGCAAACCATTGCTTTAATACACTTCAACAACAGAGCATGCATTAAGGGCACTTTTGGTCCAACATGATGAATAGGGCAAACAGCATGCAATATATTGTCTTAGCCGAACATTAGTAACTTATGAGCATAACGATACACCTATGGAAAAGACTTGTCTTATAGTGGTTGCGGCACTACATGTTGAATAACAAAACCATTGTGATAGCCAAGATTGATCCGCTTAAGTACCTATTGTCAAAGACCACTCTCATAAGCCGCATGGCCAAATGGGTTATGTTGTTGAGTGAATTCGACATAGAATACTAAAATCATAAGGCCATCAAGGGGCAAGTCCTGGCAGATCAGCTCGTTGAAGCTCCTTTGATCGACACCAAGCGTCTTTCATTTGATTTTCCAGATGAATCAATCATGACCCCGAAAGAAGTAGCCATTGAGTCCAAACAATGGACAATATATCTTGACAATTCATTCACCTCCCGTGGATCTAGAGCTGGTATTTTACTGGTCACACCGCAAAGGGATCTTATTCCCAAGGCGTCTCATATTTGCTTCCATTGTACCAACAACATAGCTGAGTATAAAGCCCTTGTTGCAAGACTTTGTCTTGCAATACAGCGGGATATCAAGCAATTGATAGTATATGGAGATTCTAAACTAATCATCAATTAGGCCACATACCAGAACCAAACAAGAGATGAGAAGCTTGCACCTTACAAGTGTATAGTGGACAATCTTCAACAGCACTTTCAGTTTCTTCAATTCAAACGATTACCATGGGCCAATAACCGAGCATCATGCCATGGCTACCATTGGGACCATGATACAAGTTTCCAATGATGCCAGAGACTATCAATTCCTTATCGCAATCTTTTGCAGCCAGCTCATGTACCTCTAGATTCAGAGAGTATGTAATATTGTTAGTCCCAATCCCCCCTAGTACCAAGCCTTGTATACTTATCTCCAAGATCAAACCCTACCGCTAAACCTTTCGAAGAACCAAACAAAACTATTCCTTCATTGAGCATCTCGTTATACCATAGAGGCTATGATGGAACGTTGCTTCATTGTTTATCCTCGGGAAAATCTACATTGGGGCTTGAGAGGTCCACGAAGGAATTTGTCGGGCCCACACCAGTGGCATGGTCTTGGCTAAGAAACTCCTCACAGGGTATTATTGGCCCAAAATGGAGACAGAGGCTTGTGACTATGTCAAGAAGAGTGTTGTTTGTCAGAAGCATAGCAATTTGATACACGCACCTTTACTACCGCTCCAGCGAATTACTACCCAACGGCCATTTTCACCTTGGGGACTCGATCTTGTCAAGAAAATAAACCCTACTTCCTCTGATGACCACAAGAATATCCTTACTGCCACAAAGCATTTCACTAAGTGGATAGAGGACATACCCCTCACTTATACCACCGACAAGCAGATAGCCAAATTCATTTACTTCTATATTATATGCCACTATGGCATCCCCTACAAAGTCATCTCTGATAATGGTGGTTCTTTCAAAAACAAGGATGTCAAATCCCTCTGTACCTAGTTCAAGATCAAACATAAACATTCCACACCAATATAACCTGCAAGGCAAAGGTCAAGTCGAGGCATCTTAACAAGACCATTGTTGTCAATGACGTTGATCGTGATTGGCACTTGCAGCTATTCCCCGCCCTCTGCGCTTACCAAACTAGTCATCGAACCCCTACAAGAGCTACATCGTACTCCTTAGCCTTTGGTTCAAAGGCCATTATTCTCGTCGAGATTGGGTTGCCTTCATTGTGCGTCTCGCTACAGAACATTATTGATGATGAAGAATACAAAGTTTCTAGATTGCAAGAGTTGGAGCTTCTAGATGAAAAGCGTTGGGCCGCCTTAGACCATTTGCAAGCTTATCAAAGCAAGCTACACCTTAGTTATAACGAATGCATTCTCCTTAGAGAATTTGAAGTTGGTGACTTAGTCCTAAAGGAAAATCATAAAAAACACCAATGTCGAGCATAAAAAGAAAGGCAAATTTGAAGCCAATTGGTTGGGTCCATTTGTGGTCACTGCAAATTATGGTTTTGGGGCATACAAGCTGGCTACTCTAGATGGACAAGAGCTCGAAGAACCCATGAACATATTGCACCTCAAGCTTTTCCACACTTGATTTTTATTTTGTTCCATTCTCTATATTAGCCCTTGATTTGGGGGCACCCATTGCATATTCTATTGTTACCTAGACCGTTCTATTGTTACCTAGATCATTCTATTGTTACTTGAACTGTTCATGCTTCTCGTTACCTGTTCTCCTGGGTTGTTCTAATCCTATTACCAGTCATGATCTTTGATTACAAACCAACAAGTATGCAAATAATTTCAATGAATATTTCAGAGGCAATTCTGTGTGATCAGCATCAACATCAGCATTAGCATCAGTAACATCTTTTCTAGACCAGTATCTTAGGGCATGTCGACATATGGTTTCACCTATTTGATAGTTCCTTGAGACCATCTTCTAATTGTTCCTTCTCTTATTATTTCCCAATTATGTGTCATTTTGTTCCTATTTGTTGTTGCATGTTATTCCCCTAAACCTCAAATTTTGTTGTTGGTTCATTGGAGCACCATTGCAACCGGTTTAGTTGTTGTTTGAGCCTCTACCTAAGGCCCAAGGTCCTTTGCTAGACGGTTCGTTGTACATTTGAACATATTTCGTTGCTTTCCTTATTCCAAAAAACCCAAAAAAAACATTAGAAAGCACAAGGGAAAATACCAAAAGCATTCTTAGTTAGAGAAGGTGAGCTTAAAATCTCCATAAGAGTTATAAGGGCGTGTCATCTTCTAGGTGGGTTTCCCCTTTATTTTGTTCATCATTTATGTTCTTTCATTACACTCCCCTTTCTGCGAGAACTACATCAACTTGAGGTCTGCACAGACTATGTAGATCGCGCTTGGATGCATGGGGCCTCTCGGGTATAACTCGGCCACTCTTGTTTTCATATTACTGTACCCTGTGACTTTACACTCGTCATTTTGCGAGTAATTATGGACCTATACGCTCGTCATTTTGAGAGCCCATTCCTATTTTTCCTCTATTAATCATTTCTTCCCTACTTATCATCATATTTCTTCGACTCTGATTCCTGTGAGAATTACATCGACCTAAGGCCCCTTTGGACTATGTAGGTAGCGTCCATTTGCCAGAAGCACTTGGGAGCAACTCGGCCACCCCTTCCTTTTTCTTCCATTCCCATCTACTTCAAGCAACCTGTTCATGCTCCCAGCATAGCACCTTATTCACTACACATGCACAATTGTTGATAACTTAAATTGAATCTCTTTATCTTCATTGCATTGTGTTCTATGTGTTTTGATTATTGGTTTGTTAGCATGTTTATTTTAAGTGCCATGTCTAAATACATTTTGAAAACCACTTGAGTCTTGCCTTAATTTGGGCTTGAGTTGTTTACTTTTGTATTTAGATTGTTTTAATGCTTGTTTGTGTTTTGTATATTCTTGTTTCCAATTAAATTTTGATAATTCATATCTTATTCTTAAGTTGGTTATGTTTTATATTTAATTTTGGTTCTTTCTTTTTGTTTTCTGTTCAAACGTAAATGTTTTCAACTTAGGTTTTGGTATTTATATCATTATTTTGAGTTGTAAATATTCACGTTTGTACCGGTCCATTCACAATTTGAAATCCAATGTTATTATAAGTTGTTCATACTTATGATAAATACATTCATTTGTCATTTTAAACACCAAGTTCTCCAGTTTTACAGCAATGTGATGCCGAATGTGCATCTCTCAAAGCACCATCCTACATATCCACTACCCAATCAGGATATCATAATCCAATCATGAGCCAAACATTGGAAATAGGCATGACTCTTTTTGCTACCCCAGGGTGTGCATCTCCTGGGTTACATATCGAGTCATGCTATCCATTCATTTACCCAACATATTTGACTATTTATATATTGGTTTAGGATGTGCATCTCCTAAATTAATGTCTAGTATTTAGTCATACATCAATCAAAAATAGAGATAAATCAACAATCTGTATGCTAATTAAGGATGTGCATCTCCTAACGTTAGCATACATTATCATATCATAACTCAAACAACTGCAAATGATAAACATGGAAGATAAAAGAATCATGGCAAACAAATGCGCTTCCATCTCCATACTCTAATCCAATCACCCCCCCGGACTTATTGTTACCTTGGTTCTTCACGAGAGACTCTTTTTAGCCTCATTTATCCGTTTTAAAGTCATTTTCTTCTAATTATTTCATTTTTCAACCTCTTTTGCTGAATTCCCTGTTCCTTTCTTCTGATTGAGGACCAACCTGTCAAAATTAAAATTTTGTCGTTCCCCCTTCGAGGGGGCATCATGGGTCACCCATACGCTATTTGAGGCATTTTCGTTGCCCCATTTTTTGCAACTCGTGCAGAATTTAATAGGTGGGAACCAATTTTCTTCTAATTATGATTATTTTAAGCAACATTTGTATTATTTGAAAAGCCATTGCTTCAACCAAATGTTTCACCACGCATTCTCAAACAAGGGCAAAATGTAGACATCCAATTCCTATTACTGTCATGCTGAGATTGCAAGTCTAAACGAATTTTTGTAATAACGCACAAACTAGACCAAAACGCTATAATTTGGTTGCACACGTCACGTGCATGTGCCGATTCGCATCCATGTATCCCTGATTGGGGCAATGCATTTTATGGAATTGTTATCTTCTCCTAATTCACTTTGAGTCAAATTGTTATGAAGCAAAATGATATTTTTGACCACTGAAATCTTCTAATTCATCCACACACGTCACGTGCATGTGCCAATTCCCGTCTATACTGCCCTGATTGGGGTATTACCCTGTACACAATTGACACCTTCCTCTAATTCAACTCCAGTGAAATTGCAACTAAGCAAATTGCCATTTTCAACTATTTTGATTAAACAAGTGACCAATTTCCAAGAATTGCAAAAATACTAAGTAAAATCATTAAGCAACGCAAATCAAATTAAGAGCTTAAGTGAAAAATCCATGGAAAGTTATTGAATATCTATTTTTGAAAATTTAGAATTCAAAATATCTGGGTCATGACATCATCACAGGGGTGTCATCCACAAAGCATTAATGGAGATAAATATTAGGATTAAGGCTACCCATGCCTTATTAATGCTCCATTCTTCCAAATATTAATTGTCATATTTATTGCTTGTCCCTCCAGAGTTGAATGGATTTGTGGCCCTCCATCTTCATCTTGAGATGGAGGGCCATAAATCAGTTTCTTCATTTTGAAAAAACCATAAATACATGAGCCATGGCCATAACCTTTAAGCTCTTTTTGGTGTAGAAAAACTATGCAAAAATATCTCTATAGAGCTTCACCCATCCATCCAAATTAATCAATGCAAGAGCCAAAGCCATTGGTGCAAGGAGAGATGTATGGAGACGCTTGTGCTACCGCATTGGCAAAGACTTGGAGCACCAAATCAAAGCACAAACACAATTAACGGACCGATCTTGGAGGAGGGCCACTTGGGGAAGGCATTGTCCATGTTTTTTTGTCTAAGCTTATTGACTCCATTGATTCATGCCCCTTGAGGGAGTAGGCCTAGCATGCTAGTTCCTTATGCTTTGTCATTTGTTTTATGTCTTGAACACAAAACTTGTTTCACAATCCTCTTCTACAATTTCAACCATCTCAAACTAGGTAGAAGAAAATGAAATGACAGAAACCAATCTTATTAATCTTTCAGCACTAAAAAGTGATGAAGATAAAGTAGATTATTGGGATGACTGGTAAGGGTTAAGAATTTCACAATATCTATGTAAATTGATAGTTTATTTCAAAAAGTTTAGATCCACCTCAAATAAGTGCTAGATGGCTTCTTACCTAGTTCAAAAGTTCAAGTATCTCCATGGTGGCTAGTAACAAATGGCTATGTTCATGATGAATGTGTTCTAATAATTATGTCTTGAATGTATGGATGCTTACTAGAGTGGTCAGTATAGAATAAATTGATACAAGAATGAAGCCGAAAGAATACGTGGTGATTTTTCAACATGAAAATAGCCTAATACATAGGCAAATAACAAGCACCTACAAACAAGGAGGTAGGTGAAACAAACACATAACGGGAAGAATAATAGACTTACCCGTGAAACAACTAAACAAATGTAGTTAAAACAAGATAACCACTTACAGCAATAAGCTAATTAAGCTTATAACAATAAAAATTCTAATACCCTCCCTTAACAACTAAATGATATGTTTTAGTCATTATTACAATAATATAATTAAGTCCATACATGAACTTAATCGAAGTATAGTTTTGCTGCCACTACAACAATGTATCCAAATGTCCCTATTGTCGCCAATCCATCTTACCGGAGTACATGGGTAATAAGCCACTGCAACCGCCAAGTAAAGTAAGAAATGGTGTTCAATACTGGGTTCATTGGATTCTATTATTCCTTTAATTGTTGTTATGTCTTGGATTTGTCATGTTTTACCTATTTCTTAGAGTGATCAAGTCTAACAAAAAAGTTTAGTGTATACATCAAGACTAAATAACATAACATATATCCTAAGAGATATGTATGTGTTGAGTTGTTGAAAACCCAACACCTAGTACTTTCCATTGTTGAATAACTTTGGGACATTTTCTTGTTCACAACATTGTTGTGTTTTTTCTGTATGCCCTGTCCTCTTTCACCAACCTTCACGGAAAGCTTCCATTTTGGTTCGACTTTGATCTTTGAACTTGTGCTTAGTTTCAATTCCTGTGAAACAATATTAGAAGCAAAATTTACCTGCTTTTCACCTTGCACTCCCTATTTTTCTGACCTTGTAGATTGCCCATCCAACAAGCAAGGGAATTCATTTTTTCTTACATCTTTCATTGTAGTATGGTACCACTTAGGTCTTTTATGTTGGTTTTCTTGATCTGAATGTTAAGTGTGAGAACACTCTTGTCACAACTAGAGCTTGACACTTTTGATACTTTCATTTTTGAACCATGTTCAAATTTAGTACTAGAATTTGTTCCAGAAACATCAACATGTAGTAATACATTACTATTAGTAGATTTAGCATTATTAGAAAAGAACGGTACCTTCTCATCTACATCATCTTTACTAATCACAATTTTATACGTAGAGACATCTAGTAATTTGTATGAATCTCTTTGCTCACAATAACCAATAAACATGAATACTTGCCCAATATATAATTAGTATATCCAAAAACACGAAGATTACTTACATCTGGTGTTTTTTCTGACCATGCTTCTTCTAGTGTTACATTCTGCAAGGCTTGTGTGGGACTTCTGTTGAGAGTGTACACTATTGTATTCACAGCTTCTGCCCAATATTGCTATGGTACATTATGACTATCCACCATACACCATGCTATCTCCATCACTATCTGCTTCTACTTTGCCATGATGTCATTTTCTTGTGTAATATTGCTTAGTTATATCTTCTTGCTTACAGAATTTCATGAATTTGTCAAAGATAAATTCATCTCCATTAATTGATCTAAGAGCTTTTACATGTTTCTCTCCCTGTTTCTCTACTATAGCTTTCCAAACAACAAAGTTAGAGAAACATTTTGACTTTCTATGCAAACAACAAATCCACATTTTCCTAGAAAAGTCATCTATTAGCAACAAGCAATACAAAGCCCCTGATATTGAAGATGTCTGCATCGGACCATGCAAACTCACATGTACCAAATCCAATGCATGCTTATCCCTTGTTCCTTACCAATGTCAAATGAAGTTGAAATTGGTTTATATATTTGACAACCTAAACATACATTATGATGTTTTGAATAGAAGACATTTCATTCACCATGTTTGTCTGACTTAATGTATGCAAATTCTCATAATTTTTATGCCATACCTCACTAGTGCTTTCAACCGCTCTAATGCATGTTTTTTTTTTAAATTTTGAGATCAACCAACTTATACAATCTTTTATTACCAATACCAATAGCAATGACATTATTTGCATGAATATTACTAACCATGCATTTGTTTCCATTAAACTCCACACAAAAGTTAGAATTCATAGTTGTTTTCACTTATGGAAAGAAGATTTTTATTCGTGTCAGGGACAAATCGAACATTTTGAAAAATGTAACTAACAAAATTCAAATAAATACGAACATCTCCATTCGCTTTCACATGGTGAACCCAACCATCACCTAAGGAAATTGATTCATTGCAACTATCATCTTCTACAAAGTTTGCATCCCAGTCTTTATAACACGTGTAGTGTCTTGTTGCACCTTAGTCAAAATACCATATTCTTGACTCCGTTGACTGATCTTATGTCACCACAAATGCAAACTCCCCTGTTGAATTGTGTTCATCTTCAAACACATTTGCAGTTTGTAACTTCTTTCTCTAATTTTTCAAATCATATCGTCGCTTATGACAATCTTTCTTCACGTGATCAGGTTTATTACAATAAAAACACTTTCATTCATATCTAGAAATACATTTGCCTTGAGTCTGTGCCATGAGTGCACTTTCTGTAGACTTTGATGTTGTAGTAATGGATTGTTCCCCCTGCCTTTCCTTTTATATGAGAAGTGTTGACAACTACTCGGTCCAATGTCTGTGTTTTTGCAATCATGTGTAATAATATTACAAAAGAGTCTTAAAAAGATGATAAATTTTGCATAACCAAAGCAATGAGATCTTGCTCATCTACAGGGTTTCTCACTGCCTTTAACTGATCACAAATGTCTTTCAATTGTAACAAATATTCAAAAATAGAACCGCTTTCTTGCATCCTAGTGAAAAGTAAAATATTTTTCAAGTACAAAATTCTACCGGCTTCAGATACCTGATATTTTGTCTTAAGATGTTTCCACAAATCTGAGACATTATCAACATTTTTAACTTCTAGAATTAAATTGTCTACCACAGATAGTTTCAATAAAATGAGGGCCTAATGATAACATTTGTCATACTCATTCAATTGGCCAACTGGTCTAGACTCTTTACCAAGAACAATCTGGTCAATGTTCTTATACTCACTTATCATAAGTATCCTATGACTCCACAAGCTGAAGTTTTTTCCATCTAGTTTTTTAAAATCTGATAACAATAGATGTTGCAAACTAGCCATTTTTACCTAGTTTTTCACGAAAACAATTAAATCAAAAAAATTATGACTTTTACAAGGATTCTTTTTGGACACTAAAACTAACCTAAAATTGGACAATGCTGTCAATTTTCAGCAAAAACCACTTTACAATTTGTGAAATTTTAAAGTTTTCATCTTCTAAAAAATTGCTATAAAAAGACAAAAACAACTAAATCTTGAGTTTTACAACTCCGTTTTCAAAAAATAAAATTCCGCGCAGAAGACAGTTTTAATTCTGAGCAAATTTTCAAAAGATTCTAATCTACAGTTTGTTCCCAACGAAATTATCTATGATTTTTCAAGCTAGTCTAGACAAGAAAATAAGGTTTTCTAAAGTTTTGAAAAAAAAATTGATTTTTCCAATTTTGATTTAAATCAATTTCACCTCAAATTAGGATTTGGTTGATTAAAACTTTACGCTAAAACTTGCATAAGACTTTAAACCTATGTTCTCTGGGTACGAGTATGGGTACGGATACGGAGACGTCTTGGGTACGTGGGTACGTCATTTTTCAAAAACCTTGATTTGGATACGTCGTGGGTACGTCTGTGTGTGTGTATATATATATATTGTATATTACTCATTTTTTTAGTAAAACACTTGAAACTACATAGTGTGAAAATATTTGTCTCTAAATGATAAAACATTAAAAAAAATATATAATATTCATTCATTCATTACTTCAAAGACAAGATGTACATTCAAATCTAGAATAAATCATCTCGATTGTCCACAAAATCATGAATGCCACTCCCATTATTTTTCAACTTTATCATTTACTGACACTTTCTCTCACAAGGGCTCATTGGTGCATTGAATCTCACGAGTGCATGCCTTAAGGGGTGCACAGGGAATGGGGTGGGATCGGCTTGTGGCACTTTGCGAGAGATATTCTCATACTATTTTATCACGGATACATCCCTTCATGCAGCCTTCATACCTCCTATGATGTCTCCTTGAAATCTTGCAACCCTAAAATATGGCTAAGTTTGAAACCCTGAAACCCTGGAATCTGACTAACTCTAAAATATGATAGGATCCTCCAAAACCTAGAATTTGCATTATAGCTCCTAGCAATCTGAAACCCCTCTCAAACACCCTGAAAGTATATAAATAAAATATAACTTAAAGTATAAGAAACTAGATAGTTTCTTATACTTAAATGTTTATTTTATTTATATACTGTTGGGTTCGGACTGGATTTACATTTAGGGTTGCTTAGTTTTTAGGGTTCTTTTTTTAAGGATTTTCTGAGGTTTTTTTATTAAAAAAATCGCCATTTTTCTGCCGGAATCCCTCGGGCACGCCCAAAGACGTCCCGAGTACTCCCGAAGGCGTCCGTGGCCGTGCCGAACGTTTCCGGTACGTCCACGAACGCCTCCGAGACATCCCTGTGATGGAGGTGTCTCCGAACAGGAGGCGCCGAGGGGGAGGGCGTACCCCTGCAACGTAGCTTTAAACCAATCAAAAAGAATTGTACAAATTGGCCAATCTGTAAAACTTCATATGCAGATCCCTGACACAATTTTTCACCAAATCTAATTCCATCAGCAACTGTGAACTCTCGAAATAGAGAAATTTTTAAACCCCTCACATGCCAAAAACAATGCCCGAATGAAAATCTGGTCTCCTCCCCAAACCGTACGAATTTAACCAACAAACTTTAGATGTTTCCAAACACGATTCTCAACCAAATTCGATTCTGTCAGATCCAGCAAACATCTCCCGGGCCAAAGAATTTTATGGACCCAAAAAATAGAACAAACCGTCACCAAATGAATATTTGGCCTCCCCTCCAAGCACCATACGACGTACCGACAGTGTGAGTGAGCAAGAAAAAAAAAAGTGAGGCATGGGAACCTCTTCTGATGGCTCCTTTCACTTTTCCTCTACCGTCTTAGAGAAGCAGACATCTCCCGGGCCAAAGAATTTTATGGACCCAAAAAATAGAACAAACCGTCACCAAATGAATTTTTGGCCTCCCCTCCAAGCATCGTACAACGTACCGACAGTGTGAGTGAGCAAGAAAACAAAAGTGAGGCATGGGAGCCTCTTCTGCTGGCTCCTTTCACTTTTACTCTACTGTCTCAGGGCTTCTCTGGCTTTTCTCTGCTTGTCTGGATTTCTCGCTAATCACATGAAAAAAATATATATATTTTTTTTTCCTCTCACGACTCTCCATCGGATGCTTCACACTTCTCCCTGATGAGTCCATCCTCTCTTATTGCAAGAGAATCTCTACCGCGTGCTTGGCTATCTGAGGTATTTTCTCAAACTATCTCCACTGGGTATGCTCCCTCCCTAACAAGATATTTTTACAAAGAATTCCTCCTCCTCCCGAGCTTACTAACCATTAGCTCTGATTACCATATAGAATAAATTGATACAAAAATGAAGCCAAAGGAATACGTGGTGATTATTCAACATGAAGATAGCCTAATATATAGGCAAATAACAAGCACCTACAAACAAGGAGGTAGGTGAAACAAACACATAACGGGAAGTAATAATAGACTTACCCATGAAACAACTAAACAAATGTGGTTACAACAATATAACCACTCACAACAATAAGCTGATTATGGGAAATGTCATTACGGACTAGTAACTGCATCTGTAGGTAGATTTACACGATACTAATAACCAAACATGGAAGTTTTTAGTTTCATCAGCCCTCACATGTTTGAATGTAAGGCTTTACACTGATTGTATTACAAAATGACAAAAAAATATGCTGGCTTTTACAGAAGAATACATGAATAGCAGTGATCAAATGAGACGAGCCTGTTCAATCTCAAATAGGGATGTCACTCTCATTTGATACCACTAGCACATACCCATCTTATCATGGATCTGATATGTGCCGAGAGGTATCGAAAAGACTCGGAGTGTCAATACCTATGTTCTTACGTTTATGTTATAGTGCAATTGCATTCACTACCTTCTCTGAAAACATACATTTTTTATTATCATAAAGAGTAACATATCCATAAAATGCTGGCCTTCAATGTTCCCGACACATCCACCCACACACACACCCACAAAGTCCAAGTTGAAGCAGGGTGTAAAATGTGCCTCTCGGCACAAAATATAAAGGAGCTTAACTGATTCTCTACATGGAGAATGAGACACAATTAATATGGCCATAGGACTTAGGTTCCTAAAGTAGTTTTTATTTGGTATCCACGATAATTCACTACTTCCAAATCAGATATATATGTACATTTCACATCTTTGTGCTTACAAGGTTCTCTTTGCTATCCTTATCGTTATTGAGAAAGCATAAATAAATTTTTTGAACATGGTTTATACTTTATAGCATTTACACTGTGACTTATTGTAACATATGGCAATTTTCCCTCATGGACAACAACAATTTGTTTGTCCTTTTCTACTTCTTATCGCTTGAAAACAGCAGATCTCTTGTTTTAACAAGGTTTTTTGGACCAGAACAATCATGATGATAATTAAAATCCCAACAGCTAAGATTTGGATATTATAAAGATAAACAAGCGGTACTTACCAGCTTTTGTAGCAAGTCAGGTTGCTCTTCAAATAGATCAGGCAAATGCCTTCTCATTGCATCTTCCAACTTTACAGCTGCATATCCTGGGACACCATACCAAACCTTGGGAGCGCCCCAGTGCAAATAATTCAAAGAATAGAAGTGATGATCCTCCACATGCTGCAGCCACAGATGTTTGTGTCAGTATCAAATTAGATGTTTATTCCTTACCAGTATGCAAGTCTGTAAGTTTTAAATCAGTGTTCTACTATACTTGATTAACTTGATCGGGCATAAGTTCTCCTTGAACTGCATTTTACAGTCATAAATTGCAAAGAGCATCTAACCATGTGGTTTGGACAAACTGTTATGTAAGTGAAGTTTTCTGCCACTCCACCTTTTTTTTGGCCTTGATTTTTGCACAATTATTTGTAAGAAGTCTTGGTGAAATGAAAAACCATTCAGAAAACATGAAACAAGTTTGAGAAATAATTCAATGAGAAATACTGTTACAAATTGATTCTCCAGCATGCACACAGATGAATAAAAAAAAAGTTGCATAGCCTGCATGCAAGGCAACCTTCCCAAGCACTGGAGGCATGTGGTATGAGGGCCAGCAAACCTCCAATCAGCTAGAACCCATATGGTTAGTGTCAAATGGCATTCATCACTGTACCCCAATTAGGGGTCAGGTCACTTACGTGTGGCTCCACACACTCATCATAACCTTCTCGAGCTACAACCCTGCCCGATATGAATAATGATCGATGTGTAACTAAAATCTATCAAAATAATTGAGTATGGGACTACTCATCAAAATAACATAAATATGAGACTACAACCCATGAAAATAAATACAGTATAAAACACAAAACTAAATACAGATATGGGACTACAATATATCAAAGTAAATTATAAAGGGGTAGCATGGGCGATACTCAACTGTTACTCTAAGGCCAGTCTTAAGGAATCTTATATGTTAAATGTAGTCTTAAAAACACATCAGTGTATAAAAAATCGTAAAGATGCATAAACGATATAGCATATTCTAGAGCTTTCAATTAATTTCCCAAGAGTCCCAGCAGTTTGGCCCTTTCTTCTAGCTTCTAACATCAGGCATCTGGTCTCAATTAATTAGTTTCTGAGTTTCTGAAGGCTCTCTGCCCTTTCAGAATATTAGATAAATTACCTTTAAGATGTTAATTATAACAACAGCAACAACTAAGAGATTGTTGTGTATGCTTGGAATTAGGATATATTATGGCAAACCGTTGATTGTTAAGGTTGCCTATATAAGGCAAATTTAGTTGTCTATTCAAAGCATGAAATATGTAGGATATGCACGGGTGCGTAGTTTGAGTAGTTTGTAATGGGCTGAAGCTTATTTAAACAGCCATCGTGCAATGTAATTCTTACCACTTGTAATCAATCTCATATGATATCAGAGCCTAGTCATGTGAGCCTGGGTACGCTGGAGCATGGTATTTTATTGCCTGTAGGTCCCTGCAGTTTTTTCACGAGGTCTGCTTGAAGCTGGTGTGAACGAGAGGCACCTGGCAAGAGAAGGGAGGCAAAGCAATGGAGGAAGAGAGTGGAGGTGTTTGGAGCAACAAACAAAGGTGTGACTGCCTGAGGTGTGGCACAGAAATGTGATTTGCAGCAAAACAAAACATCAAAAGGCATGGTCATAAGTGCAGCCTGAAAAATGGCATGTAAAAGCCCGAGGAGGAAATCAGTGTCTGTAGAAGCATAAGCAAGGTAGAGGTGTGGACAAAAAGAGTTGAATGTGGCACAACCATACAGCACAGCACAGTTAAAACTCAGCCATTAATTTCTTTCCTGAAGCATTTATTGCCTGAAGAGGAGTTGTGGAAGAGAAGGTGAGCTGGAAGTGTCCAAGAGCTGCCTGTGCAGAAGGCGTGCGCAGAAGCGCATCTTGTTTGGCGCAGACATAGCCTGGAGTTTTGTTTGTAAAGGCATTTGAAGGCATTGTGAAGTCGTTTGCAGGCAAGGAGAAGGTGTGCCTAAGTGCTACCTGTGTAGAAGCACAACCCATCAATGTTTGCATTTTAATATATGATTTTAAAACCACGAAAATCTAGGGCAAACATGTTTTAATATTAAGTTTATTTAATATTTTTCTTCTAAAGTGTATGTTTTTATACTATGTTAACAAATCCCCGTGTAGGCCTCCGCATCCTGATCCGAAATGTTTAGGATCTGGATTCGTGCAGGATATGGCCTGGATACAGCCTTGGGACAGATTAGGGAGGATCTGCAGGATCCTGGCCGGATCTTGCACGCAGAACATATTTATTTTATTTTTTTCAACTTCACTTTACGAAAAGTGAAATACGAACTTCAAAAAATAATTAAAAATAAAATAAAGTATAGGGGCAACCCTAAAAGCAACTTTCACACTCAATTTATCAAAAGAAAACAACAACACATTTACCTTTCATTGCATTTTTACCTCATATCGCACATTTGTTCTCTCAGCTTCATTTTTTCAATTGCTTAGAACTAAAACTCCTTTTTGCTAATCCTATGCTATTACAACCACCCATTTCGCAGGAAAGAGTTTAAGGAGCTTACAACGAAGAGGATTGTTGGTTTAAGATAAGTTTTCAATTTTGTGGTGTTTTTTTTTTAAGTTACAAACTTTATAATATTTGTAACTAGTTTTACCTTTTTTTTTTGTTATTATTTTTTAAACAATCTTTTAACAAATGCCAAATGCCTTAAATTTAAATAGCAATATTAAATTTTTTAAACCATGGGCTATAGGGATTTGCCAAAATGTCTCACTTTGCAAGTGCTACTTTCGTGGGCCAAAAAACAGCCTTCAAAACAGAATAGGTAATAGGTACAATATTAGAATAGGTACCAAGTGAAGGGTGTTACAATTGGATTTGCTTAGAGTTTAAGGTTAAATACATCAAAAAGCAAGAAGAAGCAAATGTCGTTGTTGCCCTAAGATCGAAGCATCTTTTGAAAAAAAAGGAATCTACATCTACTGAGCCACTTGTTCCATTTCATGCTAATGTCGTGATCCCATCACACTCATTTTTTTCTACATTTGTCCCCGGCATAGAGGGAGGATTCACCTCTTAGTCGTAAAAGAACAAAAGATGCAAGGCCATTGGAAAGGGCATTCCAGAATGAAAGTTGTGTTTACGCATGTGGGTTGCCATTTTATGTTGATAGATCACATATAGATAGGATATGGTGAAATCTATCAATGAAGCCCCTAAAGGACTCACTAGCCCAGGATATGAAAAGGTGCACACCACCTCATTGGCAAAAGAAAAAAAACATGTTGAAGATGCATTGAAGCCCATCTAAGATTCGCAGATCGAAATAGGGGTGTCCATCGTTTTCGATGGATGGAAAGTACGACAAATAGGCCATTGATTAATGTGGTCGTCGTGCGCCCTAAAGGGCCAATGTTTTTTAGAGCCATTAATTGTGAGGGGCAAGTGTGGGATACACAATTCATAGCCGACATCCTGATAGAGTCTATTGAGAAAGTGGGGCCTCAAAACATTGTCCAAGTAATAATGGACAATGCAAAAATTGCAAAGTTGCAAGCATGTTGGTTGCGGCAAAATATTGACACCTATTTTGGACACCTCGTGTTGTTCATTCCCTCCACCTTATATTGCGAAAATTGGGCACCAAAATTAACTGAATCAAACAAGTGTATTAGGAGGCGAGCGAGATCCAAATGTTCATAAGCAACCATCACATGTCCCAAGGCATCTTCAAGTCATTCTCAAAGTTGAAGTTGTTAAAGGTTTTTTTTTTTTTAAATCATTCATAAATCATGTATAATTTTAATTTAATTTTGTAAGTTTGTACTTTGTAGGATTTTTATTTTTGAACATTTTCTTTTAATTTAATTTTGTATTAGGTTGTTGAGACTATTTGCCTCAAACAAACTCGTCTTGAGACGGGTTGTTAAGATGCATAAGCTATTAAGCAACATGGTTGTCAACCACTTTTGAGGTGTATGGAGGTAGTCAAAAACCAAGAGGGCCGCCAAGGGGAAAGGATTGATTCTTCATGATGTGTGGTAAAAACATGTGGAGTATTTGCTCAATTTTACCGAACCCATCATGAGTATGTTGAGATTTGTGGTTATGGATCGTCCATGTTTGCGGGAGATATATGATGGAATCGACTCAATGATTGACAAGATTAAGTCAATCATAAATGCCAAAGAGCAAGATTCTATGGAGAGGTTTTTCAAAGAAATGCAATCATATCTCCTTGAAAAGTGGAACAAAATTACCACCCCATTGCATCTTCTTGCTTTTGCCTTGACTCTCAAAAACTACAACACAAAGATCCTTCATTTACCTAGGAGGGTCCCACCATATAGGGATATTGAGGTTAGTAAGGGATATAAAGAGGCATTCTCTATACTCTTCCCCAATCCAAAAGTAGAAGACAATTATGGGAGAATTTGGGCATTTCATAACCTCCACGGCACTCCCTTGGCACTCTTCGTGACAAGTACAAGGATGCTCAAAATGCGGTGGTACCTCCATGGGAAAGCATCCACCCACCTCCAACCACTTGCAATAAAAAAATTATCACAATAACTCTCTACCCTTCTTTTTGACGTTTTGTTTTTAACTTTTTACTTTTATAAATTTAGATTGACTCTACAGCTTGCCTCAATAGGTTGTGTGTTCCTCTCCCACTGATCAGAATTGTGGTACCTACACCTTTATCCACTCAGTTAAGCACAAAAATTTGGCAGTGAAAAAGGCGGAGGATTTGGTCTATGTGCATTCCAACTTACGTCCTCACACAAAAACAAGATGAATACAAGCAAGAGGAACAAAGTGTTGGATGTTGACCCAGAGACTACTAACTTGGATGCCTTTATTGCCTACCTTTCAATGCTCGACACTAAGCTGCTTCACACAATCTACATAGTAGAGCTAGTGGGAGTGGCACAAAGACTGCTTGTTGTTTTAATGAACCACATGATAATGCTTTGGATGAAGACTTTGAAGACCAATATGAATATAGTGAATAATGCATATGTTGATTTGTCTTTATTTTTGTCCATACATTGTAACATTTGCATTATGTACTTAATCTAACTGATCTAAGTTCAACCATTGAATATTATGACATTTCGCATCAAATTATTAGTATGTTGTAAGGTTATTTAATTTATTTTGTTCTCTATGCATATTATGTGGTTATTTTTGTTTATATGGCTATATTTTTAATATAAATTTTAGTACAGCTATATCCAAAAACATATCCAGTCCCCAAAAACATTTTTGTATCCATGTATCTGAATCCTGTATCTATATCTATACCAGTATCAAGATCAGCTGCTTCATTTTTATAAACTTTATTAAAATCTTTAATGTTTGCCTTATATAAACTTGGGATCAGATTTAATTCTATAACTTTTGAACAGGTGGGTAGATTTACATTAAAAAATCCCTAATTATCACATTAGCGTCATGAAGACATTAGTGGTGAAGATTTGGTCTGAAAAAATTTAGTTTTATGAATTTATTTGTTTTCATGGTCTAGGTGGTCTAGGTGTGTGGTAAAAATGACCAGTATACAACATTTACTCATACCCGAGTCCCAAAAAATGACTAGGAAGAATTCAAGCTTGTGGTGTCATAACATACTTAACCATTAGTGAGTATAGAAATATTGACCAAATTATTTTAAATAAAGAACAAAAGCCAAAAGATGATCCTAAAGACTATGACAAAATACTTAAAGAAGCGTTAATGCTTCTAAAATTGTTAGTTGTAGATACATTAGTTCCAGAAGTAAGGAATGCCACTGTAACGTCAAATTTGTGCACAAATCTCAAAATCAAGTACTAAGACCCAGAAGTCAGTCGAGCATTGTATTTGGAAAATTTGTTGTTTTTTACTAAGTTGTAGGAAGGAGGATCAATCTTCGAGTACTTGTTACGACTAAAGGATCTTGGTGATCAATTTTATGCTATTGAAAATCCAATAGATGATCAACATATAGGCTTTGGTAATGCATTGCTTACCATCATCCTTTGATTCGTTTGTTGAGTCCCTACATCTAATTGTGAAGACCCAAGAACTTGATTTTGAGAATTTATCAACACTTCTCGTGCAAAAGGAGCGTAGGCAAGATCAGGTAGAAGAATCAACCTCATTCACTACAGAGAGTGCATTCAGTTCATGGTTCAAAGGCAAAGCCAAATAGTACAATGCTAGCAATTTGTCAAATGATTCTTCCAAAGGCAGTAATACATCAAGGAGATCAAAATAGAAATGTTTTTATTATAAAGACCCTGGACATTTCGAGAAAAAATGTTGTAAGAGAAAGAATGATATGGCAAGCAGTAAAAAAATATCGTGGTATGCAAATTTGTTGAAGGAGATGAACAAAAGGCAACAAGTTTTCATTGAAGATAAAAGTAGCAGTGAATCCTTTCTCCTGTGTGATGAACTCTCTATGTTAGAGGATGTGGACATAATGTGATATTGAACAATATTCTAAGTTATACTTTCAAGAATGTTCGACACGAACAAAAACAATTTCTCTGTTGGTGAGATAACTAAGAATCCTAGTCTATGTAAAATTTCAAGGAAGCAAATGTAAGGTCACTACTCTTCATTATAACAAAAACAACAAATGCACTGTAGCAACAGTAAAAAATACCAATGTATTTTGGCATGAGAGGTATGGACACCTGAATTAACAGTATTTGTCTATACTTAGTAAGACTAACAAGGTGGATGGACTTTCATCTATTCAAACAAGTGAAAATGTATGTATAGTTTGTCAAATGGAAGAACAAAGTTGACACCCATTTGATATTGGTAAAGCATTGTGAACCAAAGGAGTCTTGGACCTAAGACATGCTTGCATGGTCCAATGAAGACATCTATAGTGTTTAAAGAAAAGTATTATTTGCCACTAGTTGGCTTTTTTTTAAGAAAATATGGGTTTATTTTCTAGATAAAAAGTCAATTTGTTTTTCTAATTTTGTAGCATGGAAATCTTTAGTAGAAAAGTAAACAAGTCAAAGCTCTCATATTTGATAATGGAGGTGAGTTCATTTCAAAATAGCTTAAGGAATTCTACAAGAAGGAAGGTACACATAGGCAATATACTCTTCCATACACTTCACAACAAATTAGAGTCATGGAAAAGAGGAATAGGGCAGTTATGGAGATGGCAAGATACCTAGTAGAAAATCGAAATGTACCATACCAATACTAGGCATGTGTTGTGATTACAACAATCTACATCCTTAATAGGTGTCCTAATAAAGCTTTTCAGAATGTCACTCTCAAGGAAGCATGGTCAGGAAGAAAACCTTTTGTACATAACTTTCGTATTTTGGGTTGTGTTGCTTTTACATGAAATCCTAGTGAAAAGGAAGTAATTTAGATGCAAAAATCAAAACATATATGTTTTAGGGCTATAGTGAGCAGTCAAAATCATACAAGTTACTAGATGTCTCTACGAAAAAAATTATGGTTGATAGAGATGTTGTAGATGAGAAGGTACATTTCTACTTGGATAATAGTAAATCTACAAATATTAGTGTTCATGAGGGTGAATTGCCATACACAATGTAAGGTTGATCTACAAAATCGGGAAAACAAATGGTGCAAGGCAGTGAGCAGGTATATTTTGATCTAACTTCTGTTGTTTCGCAAGTATTTGAGCCTAGCACATTTGAAGAGGCCAAAGGAAAACATAAATGAGAAGCTGCCATGAAGATTGGAGTAGATGGTAGGGGCATGTAGATAGGACACCATAGTTTTATGTGTGGTATATATCATGAGATACTTCAAGGTTGGAGAACGTTATGAAGGCATTTGAAGTTCAAAAGATCAATGCAAGAATATCCTTTACATGATATAACATGGAAGTATATTGTTTAGTATTGGATATAATATGATAATATAGTGTTAGAATTAATCACTCTAACAACAAACAGGTGCAGAATGAAACATTTAAGGCAAGATGACACATCAAGCGACAACAAAGTGAACCCAACATTCAGCGCCACTTCCTAATTCACTCAACAGTTGCAGCAATTAGTTACCCATGTACTCCAATGAGATGGAATGGTGACCATAGAGACACTTGGTGATATTTTCTGCATTGGCAGCAGGATTGCACTCTGATTAAGTTCATGTTCAGACTTACTCAGACTCTTTAAGGCCCGTATTCTACACAAAATAATATTACTGATGTACTGATTAAATCATTTAGATTGTCTATGATGTAGTCATTAAGGGTAGGTATTTGACATGTTAGCTTTAAAGCTTATTAATAATCACAACAACTAAGAGATTGTTGTGTATGCCTGTAATTAGGATATATTGCGGAAAATTGTTGATTGTTAAGGTTGCCTAAATAAGGCAGATTTAGTTGTCTATTCAAAAGTGTGTAATTTGTAGGGTATGGACAGGTGCATAGTTTATGTGAGTAGTTTGTTGTGTGTTAAATCTTATTTAAGCAGCCATCATGCAATGTAATTCTTACCTCTTGTAATCGATCTTATGAGGAAGAGAAGTAGCAAGCCACTGTTTTAGACGAGTTTAGATGATGCCCATCCACAAGGAATCGAAGGTATGAAGCAGGTCAGAGCGACTACTCTAAGAAATCATGAAAAAAATCTCAAGAGCAATGTTCTTGATAGATGCCAAAATAAGTGCTAATTTATGGTAGCAATGATAATTTTATTTATTTTTACCGCACCTAGTTCTTCTCAGTTTAGTCAAGTCTCACCAAATGCCAAGCAAAGTTATTCTAGAGTACTCCTGAGTTTTCCAGGTTTGCCTAATTGCTGAGACTGACATAGTCACGACATTTTAACTTGTTTTCCAGCCAAGTCAGCAGCAATCCTATTACTATGATCTCGTGTGAGCAGCTACATTAAGCCATCAAAGGAGGTGCTTGAGAGTGGCTGCATATGTGGAAGGTGATCTTTGACATAACGGTTAGGCGTCCAAGGAGAGATTCTTTCATGATTTCATCTTTCTTTTTCTTTTTAGTTTCATTTATAAATTTCGACCCCATGTCTATCATTTGCACATTTAATCAAGGTTTTATAACCAAAACTGAGGCCATCATACAATAAGCTTGTTACTGAATAAGCAAATTTCAACTAGGAACTTTGTAAACTTGAGTAAAATTTATTGGAGAGGACATAATAAGAGAACACGGTAAGGAACTTTGGGTAGGTATTCATGAGAAATTGCACAATACCTGAATAGAACAGTGCATTCACATGGCATCAAGGCCTAACATCTGTCCATGCTGACTAAAATTAATTCAAGTTAATTTTACTAAGTTATGAGATATTGTGCAATATTATTAACTAAAATTGACCTTGCATCCCGTTTGTGCAATAAAGCCAATAGTTGAGCTTTTAGAGTTTGTGGTCCATTTCAAATGGTATCAGAATTTCCAATTCCTTCCACTATTATAATGCATTTAATGGGTCTCGCTGTCCCTGCTTCCTCTGTCGAAAGATCAACTTCCCCAGAACAGCTTCAAGTGTATTTCAAATTCCAATTATGTAAAAAGCAAAATCACAGATTCTAAAATATAACTAGCCTTGTAACAAAGACTGGCATTTCACTTGAAAAACGCACAAGGGGATTCAATACTGAAATATGCATTCAATAAATAGATCTGAAGTCTGTTTGTCAAGCAGCAAAACTTTAACCTCCAAAAATTAAATAAAGAGATCTGAAGTTTGTCTATCAAACAGCAAAACTCTAACCTCCCAAAATTAAAACTTCTGCTCGAATCAGCCATTCTTACCCAGCAAAATGATGAAAAGCACATTCCTATGTACACCCACGGTACTACAACACCAGAAATATCTCCTTCCTCAAAAGAAAGAATTGACCCTGGGAGTCGTGCAATGTTATTTAGATTCCAGCCTGAAGTCAGGTAAGCATCTGCCAGTTCTTTCGGTGCTCCAAATTGCCCTTTTGGAAATCCGCTTCCAAAACTCCCAGTCTCCACATCAGCTCCATATAATACCTGAGAAACAGTTATGGCTTAATCAATACTATCAAAAGTAAATTGAGCATTTGAAAGGAAAAATTAACCTGTTTTTACTATAAATATCTGCAATTAATACATGAAAGGCTGAACATTTTCAATTTAGGTAATTAGCAATCTATTCTGGCCGTTGCTGTAAGCAAACCTCTATTTGTTCAGTTGGTTTCTCAACCACACGCCAATATTCACCTTCAATATTCTCTACAGAAGGTGCCCACCTTCCTTTTGACCCATCAAGTACAATACAATCTGAATTTGACTCAACTTCCCAAGCCTTAAAATACTGATCTTTGAATTCAGTGGCATATTTCTGAAATGCCTCTAATGTAAACTCTGGTCCAGGATCAAATCCAAAGTCATCTTCTTTAGATGCCAAAGATTCAGTTCCACAATTTGAAACATATGATTGTTCCTGCCCAAAATCCCTGTTCATTCGTGAAAGCCTTCTCCTCTTATGCCTTCCATTATTAACATTAGTGGGTATTGACTGTCTGATTTGAAGCTTGTGAATTTGCTGTACCCGTGTACGGAATCGTTTTTTTTGCCACGTGCCCCTGTCTCGAAGTGGGCAAGGTGGCTTCCAAGAAGGAGGAGGTACAATCCGGCAAATGCCATAAGGCTCAGCTATAGGACGTATACTTGCAATGTACTTCAGGGTGTCCTTGAACTCCTGAAGTCCAAAACATCATTAAAAATTTAAAAATATCGACATAAAGTAATAGCCACAAAACCAGTAGTCCTAAGTAACTTCCAAAACTATCTCAAACCTAAAGACGTAACATGAATTGCAAACCTCTTCATTTGGATAAAATACAGGGGCTGTGTTAAGTGTAGGCCTGCGTCCTCCTTCTCGAAGCCATCTTGCCGTGACCTATTTAACAACACGAAATCCACCAATTGCTCATTAAACAATTAACTGAAAATAAGCTGGATGTATATTCAAAACAGCTTGAACAATCACCTTTTGGCATCCATCGCATCTAAAGCAACCACGAATGACTCCCCTTGGTAAGGACGGATTTGTGGTGTACACCTGCAAAGCGTATATTAAGTTGAGAACCTCAAATAAGATACAAACTAGAAGAGTATAGCCTTCCCATCAACATCGATTACTCTTATAGCTGATGGCAAGCAAAGTCACAAAAAATCCTTAGTAGCTTCTAGAATTTGGCAATATAACCCATGGAAAAATATTGAAAACAAGGTAGCAATTTCCAAAACACCAATTCAAGTAGCTGAATTTTACATAAATTGTTCCACATGATGAGGCTATTAAAGTCTTGCAAAAAAGGAAGTAACTTTTTAAATCATAGAAAGAAGCTATCAAATCAGAGTATTTTCACTGTGAGATCCAAACAGGCTAGCCATATATAGATAAATGCTCAAAGAGATGGTTGCCAGCAATCCAAATATATATCGTATGTAAAAACCACGCACTGTATTAAATGAAGACTAATGTCAAAGATGCCATAATTTGTATAAGGTCTAGATCAAGCAATTTGATGATTTCATTACTTACCAATCTGCAGCAGTATACATGTCATGAGAAAAGATATTTGGATCTCAGACAATTAATTACTGCATTTCCTATCAAACTTTACAATGTAAGAATTGCTTGTGACAAATAACTCGGGCTTACCGATCTTGATGTTTCATCCTCAGTAATGCAGGCTTCAACATGACCTGATTCCATCATATCACTAATCTGTAACATGGACCATCTACAATTCTGACAATGAGACACTTCTGCAAGACATTGCAACTATCAGAAAGACTCGCTTTTATGCAAGTGCAGAACAATTTGATGTCCGTCATCCTTTAAACTAAATACAACAAATTCTATGTTTTAGAGAGTATACAACAGACTTAAGGGAAGAAATGGATACAATTACTGGCATGTAAGAGATACAAGTGGAATTCATTGCACTATTGCAAATCCAGAACAATCATTGCACATTCTTGCCCCTTGACAATAGCTAGCAAATAGCGGATGAAAATGATAAAATCCAAAGAATAGACAGACAAATTAATAAAGCAATTTCATCATGACACAAATATGGTTGACTGCCATTTTACAATATTTTCACAAGAAATTTCGAAACATAAATAATGAATATTTTTCATCTTTCCATTCTCTCTGAAAATGTTCAGTTGTTAGGAATGTTGACATCGTCCAACGATAAAACTTAAACTACCAGATTTACATGAGTGCATTATGTAATTGTGTCACTTTTCCAAAGGTAGGGAAGGGCTCACACTCCCATTATGAGAATGAGAAAGCTTATAATTATATGGATGCACACTTCATTTGTTTGCCGCTCTTTGCTCACAATTCATATGACTGATGATTCACTGTTAGCATTTAAGCTACTAGTGATAAATTTAACGATTCATCAAATATGGTGGATGTCTAATTTGAAGTACATGTTAACTTGGCTTATTTATTGATAATATATACATGACAAACTACATATTTACTGATTAGTATCCACCAGACTCCTCCTCTTGGATATATTGGTTGTTTCTTTTGGCAACAAGACGATTGTTGATCCTGGATGCTAGGAGAGGCTCTAGATGATCCAGGTGGCAGCATGACTCCAATGGTCAGCATCTACATTAGACAGAATCTTCTAGTCACAGACACCTCCCTTTGCTTATGCATCCTTGTCCCGCACCTTGTGCGGAAGAGCCCCCAGTAACTCAAGGAGCAAGGAGTGCCCATTACTTCTTGACACTTCTCATCTACAACTGCCAAAATATGAAGGGGCACACATAGAAGAAAAACTAATTCATCTTCCATAACAGTTCATTCATCCCATGCAACAAAACTATTTCATCTTCCATAACAGTTCATTCATCCCATGCAACTTCGACACATCCATACACACCTGTTACCGTATACTAGTATAGCAGAAAAGAGAGGTTTTTCTACAAGCAATACTTCCCACATTAGAGATATGAATAACATGGCATCACATTTGCAACCCACTCAGATACAGTCCACTCATGCATTCAGAGAGTTCACTCATAACCCTTGATTTTATTTATGCTACAATTTTATTTATACTGCAATTGTTACTGTGATTTTATTTTGCTAACACGTCTTAGTTCAAACGATTTGGTATGACGTCCCTAGATAATATTGGAATCCAGATCCATAGTACCAGAGCAATGTCATACGCTGCATAAACATTCCATAATCGACATGAGAAAGAAGAGCAGGAAGGCAAAGCACCAAAAGAAACAAATCTAAGACATGGATGTTTCAACACCCCAAACTAGCACTAGTTACTCCTTGAAGAGAACCTACAAAAAAGGCACAACAAAAGATGGTTGACGAATGAGATTCGTACAAAGGACAAAAACAAATCTAAGACAGATGTTTCGGCACCCTAAACTAGCACTAGTTACTCCTTGAAGAGAACCTACACCAAATGGGCAACAAACGATGGTTGATGAATGAGATTCGTACAAAGGACAAAAACCTAACCCTTATAATGGAGCATTTAATAGAGTTACAAATCAAGCATGCCTAACTTCGTAACCTTATCCTCAGACAATTATATCAAGCAGAGGACAGATGCAACCAAGCTATGAAGAAGTTCTAACAAGAATTAGCCAACATGGAGGGAGCTTGTGAAAAGGTTCAACAGGACCTAGCCATACTACACAATGAATGCAGAGTTATGAAAAAGAAGTGCGAGCATCTTCAATCAGCTCAAGTGGCAGCAGAAGAAAACGTGATGAACTCTCCTAATTTTATGAAACCTATATATTCATCAGAATTATGTGAATGCTGAATAACCTGCCAAGGTAATTGATTCTAAGCTTTTGAAGATAATGGACTACAATACACAAGGATAGGGAAAACAAAGACAAGGCATCAGAAGTCCTATTGAGGTAGAAACAAGCTCCAAGAATGTGGAAATATTGGTGCAACTACAAAATGTGGAGAATGTTCTTACACAATTGCAACACCAATTCGATGGCAGTACAAGTTGTTCAACATCAACCCAAGCAACCTTCCCACAAACATTGAGAGTATGCGTTTTCTTATAAAATTTGAAATTATTGTGTTAGAAGAGGTTGTGAATCTAGAAAATGTCAGAATCTTATCTATGTAAATCATGCGGCAAGTGCAATCACAACAAGTCTACATGTTATTTTCCAAGTATTCTTATTCACAAATCATCTAAGTCAATACAAATGAATTGTGGATGCATTACACCAACCAAATACAAAGAGATTACATACTCGTGTGCACATTCATCAAAAATCAGTTTTTACACTAAGCTCCAAAGCTTGATGCAATTGGGACTACTGCTTTCTAAAAAGAGCAACTTATCTAGGTGGCACCATGACTCCTATGATCGGCATCAACATTGGACAAAATCCTTTAGTTATCAACACCCCTCATCGCTTATGCATCCTTGTCCCCTCCCTTGTGACCCAAAGCCCCATATAATTCGAGGGGATGAAACCGACCATTATTTCATCATGTCACTCACCCCTAACTGACGAAAGATGAAGTGTCAAACATAAAAGCACAATTTTTTGATCTCTCATAATGGTTCCTTCATCCTATTCTACTTCTATTCATCAACACATACATCTCAACTCATCAAAACACAAAATTTGGGTTTTCCAAACTCTTTTGCTTTCTAGATTTTCATATATGGGCCTTTCAAAGTGGTTTTCAAGGGTCAAACTCAGTCGAACGAAGTTCAACACCTTTTCATCATGTTGTGCACATCCTAACCTTTATGATGCATTACATAGTTTTAAACTCTGATCAACGATGAACTCCCCTAGCAAGGTGACATACTAGTTTTTTTGGTACATTTGCAAAGTTTTGTCCTAAACTACCACCTAGATTATCACTTCAGTAATCATCTTTCCCCAACCTTGGGGCCTCTTGCAACCTTCTTCCCCATAGCTCTCATCTGTTTGTTCACTTCTTTTGATTGCCACAATTATCAAAAATGTTACTTGGCCCCTTTCATATGTGGGTTCTCTTATCCTTTCCAAAGGAATTTTTACTGCTTCTGACCATAGTTACCAAATCCGGCTGGATCCGGATTTTTTGGCTGGCCCAAATAAGTTTGTATAGGTCGGCCCTTTTTTTTCAAAAAAATAATTTTTATTTTATTTATTTGGTTTCTGCAGAAAAAATGCCTAGAAAGCATACGGATATTATTTAATATTAACATTTTATATTACTTTATTAATGTTTTTTATTGTATTTGTCAATTTTGCATATTTATAAAACTATGCTCACATACATATGTATATATTCTGGATCGGATTTTTCTGAACTTTTTCAAGGATTCTGGATTTTCGGATTTTTTTGCCCTTTCAAAGGGATCAAGATTTCCGAATTTGGTAACTATGCTTTTGACACTGGTAATGCAATTTCTAATTTCAAATAATCATCCACATGAATGATTTTGAATGAAGCCATTGTCAATGCCCAAGATGAGGCTAAGAAACTTCTATTAACATTGTTATGTTATTGACCAGATACTTTGCAAGTATAATTAAAAACCCATTGAAGAAATTTAAAATTCTTGAATCCAACTAAAAATATCTGAATTACATATTTTAAAAATTCAAAAAATAAAGTTAAAAGGTTTTGAAAGAGGTCTAACAAATTTTTGAGCATCAATTTAAACCCCTGAAATCTAACTTTATCGTTCCAAAAACAAATTTTCAAACAACAAAATACCCTGCGATGTGGATACAAGCTTAGGTCTGAGATACTCCAAGAGCACCATGAATGCTTATAAAAGATTTTGGGTAGATTAGTTTGTTTATTTGATTGATTGCACACTACGGAGTATTTTGTGAATGGTCACCTCCAAGGGATTTCCGCCTTGATTGCCCTTTGGTTCCACATTTCAAAAAATTGTGTAAATATTAAATATGAACAATCGCCTTCTGTTTTTAAAATATCTGTAATAGAATGATTAGATATTTAGAATATTATTCATGCTCTTGCTGTTATATGGATTAACCCTCAAGTAGGTAAACAACTCTGCCAATGGACTCAAGTCCTTGTTCTTGCTTAGGGGGGTCGCTTTCTCAAATTTAAATTAAGGGATATATGTTTTTTTTACCTCTTCAATATATTTTTTATTATTGAAAAATAAAAATAAAATCCAATAGTCCAAAAGTTCATTCTAAAAGACTCTGAAAACCTCATGTCTTCAAAATAATGTAAATCAATGCACAAAGAGAAAAGGTGAAGAAGTGTTTTTGTGATTGTATCTTTTTCATTTGAATTAATACTATGACAGATATTTTTGGTAGTCTTGATAGTCCCTTACGTGTGAACGAGAAGCCCAACTTGGTCCAGCTATAGGCATGAGAGCTACATGACCAATGTCAAGAACAAAATGAACTTCAACTTAAATTATGCAACAAATAACAAAGCATGTTCCAACATCTCATGGGACAACAAGTCGACAACATTATTCAATCGACCATCCAATACGCATTCCTAATTTTGATGTACTAATCAATAGGGAAAATTGCATGCTTGGATTCACTATTCTAGGGCATATTTCAAGACTCAAACAACCCTCATGGAGTCATAACACATTATGGTTTTTTAGGTTCACGTGAATCATCGGGCCCTCAACAAGTGGCATTCTCACAACCAACTTATGGCCGCAACAAAGCAACCTACCATTGATAGTTGAGCAGTCTACAAAGAGACTATTAGAGAGCGCTTTTACCCCTTCAGGTATAGAGAGGAGTTATTGGCATGTTAATTCGATCTTTTATAGGCATTTTCAGTCCAACAGTGCATTGACAAATTTAATCGCTTCACCTCTACATAAAGTTAGAGGTATAAGACAGTAATTTGGTCCTTCAAATCAAGTATGTGTCAAGGTTGTTTTCTCATCTTTGAAAGGAGAAAGGGCTTTTACCATCACTTCGTTGGAGGATGCTTTTCAGCTTGCTTTAAAGTTGGAATCCAAGCAATAGAAGCGACCACCGAAGCTCAACCAATATTTTTCTTCTTTGACCCTTATCAAGCTCTCTAACCCTTCCAATCATCCTGAGAGATTGGTATTTATTCATTTGGCAATTGAAACAAAGAATATTTGTACTTTTACCAGAAGCATATGAGACATTCCATAAAATAATGTCATGTTTTGCAATCAAAGAAAGCAAAGGCTCTCTTATTTATTCTGGATTTTGGATTTTTTGCCCTCCTGAATAGATCCAGATTTCCGAACTTGATAACTATGATCTAAAGACTTTTGAGATTTCGTAATCCATCTCCCAACACTTGTAATCCTTAGCCCATTCTCATGGTCAATGATTATCCTCCCAACAAAAGGGAAGCTTGTTCACTCATGATTGTCTAGTCAAAAATAGACTAGTGGAGCTTATCCTTTACAACACCCGAAATAACCTAAATTTACTAAAGATGGCCGGTGATCTTCAATCGCCAACTACAATAATGCACACCCATACCATTTGGGATACGTCAAGTACAATGGAAATTCCATGTGTCTGGGACGTGGTTTTTTACCCTTACCATTGAGCCATTCTAGTTCATAGTTGGTTGACATCATTCCATTTGATTGTTGCGACATAAATTAAATTATTCTTTTCCCTCTAGTAGGCTAGCAGCTAAACAAGTCAATTTGCAGACTTTTTAGTATTGGTATCATCAGAAAGCTAATGTAGATGATGTTGACTTGATCTCACCCTAAGAAATCAAATCTCTTGTTGAAGCTCCTTACTCTACCCTGAAGCTTCCTCTCCCCCACTTGCAACAACCATTTGACTTTATACCACCACTTCCCTAGTTTCCATAGGCATGGTACTTAACAAAATAAGGCCTCTAGTGGCTTATTCTCACAAGCCAAACTCAATTATGGCTTCCAAATTTTTGCACCTTAATAAATTCCAGAGGCTCTTTCAGTTCTAAATATGTCCCACCAATGGAAGAAGCAGTATAAAGCTTCTCCCTTATGCATAATTTGGCTAATCTTGATATGTAATTAGCTTATAGATATTCCAATGCACAATTCTTAAACATCGATTTAAAGTTGCCTGTGTGCATAACCAATGCAAATTTCTACCAAAAAAACATACATAAGGCCAGAAATGCTATGGACTGTCATCACGTCTTTTATACTAATTGCAATGTGTACATGCCCAAATTCATGCCTAAATTGCTGAAAATTAGTTTTCGTACACTTATTTGTTGCTACCAATGTGTGGTTTTCCCCATACAGAATCAATGGTATAACAAAAAGAAAAATGTTGATGTTCTGACAAGTATATGTCCGATTTTACTTCTATTTTTGGTTGAAACACGAGAACTATTCGAAATCAGCTTAACATAGAATTAGAATCTTGATTAAGCGTTTAAAGTGAAATCGGAATGAAAGAAATGAACAATAATTGAATAAAGGATTAGCAAAGCAACAACACACAAGCATGAATAACACATGATATACCCTGGAGAAACCCACCATTGGTGAAAACTCCAGCAACTTGGGGCTGTGCCTCGTTACGTCAACTGAAATCAACAAAGATGTACCTTGGGGAAACACACTGGTGGTGAAAACTCCATTAACATGGAGCTGTGCCTCGTTATGTCAACTGAAATCAGCGAAGATTACAAGCCAACGATCTCCTTGAAGCTATCAAAAACAATGTAAAACTATAAAAACACCTTTACAATGTTTCTTCTTGCTTACCCTGCTCTACAACTTACTCAAACTACCTCACCACATCTCCTACACTAAGCCAGAACTCTAAATCCAACTTTGGATGCCAAAATAAGTCATTGCAAGAACTCAATGGGAATATTTATGCATACACTGGATTAGCAAAACAACAAGGAAGATCCCAATAATCAATTCACCTCAACAATTGGAATGGAGAACACCTTGGCTTCCATCTTTGGGTGGGGGTGGTTAAGTCTTCCTATTTTAATTTGTTGCATTCAAACAGATTTAACAGCCATTGAATCTGCCTGACAAATTCGTCGCCATTGAATTAGCTTGAAAATTCCGTGGCCATCATTTGCCGACAAATCTGATTCATATTGTTGTTTTTTAATGTCAGAGAAGCTAGGGCATTTCTAAGGGTCCGTCTTCAGAGCCTCCATCAACTTCCGCCAACTACATTTCCTTGTCTGAATTATTTTTTCATCATGTTTGAGTCTTTGGCCTTCATTTTTCAAAGGGCGAGTGTGAGTGGTTGGTTCTTGTTTTGAGTGTATTTTTGGTCATACAAACTTTTCAACTGAATTACAACAAAATCCAATGTTTCAGCCGATCCATTTTGGATCGTACCTCCCCAATAGAGAGGCTCAAAAGCTCATTTATTGAAAAGATGGGACAATAACTTTTACTTCTATATGAAATTTCATTTTTCCTTCTTAATTAAAGTCGATCTGATTTTCATATCTTTGGAGTCTTATTTCTTTGCAGCTACTCCTCTTAAAGGTGTCTTGTGGAAGCACTTACATTTGGACTGCTCTTCCCTTTCCCAGTTGAAGTCTTCTTCCCTTTCCCAATTGGAGTGCTTCTCTTTGGAGCAATACTCTGTGTTTCTGCTCAATTTTATTGGCTCGTCCTTGAAGTTTCCTCTCACAAGTGATGACCCCACCCTTATTTAAAACATGGATTTTCCCATGCACTTTATTGATACCTTGGTCTTATTCCCATGATGTTTGTGGTGGTATTATATTTGACTTATTGTTTCAAACTTGCTGCTCTCTCATGGTGAAAGACTGCCCTTTACTTGTGCTTTTACAAGTAGATGATTCTCCTATCTTGTACTTGCAAACTGTTTTTTTTTTTTTTTAGCAATTGTAGGTTTGCACCATTTAGGAAGCTACTCTTGGTGCGTGCTCTTCATAGCTTGTCTTTTCTCACTACAGAAAATGGAATTAGAACCAAACACCAATCCCAACAAATGAAGATGTATGGGATTACCTTCCATATGGATACAGCAACTTATTCATAATTTATTAATACCATAAATGAAATCAGCAACTTTACCTGTAACTTGAGTGCTACTCTCATCTTACATCTTTTGCCAAATCAGCTGTGGATACATGCTACAGTCATCACAATGCCTATTTCAGCTCCATATGTGTAATCCAAATCAATCTAAAACATAGTTAAGACAATAAACCTAATAGGAATCTAAGGCACCGATTTCAACTTCATATGTGCAATCCAAATCAATCTAAAACCTAATTAATAATTAAGACTTAATAAGCCTAAGAGGAAACTCAGGCACCAAACATCTAGCCGAGGATCTAGCTATTCCTAAGCTTGCTTAAGTCATTGCTTGCTAAAACATCAATTTTTAGCAAAGTTCATATCATATTTCATAGATTTTGTTAGGGGCTCAAGCAAACATTTTTAGGTTTTGAAGACCATAAAAAGTAACACTAACATTAAAATTTATAAATATTGAGAACAGCCTCTTATAATGCTGCAGAGGTGTATCCCATCATGGAAATGTTATATAGAAAATTTCCAATAGGAAAAATCAAAAAATCAGCAAAACCACAAATGCAATAATCAAAATTAACTGCAAAGTTCTAATCTCTCTGCGGTAGTAAATCAAACTTTATTATGGCCTCCTATGAATATCAAAATCCTTCAAATGCATCTGGAACTGCCCTATCATGGGACAAACTCACAGATCTGGTGTAACTGTAAACAAGATTAAATTCATACATATGCAGCCCCTGGGACAGGCCAAACAGCTTCTATATGAGTCTGACAGCTTCCAGAGATCTAGAACGCCTTTCCAAGCTGGATGCACATTCAAAAACCAAAGCATACATGCCTGATATGCACCAAACGGGGAAAAATAAAAAATAGAGTCAGTATACACATTCCCCGCAAGGCGCTATCCATATCTCAGCCTAACATCATAAATGGGCACTCAAGCTTACTCCAAGCCAATATAACTTCGACAACTTACATACACAACCAGGGAATGCAAACTGCTATGAATGATCCTCATTTCAACTCAACACCATAATTGGCCACCCTAACTTACTCAACACCAACTCAACGTTGATCTGGGATGCAGGATTGGGACCATGTTGTTAGGGATCACACAAACCTTCCTTTTCGTTGGGATAAGCCATGAATACACTCAATCACCAAAAGACACCTCTAAACAAGCTCTCATTCAAAACCAATGCCAGATTTTGGTAAATCAGATTTTGGTAAGGGTTCAATAGATATAATATGCTAGCATTTGTTTTGTTTCCTGAGAATGCATTTGCATAATGTCTTAGGGCTGCAAGCATTTACCCCCACTGTAAATTTAATCTGGTAAAAGGGATGGATTTTTTAAAGTTACACGGTACCAATTAATAGTGCTTTGTATGAGCTAGTTTATAGATTATTGAATCTAGTTTATAGGTTATTGTTTTGAATCCTGTGAATTCTGGGTGTGCAAAAATCCTTCTAAATCCTGAATATTTACAATTCTCATGAATATAAAATAATACCAGATGAATTGGCAGAGGACTCTCCCAGATCAAACAGTGAGCCACTCAAGGGAACAGGTCCTCATATACCATAAACAAGTTCAACTTCTGGGCAAAATGTCCCTCACTAGGGAGAGACCATCTGTGAGCTCAACCTTTATGTAGAGGAACACAAAACAAGTAAGGGTCCCAAATCCCCATTGGATCATCATGCAAACACATAATATAATCCTTCAGGACCTCCCAACAACCTCCAAATGTTGGTTGAGTGCCAAAAGGACCTTGTTAGGAAGAGGTCATTTTTTGCACAAATGACCTGATATCGGCAGAGTGCCAAAAGGCCCTATCTGTCAAACCCAACCACAAAATAGAGTGAACAACAACAGGGGTGGCTAATAAAGGTTATCTATCACCTCAGGAGCTCTATTTATCAAAGTTTTCCGACAGATGATGGCAAGGCATGAAGTCAAAGCTAGATATTATCATATTTCCTCCACCGTAGCATTGAAAACACAAAGAACATCAGAATGTAAAGAGAATACGCTAGCAATTGAATTAGATGAAGGCTCAATGACTCACCTCAATCCAAAAAGAGCCCAACGGAATTTGTACAGCTTAACTCTAGACAGTTCAGATGAAATGTACCCTTACTACCATTAAAATCACATTACAGGAAAAGCAAGAGAGATCTTCACAAATCTGATCTTGACTAGGGTTTATTTCTAGCTAGGGTTAACCGTTCTGGTTTGGTAAGCTGAGTCTGAATTATATATAACGTCCTAAAAAACAAAAGGGAAGATTGCTCGTAGATAGAGATGGGGATGGGGATGTGGATGTGGATGTGGATGTGGCTTAAACCGTAAGATAAGTGATCAATACAGCCTAGATAATCAAAATATACAGCTTCCAAAGTTCGGTAAATGGCAGTTGGATCTACCTGTTAATAGATATTTTGTTTGCCGTGTAACCTTTTTAGCCCTCGAGTTTAGGACTTCAATTGTCCATTTTCATGTCTACTTTTGTCTTTAGGTCCCGAGCATTGAACCCTCGCTACCAAGAAAGAAATTCGCCCGCTTTACTTACCGACGCTGCAATGATTATGATTACAGACTATTTATTGTGATGTTGCGGAGTGGAGTTGTGCAAGGGTCCACTCAGCGCAGTGAGTACCTCAAGTCACTCATTTAACAAACACGAAAAGTACTTTCTTTTTAATTTAGAATAAACCAACACTTCGAATCACGAGTATATAAATAATCGATCTCCATCAAATTTTTCGTACGACTCAAAGTCAATCTTAAGTGAAAGGTAATCCGGAAAGGTAACATTTGTGATATACTATTATTTATATTAATTGAATTACAATTCTTATTATATAAAATTGATATATGAAAATATTATTGTAAATTTTAATAAGTTCATTATTTTTTAATATTTATTTTTTATATTGTTTATATTTTAATCTATATATCTTGTGTATAAGTATCGTATTGGTATATATATTTTATTCATATTTATATATAAAATACGTTTGCCTTAAATTAAATTATATAAAACATATAAAATTATAGTCAACAAGAGGGTTAGGCAAGTCCCTGCGAGAATTATATACATAAATGATGGTGACATAAGAATATATTATCTTTTCATGAAAACAAAAGCTTTAAAATACAAGACTTAAATACTATCCTTGCAAATAAAATTTTGAATATATTGTTTGAAAATATTGGCGTTGATAATAAATAGTCTTCCTCTAATAACACGAGACTTAAATATAGACTAATCTTTAGTTCTGAACATGGAAACCTATGTCTTATTGCAAACAACTTTAGCGCATGGGAAGGTTAATCATGGCATGGCAGGGAACAAGCCAAAGAATAGTTGTGTTAGCAAACATGAGCATACTCTGATGTAACAACATAACTATTAGCAGGTATATAAATGGAATATGTGAAGTGACACAAATATGATAACTAAGGACCTTTTAAAAATGACCACGATACCATTAGATCAAGGCATGGCTAACAAAATACAAAATGTTACACGGATGTTTGTGCCAAAAGAATAGGAGAAAGTAGATCATGGAGATTTGAAGTGGATAGAATTGAATCAATTAAGCATTTCAAATTGAGTTAGCTATGGTATATTCAGCATCAAGGTCATGCTTGTAATTTCAAGTCTATTGAGCAATCACTGCCTTCAAAAGCACAAAAATATGGATCTGGTTTTCTGAATAAGAGCCCAAGGAGTAGTGCATTGGGATTTTCGCAGCAAAATAAGTTAAATTAAACCACTTTATATTGTTTTGCATAGTATAATTCAAATCATAATATTTCATCATCGCAACATCCCATTACTTCACCATGACCAACCTAAATATCATGCTAAAAGGGTCAATAACAAGTTTCAAAAAATGTGGCAAAGAAAATTACAATACCCATGCCCTGATTTTTGGGCCAGGTGATGATTACAAAAGCATATCTTTGCGTTTTTAGATCCTATAATTCAATGTTCTATATTTCTTTAAACATACCAAATACAATAACAGAGAAATAACATGCATCAAGTTTACTTTTGTTTCCAAAGCAATATAAGTTCTAATGCATTCTAGAGAAGGCATGATAACCACATCCACCATTGTGAGTCAATAAAATAATAATAACCAATTTCAAGAGCATGAATGTGATGTTATTTACTGATTAAATGTCATGCTTATATCTATATCCAAAAAAAGGTAACATTAATATAAACTTTAAAGTAACTTAAATACATCTAAAGAACGGGATGTATTATCAAGAAATTTCATAAGAGCAAAATATTCGCTACACATAATGTAGTGAGAGTTATAGCAGCACAAAGATCATTGAAAATATCTTCGCTTAAGCCTTGAAATATGTATATAGGCTTATTGATATAAGAATAGTAGTAAACACCATAAAATGCACAAAACAAGTCACTTTTAAGAAATAAAATGTAGAAGGCAAATAGTAAGTTGACTCTCATTCTCCATGTATTATAGATTCTTCATCTAACAAATGGACCCTACAATAACAATACAGAATTATCTTCAAAAATGAGAGATAATTTAAACCAAAATTTGAGTTTGGTTTAAGCATACTTTATAAAATCTCAAATCTATAACAAAGTGACTAGCAATAAGTCTACATTTAAAGAATAACTTTTAACAGAAAAATGACAGAGACATAATTTTTTCACATGGTTCAATTCTCATACGATTACAATTAACTCAAAAAAATAATGGTGACATAAAAATATGGAACGTACTTAGTGATAAAGAACTTACTTGTCCACAAAAATATGCTTTACTACACCAAATTCTGAGCATTTATCTTGCAAATCCTCTTTAATATCCACATCAAAAATAGGTTCAGTTTGCGATGCAATAGTTTGTTCCTTATGATAATACTTCACACATAAGAATTATTAGAATAAAGATAAGTGGAACTTGCACAAACCCTGTTCTTGGGATCAATCATATTTTAAAGCAATAAACAATCACTAAGGAACTTGAATGGGATCCAAAGCAGGGGAAACAATAGTAGTGGCCATCATTACAGAGCTTTGCATCCGCATATAGCTAGGAATTGTAGTTGGCCCAAGCATAGGAATAGGATGTGGTGCTAAGAGTGTAATAGTTGTAACAATTTAGCTTAGGAAGGTCATAGCTGAATTAACAAGAAGTGTGGTTGTAATTGATCGAATAACAATGTAGTAAACATGCCAACACATTTCATATTATTAAACCAAGTACACTGAATTTCATAAGTAAGAACTTTGGCAAAACAACCTTAATAATTTCACATTTTGGTTCTCAATGACAAATATAATGATGTATTAAACATACCCAAAAATGATTTTAAATAATTGTCATATTCAAATTAGAAAGGCAAATTAAGAAATACAATATCATGTCGCAGTACCATTATTATCCAATTTTTGCATGAGAATAGCTTTAGGGCAAGCATTGAGACATGCATGACAAGAACTTTGAGATCATTAATACTAGCATGTAGATTTTATTCAAGAAAATAACTATTTATGTGTTATAAGATGATTCGCAAAAAACACCAATAGACATAGATCTATCTTACTATGCCATCCCCATCATCATGATCAAAGTCACCAAGATTTTGCATTCCCATTTGGTGAGTCATTGTTGATACCTATTTCCCAATATAGACATTAGGTTAACATCCTCATTAATATTATAAACCTTACATAAAATATCAATGCATAGATTGTCTGAACCTTGATGACTTGACCAACAATCTGCAGTTAACCATTAAGGCTCTATGCAACTTAAGCACTCTCAAGTCATGTATTTTACAAGTGCAATACAATTTTAAGTTAATGATTGCTCTTCAAGGAAACCACAATAATGTTTTAACTCGTTATTGTATAAACATGTACGAACTTGAACAAATCCAAAACCCTTGAATTGTCTATTCTTTGGATCTATAGGTAACTATACAAGCTCCACATAAGCAAATGGTTCAAAGACCTATGGAAAACAATACCTAGAAACAAAGCAAATGCCAAAACCAAAGAATGTATTATATTATTGGTTTAAAGTTCATAGTTTTTTCAAGAATTCAAAGAAAACATTTGCTTGTTATTGGATTCAATTTAGAGTAATTGTTGACATGTGATTAAGAAATGACCTTAAACCATGATGCACACCTTGGATTTTGTTAGATGAACTACAATAAAATTTGTGTTTTTTCTATAGTTTCTTCCTAAATTATGTTTGTTTTATCTTCATCCAGCTCTATGTGGTGGGCTTTTGGGATGATGATAATGATGAACAAATTTGTGAATAGGGAGTCAATAAAACCAAGGAAAAAATGAAACACCCATTATCTTTTTTCCCTGATTTTCCAATGCAAGGTAATGAATATATATTAGTTTTAGTTCATAAAGAATATGAATATATACCCCTGCAAGAAACATGCATCTACACATGATCTTGTGTCCTCATCATTGGACTTAACAAATGTAAAATAGAAATATAAGAATTGTACCAATAGTCTTGTCAATGTGCATATATACACAATGTATATATATCTATGTACAAACTTTATCATGTGAGCACGACACAAAAATAGTGAAGAAATAATAAATATTAGAAGTAAAGTGAAGGTGGATTGATTTTCCATTAAACTGACTATAAGAGTGGGTAGAACAATTACTTTGAAGATTTTTTTGCATAAAACATTTGGCATAGATGACCTATTTGTTGGAGAATTCGGCACACACATAATGATGATGTTTGTTGCTCTTAACACTTATGTTGCATTGAATATTACATAGCTTTCATGTGTGCTAAGGTGAACATTAATTGTACATGCTTGCAATTGAAAAAATTGGACTTATGCCAGCCAATATTGTGATCAAATAGAGATGTGAAATTAATACATGAACAATTTTACATGACTCTGTGGATACACATCAATTTTTAATGTTTATTTGGCCTAAATTGCCTTGATTCACGTGAAGGCAACAACAACATGCAAAATTTTCAACCAATTAATTCTCAAAAAGTAATATTATTGTATTTTATCAGTTAAAAAACTTGCAACTTACTTATGGAAAAGCTTTGCATATTTCAATACACACAAAATAAAGACATTTGATTGGTTGAGAAGTCATGGTTTAATTAGAGGTTAGAGGAAAATGGTGCCTAGAGTATCCTTTCAGGACTAATAATGTTTAATTAATTGTATAATCAAACATAGATGTAGACAAATTACTCTTGGCTTTTTACAACGTTATTACTCTAATGAATGAATGTTTTCACTCTTGTTTCTCTTGTATGACCTATTCACATAAGTTTGAAAATAAATAAGGATTAGTTTGGTAATCTACGTTAGGGTTAGTTTTCCCTTTGATATTTTTCAAACACCCAAAAATGATTAAAGAATGATGAGTAGATCAAAATAATAGAATAAGTCACGCATGTATTTAATATGTGTTAGATGTGTGTATATCATCAAATGAACTAAATCACTTATCTTTTATAGATGATTGAATATAAACTTTGACAAAATTGGTACATGTGCTAGCCTCCAATGACTCCGAGCTAAAAGGGTGGATGGGTCTGCCCCAAAATAAGGGCGACACAATAAAATCTATTTAGATAAACTTGAGGCTAAAGTGAGGATTGCACAAAGATGTGTGAAAGAGAGATATTTTTTTTTCAAAGTTGTCACAATGCTTTAACAACACCTAATTTGGACCAACCACTTATGCATAGACAAACACACATAATACATGTAGAATAATGCTAAACGCCAAGGGGACATTTTTAGGTGTCTACATTTCCCCCTACATCGGGGTGTGTGCTTAGCCATAAAGTAGTTGGCATGGGCATTCACTTCAAAGTAGATAATATATAAAAAATAAATACATATATTATTATAAATTTGATTCTATGGATGAGTCTTTAAACCTATGAAACTTTAATTACCTTACCTGCACAAAGATGGGTGATTGGAAAAGAAAAGGGATTGATAAATGCAAAGTTAGTTATTAGCAAGATACATCCTTTACCCCTGATATGCAATGAAATTCCCATGGTTTGTCATATAATTGAAGGAGGAAGAAAAATGGACTGTAGTTGAAATCTCACGTGTCATCAAGAAACAAGCCCCCGCATCCAAATATAAATCTAAGTCACTGAATTATTGACTATTGGGAATTGAAGTTGAAACCATGTGTGTCATCTAGTAATAAGCCCTCTATTCTACATCATTGAGCATGATTAGTCACATACCTCTTTGCCCAAATATGTAATAGAAGTCCCATGGGTTCGACATATTATCGAAGAAAGCGTGACCATAATAAAATGATGAATAATATATATCCTCTTTTGAGATTTGGGATGAACCTATGAAGCTCACATCTCAAAATGAAATTACGTGTATCATTTAAACATGGCAAGCATGTTATCAAATAACAATGTATGCAAAGATAAAACATTTTAGGAACACATGCAAAGTCTATTTGGTCATGTTGGTGAGATTATTCATCTAATTATTGAACAAAAAAGTAAATTATGGAAGCTTATGGTTAGACCATGACATCAAATAGCGATAGACATTATTCTTGGTGTCGATTTTACTTCATGACATCTCATGAATAAGAACATAAATGTATAACCACAAGGAAAATATGTGTCTATTGAGATTTTATATTGTATTTGGTCTTAACAATGAATTTTAGGGAGTATATTTGATATATTGAACTAACCTTGATATAGATATATGTATATGTATGCAATATATTAATGAGAATTGAATCAAGCATCATTATCTATATTACACATTATCAGTGTTATTTTTATATATGCTTAATTAAGAAATGTATGTTAAACTAACCTAAGAGATATTTCCCCTAGATAACATCAGGATCATCTAAGACAATTTGTATGCAAGAAATTAAGATAGATCTACAACGTATCTTACTTAGTAAATCTAACATCAGATAAGGTAATCAACTAACATTTATTAGAATACTTTTTATATCAGGAGCATGATCAAATCGGATCCACTAAACCTAACTAAGGGAACACTTATCACACAACATTAAATGATAGGGTTCCAAAGCCTCTAGGATAATAATACTATGCAATAACCCTATGTAGGTATGAATCAAATAAATAAATTTGATCTAGTGCTATCAAAGCATATAACACAAAGGGAAATGGCTAAAAATAAATAAAATAATCAAGGGGTCATGGTAGGCAAATGGGGGCCTAGATCACTTAAGGTGGAAGATGGCAAGCAAATAAAACCCTATAGCTATACTAAGTTTAAATATATAGGTAATATAAGCACGGAGTTATACAAAAACTATTACCTTGTGCAATATCTATCTATCAAGGAAATAACAAAAGTTAGAGATATATACCTTTTGAGCGAACCTATCGAGTCTCAATCTCCCCTTGGACAATGGTGGTTTGCAAGAGATTGTTATGGCTTTGTAAGGATCACACTATATAAATAAGTTCTAGGTTAAAAGACTTATACTTTGCATCCAATACTTCTTACATGACATATTATCTTCCCTTCAATGCAAATTCCAAGCAATGGCTCCTTCAAATGTAGATGCAGCAGAAATGTGAGTTGTAATAATGTGAAAATGAATGTTCTTCTCTTGTTGGATTGATATGAAGGTTGTATTTATAACAATGCACAAGTCATAATCCTTTAATGTTTTTAGACAACAAAATCAGCTAACACGACCCTATTTTGGAAAAAGTTATCATTAGGCTGGCTTAGTTATGTAACATGTGGTAAAACTTTTGTAACAAGGTTGACCAAGCTGACTTAGTATGAAAATTGGGTTTTTGGTTAATTAAGATCTATTTAAAAGGACAATTACCCAGGGAATTGGATAAAGTAGGTTTATTTGCTTGGGGAGTTGGATAAGCGGGATTTGTAATGGTTTTAGGTATGATAGAGTTGTCCAACAATCTTGTGAAGCACCAATGGTCTACCCACCCCTTTATCAATGCACCCTTTAAGGAATACACACAAAGAAAATGAAACTCGTGTTAGGAATATAGAATGCAGATCAATAATAATGAAATAAATATAGAATTAAAATTCAAAAAACACAACAGAAAAGAGACACAGATTTAAAGTGGTTCACCTAATATGGGCTACATCCACACAAAAACTACTGGTCCTTCTTATTATTCAGTCCAACAAATGAAGGGAAAAACCTGCAATACATCCATTGTAATATCCTCTTCACTCTCACACTATTATGCCTTATTACAATGGCCTCATATCAAAAGAGGGTTACAAATCAGGGCAAAAATGCACTAACTTAATTTCTATTGTTAGATCTAAAATATAATAGTAAACGGTCTAGATTAACTACGAAATTACAATATTTTATAATGCATTGTTTGTAAATTTTTGCTTCAAGGGCACTGCCCCCCCTGGACCCCCATGACAAACCTAGTGGGGGGCGTTGCCCTCCCACACCCCCCTATCGGGAACTGGGCATTAAAATAAGATTAGGCTCCACCATCCAACAACTCGATAGGTACCTATAAGAAAAAAAGCATAAGTAAGTGATAATGTTTAAAAATATTATGTGTATACATAATTGAACTAAAAACTCATGACATGAGATAGAATTTATGTCAACATTTGGTGTTTGAACCCAAGTCTCAGGTAACTGATGTTTAGGGAAAAATACCCACTAGAGTTTCAGAAGCCAACAATGAGAGAGATTAGGCATTAGTGGGATACAAAGATACAACAATTTATTTAGCAAAAAATGAAGAGAACATAAACTATTGTAGATAAAGTTGAGGATGAATTATATCAACCAAAATGTAATCATGATTCCTCTTACCCTACTCCTCCCTACGATCATAGGTCTACTCTTCATATGTGATACCAAACATAGAGAGACCATATTGAGATATTTTCAACCTTCTTGCACCATGCTGGACCTTCCCATAGCCTACATGAACCTTGTAAGCAGTGTTGTGACCTTGGTCATTGTTTCTCTAACAAAACTTACATCCTAGGTCGCTCATTTTCTTGTTGTTCTATGGCCTAGGTCGTAAATTATCTATAATACATTCATTTCACTCTCAATCATTGCCAAACGGCTAGAAACAATCATTTTTTGGTGAGTCCAACCTTGGGCAACCCTATATCAATTGTAAACTTGCCTCACAACCCTTTTTTTCAATTATTCTACTTCTACTCTAATTTCTCCTCCCTCTCGAGATAAATTCACACTTTCACTTTTTATTTGGACTAAATTCACTATTTCTCCCACAATTGCTCATGCCTTCATTGTTTCTTGCTCTCGTGTTGCATCATTTGGCATTGCACTTGATTTATGCACTTGGATTGACTCTCACACCCTTTTCTTGCTCTCACCTCACTCTCTCCCCTAGACTATTATCATCAGATTGGACTAGAGCTCTTCTTATATCTTAGTCTTCCTCTAATCAGGATCAAACTTGGACTCTTGGTTGGTAGTTTCTTGCATTGTTCTTGAGCATGATTTGACGACACCTTGTTTGCAACGTGAAATCATTCTTTTAGCTTAGCGTAGTGTTATTGTTAGGGATAGAGATATAATGCTAGGGTTAGCTTCATTTTAAACAAGCATTTAGCATATATTCTATAAAGCTTGTGCATTTCCCTTTGAAAATGTTTTTCTTTTGAATCATTTTTACCCAAGGGCTAAATGTTTCTAAATCATTATTTCTTCTTATGATTGCTTAATTGTTTAGATATTTTTGCTTCCCTTTTTAAATCACATTGTTTCTTTCCTTCAGTTGTTTTCGTTATTATGGTTAGATAGTTAGAGATACCTTATTTTGTATTAAACTTGATCATGCTAGTCCAAACTTGGTTTTGTAAGTTCATCTTTGGCCTGGTGTAAGCTAACAAACTAGATAGCTACCTTAAACCTCTAGTGGCTTCCTATGTCTTTCATCCTAATAAGTGTTTGCTTCTTACCCCCTGTCAAACCCTAGTGGATCCTTTGGATTCTTGGAACTACATTCATGCACACTCGATGGGAGCTTATACAAGGTTTCATTATATTTTTTCCATTTAAAGCTCCCCTTGCCCATTTCTCATTGTTAGCTACAAGGCTTTATTTTTAGTTTTGTTTTAGCTCCTTCTCTGGTTATTTGATCTTGATTTGGTTTTGAATCCTCCTACCCACTGGTTATCTAGTAATTTTCCTCTTTTATTTATTTCTTGGTTGTTCTTGTTTCATTGCACCCATGACTAGTTTCCCACCCTTGGATGCCATTATCATTGCATTCAGGGGCAAGCCCCTGAGCTCACTCTTGAGTAAATTAAGATTATAATGGAATGCTAAATAGCTTCTAAGATCCAATATGCAATCATGCCCCAACCAGGTGGCCATGACCCTCTAATGTTCCATAAGGAATGATATTGGCAAGTTTAAAACTTATAGAATCACTCCCCTTTTCAACAATGTAAGTTTCATTTGTTTGAAGTTACCACTTCATGACTTTAGACTACTCCACATTCACCCACAAGGGATGAAAATGACCCCATTGCGTGCTTGAGGACCAATGAGCTACATGTGATCATCAATGATTGTCACAAATGACTTCACATGAATGTTGAGCACCATTATTCCCATAGGAGTGGGTGGTGTGTTACCTCTTGATACATAACCAACACCCATTCCCATTCAAGTGTTTTAGCTAGTACCCTGGTTGTTCTTGTTTCACTGCACCCATGACTAATTTCCCACCTTTGGGATGCCATTATCGTTGCATTCAAGGGCAATCCCCTGAGCTCGCTCTTGAGTAAATTGAGATTATAATATGATGATACATAGCTTCTAAGATCCAATATGCAACCATGCCCCAACCAGGTGACCATGACCCTATAATGTTTCATAAAGAATGATATTGGCAAGTTTGAAACCTATAGAATCACTCCCCTTTTCAAAAATCTAAGTTTTATTTGTTTGAGGTTACCACTTCATGACTTTATACTACTCCACATTCAGCCACAAGGGGTGAAAATGACCCCATTGCCTGCTTGAGGCCCAATGAGCTACATGTGATCATTAATGATTTTCATAAATAACTTCACATGAATGTTGAGAACCATTATTCCCATAGGAGTAGGTGGTGTGCTACCTCTTGAGACATAACCAACACCCATTCCCATTCAAGTGCCTTAGCTAGTACCCGTTTGAGTTCCCCACCCCCTTTTTGATAAGATACTCAATAACAGGAATCCTCAACCTTGCTCATCATTTGTATCATGCAGATCCTTCTCATCCATTAGTCCTTCATTTAGGGTCTTAAATGATTGCATTGATTTTGATTGCCATTTATGGGCCAGAGATCCATGGGATGTCTATCACAAACAACAACACCCCTGGGTGGGCCCTCATATTTCTAAGTTTGGATAAAACCATGTGGATTTGGGTCATCATGATTCATGACCCCTCCCATGGTTGCATTGTGATGCCTTATAATTCCCATGCAGAAAGATTCCTTTCCTATGGCCTTTCACCACCATCTGTTTGGGAGGATCGCTGTCATAGGCATCCCCACCTTGGGAATCACCTTGAAATTACCTCCAACATGGCCAAGGTTATGATGACCTTGTTATGCCTATTTTCTACACCCCTTATTTTTTTCAAAATCAATACTTGTTGCCATAGAGATGACCCTGTCATAAAATCTAAAACTATGTTGAGGACCCTGTTGATTGATAGTATTTTTTAGATGCATTTTTTATTATGAAATGATAATGATTAGTTAATGAATTCATATTTATGTTATAAGTGGTTTCAAAAAACATGGTGGACTAATGAATACAATATGCATATATAGTTATGAATGTGATCAGTTGTTTTGATGTTCAGTTCAGTTCAGTTTTGAGGTAGTTTCAGTGGGAAATGTACTTTCAATTTAGACAGATTTATAATGATTATTGGATTTTCATATATGATATGATGTGATTAATGGATCATAATAGATTATGGTGATATTGATGATTATTTCATTTGGAAAACACTTCGTTTAAAAAATCAATGCATTTGGTCTAAAAGACTATTTTAAGGATACAAAAAGTTTATGGCTCATCCCTGTTTGTTATTATGATATAATGGACATTTGAAGTATTAATATGTTTAAGTTGATTTAGTGATGTTGCCATTCTATTTTGTTTAGCTTGCAGTCTTATTCCTTTGATTATGTGACTTGATTGCTAAAGTACATGGTTTAAGATCAAAGTTACCTAATCAACATTCTAAGTCTTAGTCGTTTCAAGATTTGCACAAGTATTCAAATTCAATGAACATAACCCTCAAGGCATGTATACCATTATTTACATCTCATTGGGCATATATTTATATAATGATTGGTTATTAACCATAGACTTGTTCGTGGAACAAAATATTGATGACATGAGGTTTATTTGAAGTTAAAGTAATCTATACTTATATTTACTAGTTTTAAGATACTTAAATAATTAAAAGGGCCTATCATAATTTACATGGTATAACTTAAGACCACGATGCTAAAGGAATTGGTAATTACGAACTTATCAGGTCCATCACGAAGTTTGTATAGTTAACTAATTCTTAAGGCCCCTTGGATTGATTACGAAGTAAGCTCAAAGCATCTATTAATTTGTGAGCCAGAGATTGGTTGGCAAAGATGGACATCGAGGCAATGTGAGTTGGCATGAACATTAAATGTGAAGTTATGGCCTCAAATTTTTGAGATTGACACAAATATTTGGTGGTAATGGAATTTAATATGAAATGGTCCTTCCCTCGATCGATGAAAATTAACAGACATTTAATATGAAGGATTAGTTATCTCTAAGTTTGGTTAATTTGACAAATAACTTAGCGAAGTTGCTAAAGGTATGTTGGTGAATGTAAGCCAAATAATTTGGGTACGTCATTGAATTAATTACGGTGGTAAGTTGGCAAATAAAAGTGTTGATTTTTTTTTTTGTTATTGTTTCATTCTCGCAAGCTCTGATGCAAAAGAAGAGCCCTAGTTGAATAGTCTTTGAGGTTGTTATGAATATTAGGCAAGGAACTTTCAAAGTGCATAAACCAAGTATGTTCATTTGGCACAGAACAAAAATATAAGTTATCTGTTATATTTCTAGAAGCTTTGCAATATCATGAAGAAATTCATTGCTATGTTGTATGAACAAGGATACTTTTAATCTACATGGTTATTCTTGGGAGCTTGAAGTTGATTTTTAATGGTTTTTATGAAGAAATGTGGGCTATAATTCAAAGAAATCTTATGCATTTATCTTCATGTAGAAGGTTTGAGAAATTTGTTGTCTATATGATTAAGACGTTGATTATGCATAGATTTATGACTAAAAAATGGAGTTTAAGGTCTTCTAGTTGTCATTAGTATATATACAAAAGGGTTCATGTTTGTTTGTCCCCTGTCTGTTCAATACAATTTTTTTTGAGAAGTTGCTCAACATGCATGATAATCCTTTGATTTTGATATTTTTGGGTTTATAAAAGAATAAAATTTGTCTAGTTCGTAGCTGGGTTTTAAAGAATGGAGAAGTATAGACTGAGAAAATCATTTAAGTCTGAATGTACGAGATGTTTTGAGAGTTTCGATGATTTTCTTAAGCATATTTGAGGAATTTATTATCTGTATAGTTGGAAATAGTTCTGGAAGGAATGAATCTTGAGGTTTTATTGATTATAGTTGAGTGTTTTGGTGATATTTGAAATAACAACAAAAGGCTTTCCATGCCATTTATGTGATACATGAATCAATGGTTTTTCCTATAAGTTGATATTCTTGTTTTCAGCTTGGATATTTTGATGGATGACAGTTAAAAATGGTTATTGGTATCTTCATTGAGTTGGTTAGAATATGAGATTATGCACATTTCTTCTAAGTCTTTACTTTTCTAATTTGTTGAAGATTTTTAGAAAATGGGTTTTTCATAGAGGAAATATGAATAATTATATAGTCAACCATTTGCAAATGATATTATGAGAAATATTATTGATATATAGACAGATAGTTTGAAGGTTTCATTTGAAAATTATCTATTGAGATGATAGATACAATGAGGTTTTTGTTAGATTTGTATCTCAACATCAAAATTTATGGGTTTGTTTTGAGACTGGATATCAAAATAATAATTATTTGATTAAATTAGTTGCTTGAAAAATTGGATATTTATCTAAAGTTCATGTTTTGAAGCAAATTATATCAGTTTCAGATTTCATTTGATGTTTTCATTTGAAAGTAATGTGCTGGGATTTTTTCAATCAAATCATTTGTTAATGAATCAATGGGATATTGTGACAAACATTTTAGTTTACATTTTGAATTTTAGTGAAATATTTTATAACATTACGATATTGGTTGCAAACTTAAGTTGATTTTGATACAGTTAGATGAATTTTAGTCTATGATATTGTTTATTTTCAGTTTGTTGAGATGTAGCAGTTTTCAGTCTTATTTATTTTGGACATTTTTTGTTCTCCAATCTTAAAACTAATTGTTATATTTCAGATTGATCATAATGTTGGGGTGAGACCAACATGGTTCAACAAGAACTAATGATAATAGGGGATGGGGACAAAGTTCCAATAGAGATACTAACCAACCAAATCTTAACAAAGGTTTTCTTAGGGGTGATTTTTGTGCAAGAAACTTTGGCCCTAGATTCCATAGGGGAACAAGAATGTCCATGCACTTTGATGCTTCTAATCTTGAACTTTGAGATACCACAAGTAATTTGTCTACTAATCCAATAAATAAAGGATATAGAGGTAACAAATATTTATTTGGCCATAGGTTTGGATCTCAAACCCCTTTTTAAAGCAGTTTATCTCATGGTTTGGATCGTGACCCTCAACACTTGCCACTTCAGCCTCTTAATGTTGAAAGAATTGAGCCAATTGTTGATCTTTTGCTTGCAAATCAAGCCACACAACTTGAAATAAAGACTACCCTTGCTAAAAACTATAAGAATTTGGCCATCCTTTTGGATGTACCTTCTCCTTCCCATGTAAAACCTGCTAAAAAATGTAAAATATTGAGTCTAGTTGTTGCCCGTAGTGAGCCTATCTAAAGATATAAAAGGTTAAATTTGGGAATTTGAGGCTATGCTGGTAGAAAAAAGACAATGGACATTCCACCTTCCATTACAAAAAAGAGAACTGCAGAAAAGAGAGTTGAAGGTCAGTCAGAGTCTGATGCACCCATGGAGGTCAAGATGTTAGAAAAGATCAAGCTAGAGATTGATGATAATATGACTGATTCAGGAACAAGGTTGATGTTGTTTCTTACTCTAGAGATGGAGTATAATGTTTGTCTTCATGAATAAGATAAACATTTAATTGAAGTATTTAATGATTCAGATGATTATTGGTCATCTAGGGGATAGACTCTTTGTTTTATGATGAACTTTTTCATAATAGAGCTTGATACTTCAGTTTTCAGATCTTTAATATATTCTAATAGATTTTGAAAATGCATCAAATTTGAAATTTTGGTATATATACATGTTTAAGTTATTTGACATGCATTATGGATTAATATAAATAGAATTTAATGATTTTTGACTTATTTATTTTATGATTAAAATATATATTCTATTATATATTAATCAATGTGGGTCTCCACCTTTTGAGATTAGTACCCCGATCTATATTTAATAAACTTGATCAATTAAGACTTTTTAAGTCTTAATTAAACTTGTCCTTAATCAATAATTATTATAATTAATTGACTTTAAAAAAAAGTCAATTAGTTAACATAAATTAAAAACTAATTAAAGTTAGTTATAACTTATTTTCAACTAAGTTTGAAGGTATAAGAAAAGATCGAGGACTCATTTGGAGATAGAAGGACAATAAGTATTGAGGACTTAGATATATTTTTTGAAGTCAATCATTCGTCTTTCTTCTTTCTATGCAACTTCTTAGAGATAGTATAACTCTTGTAAATAGATTCAATGGTACTTTATCTGATAGTTGAGTAATAGCTTATGCAATATAGGTATATCTAGCTTTATTTATCATTTAATATTGATTATCTAAAGTTTGCTAAGCTTAACATCTTTTGATTATTATTATTTACAGTCTTATGCATAAATTCTAAATATTTAATCTAAATAATGATTAACATTTTGCAATTTTACGACATCTCATTGATCTATTTTGATTGTAAAGTTGTCATTTAAATTTGTGTAAAGAAAGAATGTTGGTTTTCTCAATAAATTTATATTTTTCTGCTAAGACAACTCTCCTTCAAGACTAACACACTTTATTGTAATCTATTTTGATTATAATTTTAATATAATTCTAACTTTAGCTTCATCTTTAATCTGGTTTTATTTATGTTTATGGTTACTCTCTTTTCTTTTAAGTTTAACTATGTTTCTATTTAGTTGTTTATTAGTTAATCTAATTATTGTTCTTTCTTTGGCTAGAAAACAATAGATTCTTTCTTTTATTTTGATATTTCTTAGTTTTGTTTATAGAGTTTTAGTTCTTTAGCGTTTAGTCTTAATCTTCTTTAGTCTCTAGATCTTTTACAAATTTTATTTAATAGTCTTTCTCTTTATTTTAGACTAATCTTTTAGTATTTCATAGTTTATTAGTTTTATTTCTGCTTTAGCTTAGTTTTAGTTTATTTGTTTTATCTTCCTCTTTTTAGTTCTCGTCTTATCTTGAGTTTGTTTCTTGATTAGATTAGGTTGTTTTAATCAAGCTTTAGTTGTTTTTTTAGTTTGTTGTTTTTTATTAGTTTAGTTGTTTGTTTTGTTTTAGTTGTTTGTTAGTTACTTGTTAGTCTCTCTCTCTTGCTTTTGTGATTGAATATATAGTCTTTTCTCTTATCTTAAATCTGTTTCTTATATTTTTGTTTTCTTTAGAGATAACTTAGAGAATATTTCAATAAGAAGCAAGACATTATTGAATTTATAAATATTTACTGAATCAGATTTATATTCTTTAAGAGATTACCTAAATCATAGGTTCTCTCTATCAGATAGAATAGATAACAAATTCTCATCTTAATTGATTCATGATTTATTAAAGTAGATTTCTGATTGTTATAATGGAATCAGTTGCATTTGATAACTTATTGATTATTTTCCAGAACATATAAAAAAATCCCTCGAATCTTTAGGATCTTTGTTGAACCTTTAAAATTCCACGATTAGGCTGGTATGATTCTATTTTGACTTTCATGATAGGCAAAAGCGTTGATTCAATGATGGTACAAATTTCATCGTCAACAAGTTTGGGGACTCCATTGGGGAGATTTGTTCATAAATTTGATTTATTTTAGATTTTGTTTTATTCTTGATAATGGTTCTTGAATGTCAACAAACTCCTATTATCCAACCTATAGTTGATGGTATTGATGATCAAGTTGATGTTGACTTTAATCTAACACGTTACACATGGTATAATCATCCTAAAAATCTTTGGCAAGTTATTCAGGTTATAAATGAAGAATTAAATATTATAGAATGTGAGATTGATTGGTATTCAAATCTTACATGTGAGACTCAACATGATATTCTAAATTCAAATAAAAGAATTTAGAAAGATAGAGCTAGAATTTTAGCTTCTAATCGTAGGCCTAAAACTCTTTTTCTTTATGATTCTTTTCCATTTAATGATTTTATTTTATTATTGAAATTATTGTTATAAATTTGCAATTAGATCAAGTGCATCAAGTTCAAAGTGATCAATCTATTCAAGTAGAAATTGCTAAAACTTTCAATGGAAGAAGAACAACCAGTAGTAGAGCGAAGACTAGAGGATCTGATTCATGAGTTACAAAACAACAGAGAACAAGATGATCTCATTGAAGAAGAAAATGAAGCAAAAGCTTAGGTAGAGCATCAAATAACTATAATATGATGGATTTTTGCTAATCCAATTAAGGTTAGAAACCGTTCCAGTAAGTTACCTTCTCTTAAGGGATAGAATATACGAAAGTTTTTTGGTGCTACTAGAGAATCTTGGGAAGATCACTTAGAAGCTTTTAGATTGGTTTGTGCTACTCTTGGAATAACTAATGGAAAAAATTGCTTAAGAGTTTCTACCCAAACATTAGAAGGAAAAATTTATCACGCATTTGTTAGTCTTCCTACTAAAATTATTGACCCTTAAAGAGATGTTGAAAATTTTGCTAGAGTTATCCTTTGAAAAAGCTAAAAAAGATTTTGATCTAGTCAATGATCTTATGAATTTTTCCATTGAGCTAGGTGAAACTATTTAGCATTTTATTTTTAGATTCATTAAATTGTGTCAAAAGATCCCTTTGGATCTCAGGACTTCTAAAAAGTTACCTAGACTTTTTTTTTGCAATGCTTTACCTTTAAAGTATAAAATGACTTTAGAAGATAAAGATATTACAGAATATAGTGACAATTTAAATTTTTGTATTGAATATAAAAAGAAGCTTAAATGAATTGGTTTTAAAGATAGGTCTTCTACAGGCTTAAATTTAGATAATTCAGAAATATTAAAGGTCATACAAAATCTAAGTAATGAGTTGTTCGTTTTAAAAAGATATCTCAATGATAAGCCTTCTTCATCAAATAAAAATAATAAAGAAGACAAAAAGAGATATCTTATGTATTACTGTAACATATGTGAACTAGATCATAATCCAAACACATTTCTTGTTATTCATAAATTCAAGAAATTTCTTTAAGAGAAGAATGAAATAATAAAAGATCTAACATGTAATATAAACACCCTTGATGATCCCTAAAAAAATGAGAATGTTTATGTTATAAATACTATAAATAAGAATTATAATTCTACTGAAAACAATAAAATAACAAATGATAAATCTTCTCCTAACGATAAAGGAAAAACAAATAAAGAAAAATAATCTCAAAATAATACTAATCATTCTAATGATAATGTTGAACAAAACAAATTTTTTACAACTATAGATAATAACAGTCAATATCAAAATTATATATCTAAGAATTTTATATAAACAGATGCTAAAACTTATAACATAATTGATGATTTATCGACAATTAACGTTGAATTCTCTTTGCTGCAAATAACTAGTCTTCTAGAATAGCTTGAAAAATTAATGAATTAGTAAAAAAATCCTAGAGCTAATGTAAGTTTATAAGAAGAAACCAATTTTGAACATATTTATGGTCAACATTTTGACCCTCCTACTGATTACATCCCTCATTTCTATGTCACAGTAAAGATTGCTAATAAGATAATTAATAATTGTATCTTAGATACAGGTGCCTCAAAAAATATTATGCCTAAGTCCATTACAGATCAATTAGGTGTATCTTATGAAGTAGATAGTAGGAAGCTTGCTAGATTTGATGCTAGACAAATAAGGATTTGTGGTAAGTTTCGTGACACAGTCATTAAAATTGCATAGAATGAACTGATTAGATGTATGACTAATGTTTAAATATTGGATATTTTTAGTAATTATACAATGTTGTTAGGAAGATATTGGTATAAAGTAACTAGAGCTTTTGTTGGGAAGGACATTACATAAGTTCTTATTAATAGTGCAATTATTTTTATTAAAAGAGAAGATTTTTTCGGTACACCTATTGAATCGCCTTCTTCTTATAATGTTTCTTACATTGAAACTGGGATTGGAGCTTATGAATTACTGAATTGAAATGAACAAAAAAATCAACCTAAATTTTTTTTGAAAAGAATATTTTATGGTCACTTTACTTTGATGGAACTTGCTCTCAACAAGATAATGGTGTTGGAATTTGTTTGACTACTCCTGTCTGTAAAATTTTTTGTTATGCTTTCAAATTGTCTTTAAAAAATACTAATAATACAACATAATTCAAAGTATTATGTTTGGGTTTAGAGAAGGCAATATAATTAAAAATTAAGCATTTAAAAGTTTTTGGAGATTCAAAGTTAGTTGTTAGACAAGTTCGTAAGATTTATAAGACTAATCAAACTCGTCTACACCATTACACACAAAAGATTTGGTCACTACTTGAACATTTCAAAGCTTCAACATTACACATATTCTTAGAGAATTTAACATTAGACCTAATAAGCTTATTTTTTACGCTTCTAATCCAACTTTAAGTGACATTGAACCTACTACTTATTTTTCATTTGCTAAATTTTTTCATCTTAAGATTCTTGATTTTAATGATAGTTGGCTTATTTTTAGTTGTGATGAACATGTAGATTCATTCATTAAATATAATCATTTTGATTATGATGACTATGTACTAAAATATGGGGATTATTTACAATTAAGTACTAACACGATGTCTACTAGTTTGGTAAGTTTAGAGTTTATGTTCATGCCCAATGATCAGCTTAAAATCTTTAGAACGAATGAATCATCAAGGAGAATCATAGGTGAGACTACTCCTATAAATTTATGAATTAAAGAGGATCCAAAATATGTTTATTTAAGAATTCAAGCGACTAAAAATGAGAAAGTTAAGTTCATTAAATTATTTAAAAAATTCATTGATGTTTTTGTCTGGTCATACAAAGATATTAAATGTTATGATATGAAAATTATTAAACATGACATACCTATTAACGCTGATATTAAATCTGTTAGATAGAAAATACGAAGAATCAACCATTTATTGGAAGACACCTTTTATAAAGCACTAGATAAGATGATTGACGTTGGTGTCATTTTTCTTGTAACATATTTTGAATAGGTAGCTAATATAGTTCCGATTAGAAAGAAAAATAGTGACATTAAATTATGTGTTGATTTTAGAGATCTAAATAAAGTTAGTGTAAAAGACAATTTTCCTCTACCAAGTGTTGACGTTGTGGATTACACCCTTGAAAGAAGACCGGGTTTCTCTCTTCCACGTGGCACAATGGAGACTCCCCTCTTGCTGTGGGTTTGGCAAAATTGAGGGGAGAATCTCTAGATAAGGGCTAGCTCCCTTTGATGCATCTCAGAGGTCTTTCACTACTACTACTAACAATGGGGGGGGTGAAAAGGGAGAAGGATATAACCAAAACAGAAACTAATATAAGTGGTGATGTACCAAACGATTTTGTTCTACTCAGTTATTCACACTTCAAATCAGAAGGGGAGAATATACACTTTATCTGGCAAAAAGACTAGACTGTAGGGGTATTTTAAAAGGGGGCTTAATGGAGACACAAGGAAAAGGAACTTACCACAAGTGTTGTAGAAAACACACTGTCTAATAACTACTCTTTTATCTCTGCGCTCTATATGAAGCACTTCCAGTTCACCTATAGAAATGGCTTTGGCTACACTAGGTATGTTGGTGTCAATATTATGAAAGCATCAAGCTAAAATGACTGAACATAGAACTAATACACATACACAATCAAAAGTATAACTAGTCAGATAGAGGTAAAACACATTCTTATTAATCAAAGGTGAAATTTGGTAGGGCTTCACCTTACGAAATGAGAGATATCTTCCTCAACTGAGAGGTTACAATATATAGCATGAAGGAAAAGACTTTGGCACTTTCTAGAACAAGCATCCCATGCTGCGTTGAACACCTAGGAAAGAGGAAATTTGCTCATGCTGGTGTCATCCTTATAGAAATGCCCTAAAATAACCATGTTGTAGATGTTGTAGGTCTTGACTTTGGTACTTAACATGTATTAAATATTACTGTGAAAGCATGGATCATATTAAATGTCACTGTGAAAGTATGGTTGCTATAATAACTTCTTCTGTCGATGCTTCTTTTGCCACCTGGGCTAATTTGATTCATGTCTATGCTTGGCTAGGTGCATCCTTTGTATTTTCCTGGCTCTTTGGCCCTCGGGGCTATCTTCTATATTTTATTGGCTCCTCAGGCCCCTTTCTTAGTGGGTCACTGAGTTTACTTCCAGCCTTGTGCCCTTGGAATTCCTTCGAGTTCACGAGATTGAAGTCCTTTTAGGTACTTACTTGAAAGAATTCTCTCTTTGGTCTCTTTTCAACAGTCGATGCATCCCATCCAAATTGACGTCTGCAAGCCTATCACTATTTGAAAACCAATGACTACTTCATCACCATAAAATTGACGTCTGTAGGTCTGTCATCATTTAAAAACCAATGGCTAATTCACCATGCTAAAAATTGATGTGCTCGAGCCCGTCATTAATTTAGTAATTCCTTCGGATTTATGTAATTGAGCCTTATCGAAGGGAGGGTATCCCTTCAAAAAATTAGAAAATGCCCCTTTTGGATCATTGCCTGCCCTCTGCAAGGGCACTTGTCCTTCAGAGCCTGTCGAAAGACTCGTATACTTTGAAATTGGCCCATTCCTTTATCGAAAGGCTTATGTAAATCAACTACCCAAAGCAAAAAAATCCTCTGGATCAACTTGAAACATCAACAAGGATCAATTCACTTGGCTTTTTATAGAACATGCTTATTATAAATGAAAAATGATAATTGCAGTAAGGTGAAGAAATTAGAGGCTAGCTAATTAGGACAGTAGAGAAGAAAGGGAGACCAATTGTTTAGCCTATAAGACCAAAAATGGTCAACAAATTTGGCAACTCATAGGGGGAGCATGCCTACTATGTTAAAGAAGACTGGTAGCCTCAAAGTCCATTGGGCATGGAGTCAGAATGTAGCTTGAGAAAGTTAGCAACAACCTTCTAAGGACCTATGAACCAACAAAGCTTTACCTCAAGCAACAAGAAAAAAAACAACACACAACAAGACAAAAACAATACACCTGTGCAAACAACACGTAGAGAAAACAAAGACAACCGAAAGCAAACTACTATGTACAACTAACTAGGTATATTTGCCTCCCTCCTAGATCAAAAAGAAAACCTATCAAGTCTCCATGGTAAGAAAACTTATGGTGCCAAACAAGTGACTGAATGGAATGGAGACTTGGTGACTTGCCCTTCTTGCCTGCCAACTTGATTGGCTTGTATCTGAGTGGATTAGGGTCAAACATGTCTCCAACATCTGTGTATTCACTTTGCCCTTTAAAACTTGATTCATGTTGACCCCTCATGCTGGTGCATTTTATCAAGAAATTGATGGCTGCTAGCTTATCACCATAAGCCTCATTTAGCTCATAGCCCCCTTGACATGCGTCATGGATTGACTTGTTTCTTTCTGCCTCATTGAAGAGCTTGTCAAACTGATCTTCTACCTCATCATGGCTTTCTTGAAGTAGGGTGTCTATTATGATATTTGAAATGAGATCACAAACCACTTACTTATCCCACATAACATCACCTTCTTGTTCAAGGCTCTCTTCTTTAAAGCTTTTATCAAGATGGATAGGCCTCTCCCTTTCTTGCTAAAAAACAAGAGGCCCTAGTTGTTCAAAGATCTACTCTTGATACTCCTCCAACTCGAGTCCCATGGCATGGTCATTCTCTTCATCAAAGCAACAAGGAAGTTCATCAAACAAGGGAGGAGAGAGCTCACCATCCTTACTTTCCTCATCATCTATTGTTGACAAATAAAGTTTTTCAACCTCTTCTTCATATTGCTAGAATATCCACATGTTTACATGACCTGTGTCTTCTCCATTGTTGATGATGTCTTCAAAGGGAGCATTCATGATGATCTCATCCTCATTGTCACTCATGATAACCTCTTGGTCAGTTACAAATTGGATCCTCTCTTCTTCACTTGCCTCTTTTAAAATAGGTCCCTCCTTGAGAAAGAATGGAGTGGAGGGTTGATGGACAAACTTATGTGGAAGAGGAGGCAATCCTTGAGCTAGAATCAAATGCTTTTATTCCTTCCATTTAGCCAACACTTAATCTACATTAGATGTGGCTTGATAGCTCTCTTGAAGGAGTGTAGATGGGGTGTGTTTAGACATGAAATTTGCCATTTGGTCTAAATCATCCATCACACCCTGGTTGAGGGATTTCATTATGTACTCCAACTCTGTAATTTGCCTGGCCATATTTTTTTGGGAGAGCCTTTCTTGGAGATCATGAGGATCACCATGAGTAGGGGCAGCTTCATCATTTCCAAGGCCCTGAGCTGGTTCGTGGTATTCCCTCCTCCAACTTGGAATCTTGACATCACGTTGAACGACTTGAGGTTGAGGAAGCCCAGGAAGAGACTGTTGATGCACAAGAAGAATTTCTTGAAGAGAGATGTGTTGGTTTTTGAAAGGCATAGGATGATTCCCTTTAAAGGAGTATTCACAGTCTAAGGAATTGAGAAGGGTCATTTCTATGGGAGGCTACTCTAATGCCCTTTGGTGTTGAAAAGCTAGGTGCAAGGGATTAAGAGCAGGAGTGGTTAATGCATCAGATGAGCTAGAGTGAGTAGGTGCTATTTGGTAGAAAGGATTTGGTGCACAAGAGGGGGCTTTCCTTAGAATAGAAGGGCAATTCTTTGGATTGGGAGAAGACACATAAGGTTGATTTCCTTGAATGAATGGAGTCTCCTATTTTGCTACTTCCTCCTTGATGGATTACAAGGCCTGAGCTTGCCTAAACAAGCACTCCTCTTTGTACATAAGCTCTTGTTGATATCTATTATGCTCATCCAATCTATTTATCTCCATCACTTGCTTCTCAAACTCCAACATTACTTCCTTTACACTAGGTGAAGGGCAACTAGGAGAGCCGCTTCAGGTGATTCCATGAACAACCCGAACTTGATCAAAGTTATATGAAGGAACACAAGGCCCATGCTGCTGAGCAATGGAATTATACATACCAAAATGTGATTTTTTTATGACACTAGGACTACTTAACCAGTTTATTTAACTCAGAGTCGCCATTGGTGTTGGTTGAAATGCCTATAGAGGTTGATTGGTTGAAGAACACACCAAAAAATCCTTCAACTCCTCAAATAAACGGTCTCACCGAGCATGCCAAAACTTGTTGACACTATGGATTGCACCCTTGAAAGAAGACTAGGCTTCTCTCTTCCATGCGGCACAATGGAGACTCCCCTCTTGCTGTAGGTTTGGCAAAATCGAGGGGAGAATCTATAGATAAGGGCTAGCTCCCTTTGATGCATCTCTGAGGTCTTTCACTACTACTACTAACAATGGGGGGGGTGAAAAGGGAGAAGGATATAACCAAAATAGAAACTAATCTAAGTGGTGATGCACCAAACAATTTTGATCTACTCAGCTATTCACAATTTAAACCAGAAGGGGTGAATATACAATTTATCTGGCAAAAAGACCAGACCGTAGGGGTATTTTAATAGGGGTCTTAATGGAGACACAAGAAAAAGGAACTTACCATATATGCTGTAGAAAACACACTATCTGATAACTACTCTTTTGTTTATGCACTCCAAATGAAACACCTCTAGTTAACTTGTAAAAATGTTTTTGGCTACACTAGGTATGTTGGCGTCAATCTTGTGAAAGCATCAAGCTAAAATGACTGAACACAGAGCTGATACACATACGCCCTCAAAAGCATAACCAGTCAAATAGAGGTAAAACACATTCTTATTGATCAAAGGTGAAACTCGACAGGCCTTCAACTTACAAAATGAGAGATATCTTCCTCAACTGAGAGGCTACAATATATAGCATGAAGGAAAAGACTTTGGTGCTTTTTAGAACAAGTGGCCCATGCTACGTTGAACACGTAGGAAAGAGGAAATTTGCTCATGCTAGTGTCATCCTTTTAGAAACACCCTAAAATAACCATGTTGTAGATGTCACAGGTCTTGACTTTGGTGCTGAACCGATATTAAATATCACTATGAAAGTATGGATTGTATTAAATTTCACTGCAAAAGCACGGGTTGCTGCAATAACTTCATGTGTCGATGCTTCTTTTGCCACCTGGGCTGATCTGATTCGTGTCTATACTTGGCTAGGCACATCTTTTGTATTTTCCTAGCTCTTTGGCCCTTGGGGCTATCTTCCATCTTTTACTGGCTCCTCAGGCTCATTTCTCAATGGGTTGTTGAGTTTACTTGCAGCCTTGTGCCCTTGGAATTCCTTCGGGTTCGTGAGATTGAAGTCATTTTGGGCACTTACCTGAAAGAATTATCTTTTTGGTCTCTTTTCAATGGCCGATGCATCCCATCCAAATTGACGTCTGTGAGCTTATCACTATTCAAAAACCAATGGCTACTTCATCATCATAAAATTAATGTATGCAGGCCTTTCATCGTTTGAAAACCAATGGCTAGTTTGCCATGCTAAAAATTGACGTGCTTAGGCCCATCATTACTTTGGTAATTCCTTCAGCTTGTTGTAATTGAACCTTCTAGAAGGGAAGGTATCCCTTCAAAAAATTGGAAAAGGCCCCTTTTTTGTCATTACATGCCCTCCGCAAGGGCACTTGTCTTTCGGAGCCTGCCAAAAGATTCGTATCCTTTGAAATTGGCCCATTCCTTTGCCGAAAAGCTTATGCAAATCAACTACCCAAAGCGAAAAAACCCTCCAGATCAACCTAAAACATAAACAAGGCTCAAGTCACTTGGATTTTTATAGAACATGCCTATTATAAAGGAAAAATGACAATTGCGGTAAGGAGAAGATGTTAGAGGTTGGCTAATGAGGACAGTAGGGAAGGAAGGGAGACTGATTTTTTGGCCTGAAGGACCAAAAATGGTCAACACCAAGCATAGATCAAATTTTATAGCAGGTTGTAAGAATTGAAATGATGTCTTTATTGGATGGATTTTTAGATTATAATCAGATTTTTGTGAATCCTAAAGATAGACATAAAACTACTTTCACCACACGTAGAGGTAATTTCACTTATAACAGGATGCCTTTCGGTCTAATAAATATAGGGGCTACTTTTTAAAGAGCTATGCATGTTGTTTTTGATGATTTAATACGCATAGTTATTCAAGTTTATTTAGATGATCTCACTGTTCATTGTAAAAAGAGGAAAAATATATTTAGACCATATTCATGAAGTATTCACAAGATGTAGAAAATTTGACATTTCTTTGAATTTAAAGAAACTAGTTTTTTATGTAACTAAAAGTAATTTGTTAGAACACATAATTTTAAAAGTTGGTATTTAAATTGACCCTGAACGTGTTAAAGCTATTAAGGAACTACCTTCTCCCAAGGATCAGTCTAGTTTTAGATCTTTCTTTGGTAAGATAAATTTTATTAGAAAATTCATTTTTGATTTTACTGACAAGTCTAATCCATTGCAATTGCTGCTTAAAAAAGATAAAACATATATTTGGGATGAAGGTGTTGAATTAGCTCTTAATTATGTTAAAAATACCATTGCAAGTGCTCTTGTTCTTCCTAAACTTGATTTGAAGAAAGCATTTATTCTTTATGTTAATGCCACTAAAAAATCTATAATAACTATAATAACCTAAGAATTTGAAAATAATAAAAAATACCAATCAAATATACAAATCAAGTTTTAAAAGATACATAAACTAGGTACCCCTTATTGAGAAATTCATTCTCTCTTTAGTTTCTTTTTTAATTAAACTTTGATATTTATTTATGAGAAACATAGTTTTTATGCGATCTAATGTACCTATTTTGTCTTACCCTTTAAAATAGTCAACCATTCAGGGAAGGCTTGCTAAGTGAATTTTACACATTCAAAAATTTGATATTGACTTTAAAACTTCTAAAACTATTAAAGATAATGAATTAACGAAATACTTAGCTAAAAATGTTGCCTTGGATATTAATGTCTTTGTTTTATCAGTTGATAAAAACTTAAATGTAAAACTACACTTAAAAACCATGAAGGTTGCTAAATTTTCTAAAAAATTTAAGTTTGGTTTTGAGATGAATGAATGAGAATGTTTATTAGCTGAAGATGACTGGTACCATGACTTAGTTTATTATTTTCAAAATCAATCTTATCTTAATAGCTTAGATAAGAAACAAAGGCATTCTTTAAGACTAAAAGCATTAATTTCTATTTGTTAGAATTTTTTTTGCTTTATCGTAATAGAGATGAAGTTTTGCTGAAACGTCTTACTCGTTATAAAACTCAAAAGGTTTTTAGGGGCTATCGTGAAAGAAATTATGGAGGATATTATGATGCAAAAACAATTGCATATAAGATTTTGAGAACATGTTATTATTGGTCTGCTTTTTTTCAGGATGATTATAATCTAGTTCGTTCTTTCATGTCTTGTCAATTATTTGTTGGAGAAGATAAATTACCTACAATGTCTTTGAATTTTGTTATTCTTGAAAAACCATTTACTAAGTGAGGTATTGATTTTATTTTAGATATTCACTCACCTTCATCTGTAGGCCATAGATATATTTTGACAACTATGAATTATTTCACTAAATAGCTTGAAGCCAAATCAGTTAAGAGCTCAGTAAGAGGTGAAGTGATTTCTTTCCTAGAAAATTAGATTTTTATAGATTCAGAGTTCTATACGAGATTATTTCAGATAATGGATTTCAGTTTATTTGAAATGAATTTCTAGAATTTTAAGCAAAATACTCTATTATTTCTAGTCATTCATCTAAGTACTATCTGCAAGGAAATGGACAGGTTGAGTCTACAAATAAAAATATGATTTCTATAAAAATCTGGTGATATTTGAAATAATGATGAAAGACTCTAAATGTCATTTCTGTGATGTATGATTCGATGGTTTTTCCTATAAGTTGATATTCTTGTTTTCAGCTTGGATGTTTTGATGGATGACAGTTAAAAAAGGTTATTGGTATCCTCATTGAGTTAGTAGAAATATGAGATTATGGACATTTCTTTTATCTGAGTCTTTATTTTTCTCATTTGTTGAATATTTTTAAAATATGGGGTTTTCATAGAGGAAATAGAAGTAATTATATAGTCAGCGATTTGTAAATGATATTTTGAGAAAATTTATTGATATATAAATGGATAGTTTGAAGGTTTCATTTGTAAAATGTTAGTTGAGATGATAGCTACGATGATGTTTTTATTAGATTTGTATCTCAACATCAAAATTTATGGGTTTATTTTGATAGCGGATATCAAAATAATAATTATTGGATTAAATCAATTGCTTGACAAATTGGATATTTATCTAAAATTTAGGTTTTGAAGCAAATTATATTAGGTTCAGATTTCTTTTGATGTTTTCATTTTAAAGTAGTGTTGGGATTTTTTAGTTAAATCATTTGTTGATGAATCAGTGGGATATTATGACAAACATTTTGGTTTCACATTTGGAATTTTAGTGAAATATTTTATGACATTGCGATATTGGTTGCAAACTTCAGTTGATTTTGATACAGTTCGATGAATTTCAATTTATGATACGGTTCAGTTTCAGTTTGTTGAGTAATAGTTTTCAATCTTTTTTTTTTCGATATTTTTTGTTCCCCAATCTTAAAATTAATTTTTATATTTTAGATTGATCATAATGTTAGGATGGGACCAACCTAGTTCAACAAGAGGTCATAATAAAAGGGGATGGGGACAAAGTTCCAATAGTGATACTAACCAACCAAACCCTAACAAAGGTTTTCTTAAGGGTGGTTTCTGTGCAAGAAACTTTAGCCCTAGATTCCATAGGGGAACAAAAATGTCCATACACTTTGATGCTTTTGATTTTGAATTTTGAGATATCATAATTAATTTTTTTGCTAATCTAGTAACCAGAGGATATAGAGGTAACATAGATTTATTTGGACATAGGTTTGGAGCCTGAAGCCCTTTGCAAAATAGTTCATCTTACGATTTGGATCATGACCCTCAACACTTGTCATTTTAGCCTCCTAATTTTGAAGGAATTGATCCAACTGTCAATTCTTTGCCTGGAAATCAATCCACACAGCTTGAAATAGAGATTAATCAAGCTAAAAACTATAAGAATGTGGCCATCCCTTTAGATGTACCTTCTCCTTCCCATGTAGAACCCACTGGAAAATGTAAAAGGTTGAGTCTAGCTGCTAGCCATAGTAAGCATGTGTTAAGATCTAAAAGGTTGAATTTGGGAATATGTGGCTATGTTGGTAAAATATGGACATTGTACCTTCCAATATAGAAAAGAGAACTATAAAAAAGAGAGTTGAAAGTCAGTTAGAGCCTGATACACCCATGGAGGTTAGAATGTTAACAAAGATCAAGCTAGAAATTGATGATAGTACGACTGATTCAAGAATAAGGTTGGTGTCATTTCCTGCTATAGAGATGGAGTATAATGTTTGTCTTCATGAACAAGACAAATATGTAATTGAAGTACTTTCTGATTTGGATGATTTTTGGTCATCCAAGGGATAGACTTTTTATTTAATGCTAAACTTTTTCATGATAAAGCTTGATACTTCAGTTTGATAATTTACTTTTTAGATCTTTGATATATTCTTATAAATTTTGAAAATGTAACAGATTTAGAATTTATATATATGTGTGTGTGTGTGTGTGCTTAAGTTATTTGACATGCATTATATATTAATATAAATATAATTTATTGATGTTCAACTTATTTTATGATTAAAATATATATTATATTATATTATTAATTAATGTGGGTCCCCATTTGAGTGCGATGGATGAAGGCAAGCAGGAGGGCGCGACAGGGCAGAAGGCAGGGCACAGCTACAGGGAAGCGCTTGGACTACAGCAGGCATCCCAGGGAGCACGGAGCAGTGGGAAGGCTCCACTTTTACAAGGTTTAGGTTCTTTTGCTGCTCTTCAACAACCAAGTATGTGCATCCCCAAAGTCAATGACTGTCTTGAAAGATGCAAGGAAAGGCCCAAGCTGGCCATACCAATGGAAATGATTGTTGAAGACATTGAATACTATTCTAATCACTCCTTATACTACAAGTTTCTGGGGCTTAGGACATCACTATTATTCCTGGAAGCATGGGCTCAGAGGACGTAGGCACCGAAAGGAGATATGGATATTACATTACTGGCCAGTAGCTATTTCATGGTCACTTTTACCTGTATTACAGACTGTCAATGAGTTTTTGCTGGAGGTCCTTACTTCTATAATCAAGTGGGACTGTTTATCAAGGCTTGGCATGCCGATTTCATACCTTCAGAGGAACTACCAAACCGTGTCCCGGTGTGGGTGCGTCTGCCCCACTTTTCGATGAAATGCTATCGAGAAGACACTCTCTAATTGCTTGCATCCTTGCTGGGAAGGCCAGTAGGTTCCTCAATGTCACTCCTGGGGAAAAAGGTAATGACTTATGTCTGCATTTGTGTGGAAATTGATCTTAGTAAGCCATTACCAGATGCTGTTGAAATGAGTGCGAGCCCTTTTTCATGGGTACAACAGCTGGATTATGAAACCCTCCCTTTCCGCTATCGTCTATGTCATGCTTATGGGCATTTGTAGCGATGGTGTCCCACCTCAAAATCTACTGCAACTCAGCTAGCTCAATCTACTTGCACTCCTTCTGGTACTGACAAGGAAAGGGGTCCGATTCCAGGTGAGATGCCTGAAACTGATGGTTTAATGCTGGTTAAAGGCTGATATAGAAATAAAGGCCAAAAATAGTCCTCGAAAAAAAGACAATTAGATGACTCGCTCAATAGATTTGAAATATTGGATGACCTTAATCAGTAGGAGGTGAATCTTGGGTTGACAATTTTTGACCAGGGGATTGAGGGACTAGCTCAGGAGACTAATGCTTCAGGGGCTTTAACAGAAACACAGGATGCTGGAGATTGTCATAGCTGCTAATTTTGGAAGGAATGACTTCCTCAGTTTCTCCCCTTAAAGAAGAAAGAAATATGCCCCTTACCGGGAAAACTGGGGACTTAGGGGCAACAAGAAGCAGTAAATCTTTTCCTCATCTTGGACTTCTCCAAAAAGACCTTAAGAAAGGAGGGGGAGAGAAAGGAAAGCCTGGTAGAAAAAAGGACCAGGAAAAGATCAAGCTAATGGGAGAGACTTTGGTGGAGTTGGGGTCAGTAAAGACTCTAGATGCACACTTTTTGAGCTCTCTAAAATGATCATAATATCTTGGAATGTAAGGGGTTTGAATAACAGCCCCAGACAAAATGTTGTTCACAACCTGATTAAAATTCATAAGCTGGATGTCTTTTTCTTGCAGGAGACTAAGCTTTCAGTTGAAGACATGTCCAGACTTGCGCCCAAGTTGTGGTGGCAAGGAGAATGTCAATGCATTGGCGCTACCGGATACTCAGGAGGACTAGCTTATCTATGGAACCTATGAAAGATTGGCCTCATAGGCTGGCTGTCGTCTAAGTACTCCATGACTATGATTGCTTCTAGCTTTGAGATGGGGGAAGTCATTCTCTTCTCCAATATCTATGCTCCCAATGATTGGCAGGGTAAAAACTCCTTATGGGGCCACATAAGTTTTGTTCGTAGCCAGGCCCCCTTCCACCTTGGATAATGGCAGGGGATTTTAACGCTATTCTTAATTTGACTGAAAAGAGTGGTGGCACGTCAAGGCTGGACCCATCTGCTTTGCTAATGTGCAACTACATTGAAATCTTTAATTTAATTGACGTCAGGCCCAATAATGGACAGTTTACTTGGAACAACCATAGGAGTGGGAAACATTGCATTACTGAGAGACTTGACCGTTTTCTGGTCTCAGCTTTTTGGGTTGGAGGTATGTAGTCTATGAGGTCTAAAATTTTGGACTAGAGAGGATCGAACCATTAGCCCATCAAGCTTAATAGTGTCTCTCAGTATCACCCACGTTCTTCTTCCTTTAGATTTCAACTCATATGGCTGCGGGATCAATCTCTACATGAGTGTGTTGCTAATTGGTGGCATTGGGGCAGGCCTGCCCATGGTACGATGATGTATATTTTTGCCAAAACACTATAATATGTGAAGTACAAGCTTAAGTGGTGGAATCACCAAAGTTTTGGGAACATTTTCCATGCTAAGGCTGCTGCACAAACCAAGCTTGATGGTATCACGAGAATAATAAGGGAAGAAGGACTGACTAAAGAATTACTGCAAGAAGAAACACAAGCTACAAGAGGAATGCGAGCTACGGGAGGAAATTTTTTGAAAGCAGAAAGCTCAGGTCGAATGGCTCCAGGAGGGGGATAAAAATACATCCTTTTTCTTCAATTCATCTAAAGCCAGGAAACATGGCAATTATATTTTGGCCCTGGGCAATGAAAGAGGTGAGCGACTTAACTCCTTTCTAGCAATTTCAGAGGAGGTAGTGTAGTACTTCTCTACTCTATTCAGAGAAGATGCTAACAGGGAATCTCTGGAAGAAGATCAGGTTCTCTTCTACATTCCATCGTTGATGATGCATGAAATGAATGAAAATTTAATGAAACCAATCACACTTGGAGAGCTTAAGGAAACCACTGTTCAGATGAAAAAAGGGAAAGCGGCTGGTCCTGACGGCTTCCCAGCTGAAATCTACCAAGAATTTTGGGATATCATCAAACTTGACATTTTAGCTGTTGTCCAAGAATCTCAGCAGAATAAGCAAATGCTTAAGGCTACAAATGCGACCTATCTTGCTTTCATACCCAAATGCGAAGGTGCTGATAGGCTAAGTCAATTCTGCCCTATATCCCTTTACAATGTGGTTTACAAAATTATAACTAAAATAATTGTAGATAGGTTAAAAAGAGGGCTGAGTGCTGTGATCTCAGAAGAGCAGAGTGGTTTTGTGGAAGGCAAGCAAATCTTGGACGGTATCATTATTACTGTTGAGTCCATTCACTCCATGGCTAGCTCAAAAGATAAGGCGATGTTCATTAAAATTGGACATGGCAAAAGCCTTTGATAGGGTCAGATGGTCATTCCTACGGAAGGTTCTCTGTGCTTTTGGCTTTGCAGACGAATGGAGTCAATGGGTCATGAGCTACATTTCCTTGGCTTCCTTCTCAGTGCTTATCAATGGAGAACACACAGAGATTTTTGGTGCTATAAGAGGGCTGCAACAAGGTGATCCTCTATTGTTGTACCTTTTTCTTCTCCTTGCTGAAGGTTTGGGGCGATTGATCAGTAGGAACAGAGAGGAAGGACATATCCAAGGATGGCGATGGGGAGGGAAATTGCCAACACAATATCACCTGCAATTTGCTGATGACATTGCCCTTATGGGCATGGCCACAATGACTGAAGCTGCTAATTTATGTAGGGGGTTAGATGTTTATCTAATGGCCTCAAGACAAAAGTTCAATGAAGATAAGTCATCCATCTTCTTTTTCAATACTCTGGGCCCTATTTAGCAGCGGATCGCGAGGACTTTGCATTTTCAGATTGGGACTCCCCCCTTGATTTACTTGGGTATCCCTATCTCAGTTGGCCGTACATCCAAAGAATCTTGGCAGACTATTTTGGAGAAATTTTGGGTGAAAGTGAATCATTAGACACATAGGTGGTTATCCTTTGCAGGCTGGGTTCAACTTATCCAATATGTGGTGCAGGCTTTACCCGTTTATAGGTGTATGCTCTAGGTTGCCCTGATGGGATTCGTTAAGGAGTTTGATTCGGTTGCCAGACAATTCTTATGGGTTGGTAGTTTAAACTCCACTAAATGGAGCCTTATTAGATGGGAGATTGTCTGCAGCCCCAAACAATATGGCGGGCTCAATCTGAGGCAGACGGACTTAAATGGTATTGCTTTGGCAGCCAAACTTTATTGGTGATGGTGCACCGAACAAGACAAAGCTTGGGCTAGAATTCTCTCACAGAAGTACTACTCTGAAACCATTCAGAGGGGCATTCCTTTGCTATCCGCTTATTGGGAAAGGTTCGGCAATATGGGGTACTCTCAAAAAAGGGGCTGCTCTCATCAAGAATGGCTTATTTTGGATTTGTAAACAGGGATCCAAGGCTCCCTTTTGGTTTGACTCTTGGGATGAATATCCTCCCATCATTTTTCATTTTAGAAATTTGTTAAACCTTTGTCAGAGATTCCTTGATGCTGGCTGGTCTCAGGTGAGTGACTTCAAAGTTTACATTACACAAGGACAGGTGGAGGTAGCTCGCTGGAAAGCTCCCGAAACTTGGCCTATTAATGGGATGCAGGAGGAGAATGAGGAGCTATTGAGCATCCTTTCCAGGCATCACAGTAGTCCTCTTCAGGAGGAGAATGAGCTAGTTTGGTCTCCCAATCCCAAGGGAGCTTACACAATTTCATCTAGATATCAGGCTTCACTTCTTCAGAGATTGGGCATGGGGGAAGTGCATTGGTGGAGACAGGTCTAGAACATTTTCACATGGACTAAATGCAACTATTTTGCTTGGATGTTGGCTTGGAACAGGTGCTTCACTTGGGACAATCTCCAAAAGAGAGGTTTCTAAGGCCCTTTAGTATGTGTTATGTGCGGAGCGGCCGAGGAGGATTCATCACACTTTTTTTTGCAATGCCCCTTTGCCTTGCAACTCTAGCATTATTGGTGGGATGTTTGGCAGTGCCCATATCTTCATGCTCAATATGTGGTCAATTTCTAGAATGGATTGGAAGATCCCCCCTCAGGGATGCCCTTCTTGCAAGACATATGGCTGGGCGGCCCCATTTGTCTATTCTGGCAGATCTGGGTTGAGCGGAATAGGCAAATTTTTTGGGGGGTAAGGGTCATGGTGCAACAACTATGGCAGAAAGTGATGGGGATGATCCAGGAAACTGTCTAAGCAAAGAGCGTGATCTACCTTCCTTTGAGCAAATAGGACGCTCAAGTGGTGGAGCGACTTGGATTCCAGCAGTTAACTGGTAAGTCTGTGTGTGTCAAGAGGAGCAAGCAGGTTAAGGAGCAAATTCTCAGGACTAATCAGTGGCAATGCCCCCTAGTGGGATTCTCAAGATCAATACAGATGGTTCCTCTAGAGGTAATTTGGGACCCGTAGGTACTTGAGGGATAGGAAGGGATTCTGAAGGTACCATGATTTTCCTTTTTGTTGTTCCTGAGGGGCTGCAAACCATTAACATGATGGAAGGTCAGGCCATTATTTATGCCTTTGAGAAGGCCCAAGCATTAGGTTGGCGTAAGATTATCTGCAAATCAGACTCTCAAGTCTTGATAAACTGCTCATCAAGAGGAAAGTGGTGGATATCAATTGGCAACTATCTCTAATTGTGTAACAGATTTTGTGAATTTGCTCGCTTATGGATAGCGTTACTTTTGCTCATATTCCACATGAATGGAACAGGGAAGTAGATTTTTTGGCTAAATAGGTGTCTGACCATTTAGATGGAAGCATTGAGGATTGGGGGTCTATACCCCTGTCGTTGCATTCTGATTTGGAAAGAATTCTAGAGGCTGATAGGGAGGTTCATAATATTGTCTAATTGGGCGTGTGCCTAGTTTTTTAGTTTATGCTGCTTTCTTATGGGGGTTTCTGCCCCCCGTTCTTCTTGTAATGCTCTTTTCTTATTAATGTTGTTTTTACCCCTTTTTATTATTTAAAATAAATAAATAAATAAATAAATAAATGTGGGTCCCCACTTGTTGAGATTAGTACCCCCGATCTATATTTAATAAACTTGATCAATTAAGACTTTTTATGTCTTAATTAAACTTGTCCTTAACCAATGATTGTTATAACTAATTTTTTTTTTTAAAGGTCAATTAGTTAACACAAACTAATTACTAACTAAAGTTCGTTATAACTTATTTGCAACTAAGTTTGAAGATATAACAAAAGATCAATGACTCATTTGAAGATAGAAGAACAACATGTATTGAGGACTTAGATATATTTCCTGAAATCAATCATTCATCTTTCTTCTTTCTATGCAACTTCTCTAAGATAATACAACTCTTGTAGATAGATCTAATGGTACTTTATTTGACGGTTGAGTAATTGCTTGTGAAACATAGGTATATCTAGCTTTATTTATCATATAATACTGATTATCTAAAGTTTGCTAAGCTTAACATCCTTTGATGATTATTATTTGCAGTCTTATGCACAGATTCCAAGTATTCAACCTGAATAATAATGAACATTTCTCTATTTTACGACATCTCATTGATGTATTTTGATTGTAAAGTTGTCATTCAAGTCATTGTAAAGGAATAATGTTGGTTTTCTCAATAAAATTATTTTTTTCTACTAAGACGACTCTACTTCAAAACTCACAGACTTTATTGTAATCTATTTTGATTTTGATTTCAATATAATTCTTACTTTAGATTTATATTTAATCTGGGTTTATTTCTATTTATGGTTACTCTCTTTTCTTTTATGTTTAGCTACATTTTTGTTTAGTTGTTTATTAGTTACTTAATCTAATTAATGTTCTTTCTTTGGTTAGAAAATAATAGATTATTTATTTTATTTTTATCTTTATTAGTTTTGTTTATAGAGTTTTAGTTCTTTAGTGTTTAGTCTTAATTTTATTTAGTCTAACACTAGCTCAATGATCGGTGTGCTCCATTCCCCATGATCTTAAGAAGCTTTAAAGCCTATAAAAGGAAGTTGAGTTTAGTTGAAGAAAGAGGTTGAACTGAGTACTAAAGCTATAGTAAATCGATATTAGATAGTTGCCATTAGAATATAGAAGTAGTTCAGGATGCTTTTGAAGCTCCCCTTCATAATGCCCAAGCTACCCTGTGAGCTTCTAGGCCTGTAATAGCTTAAGTCAAGCTTATACTCATTTGTGTTGATGTATTAGTATTGTTGATTACCTTATTTAATGAATAATGGTTTGCATGAATGGCTAATTGACTAAATTGTTTTAAGTCTTAAAATTTATATTGAGCTCTCACAACCTTCCAACCTGACTTATTCACGATCGACCTATAGCTAGCAAATAACGTTGTGTCCATGCTGAGAAATATGAAATTATGGTTAAGACCTTATGCTTAGAATGATACCCATGGCTAAGCACAAGACCATGCCTAAGTCCCCTAACTAGATAACTAGTTGGCCCTCAAGTGCCTGAATTCCATTGAGCCTATGAAGCCCAAGGTTTGCGCCTATAAATACACAACCATGGTTGTGATAACCTAAGACCTCAAAGAATAGAGTTGTGCCATGACACAACTAGCCTAATACAGACCCTAGTCCCTTCTCTACTGCACTTTAGGTGAGAACATAAGGCTTGCACCTTATATATATTGATGCCAACATAATCAAGTGCTATATGTTGAGTGTCAAAGGAATAATCTAAGCATGTCCCCTTCTATAACAAGCCTAGATTTGACCTAGATGGCTAAGTAAGTGTGTGATAAGGCCCATGATCGAAATGTTTAATTTTCTACAACATTTTGGTTCCATTACTGGGACTTATTGAATTTTGTTATTGCAATGGTGTACCAAGATATTGCTTTGACTCTTCCTTGAGAACATTGAGCATTGGATGGAATGAGTGAAAGACAACTTTATGTTGAGGCATTTGACTTGTAGAGGGTAGAACCCAAGGAAGTGGGTATAGAACCATTTGAATGATGCCCCATATGAGTTTTTCTTTTGCAAATTGCTGAAGCGAGTGTATTACTAGTTAGTTGCTTATGTGATTCATAAAAGCCAAAACTATGGATAGTGCCACAAGTGGATAATAGAGAACCTACAGAGGCTTGAGAAATTAGATGCCACTTGGATTAGAGCCATAGACAAATGATGGCAAGGGGCACTAAACACCTACATGTTTGAGTTTATGATATCAATATACTCTTGCTTTGAAGAAGTAGTGTACTAGTTCTTACACGCTCTCAAAGGTGCATTTATGAAAGAACTCAACACGAAACTCAAGAAGCCCATGGTAGATGATGAATTTGAAACAATAAGGATGAAAGGCTAAAGTCCTTTGATGTATGACCAGTACAATGGGGAAGAAGGGAATGTGTAGGTGAGGTGCAATGGAAGGAGACAACAAATTGACAATCGAGAGCTCACAAGATAGACTTATAACAAGAGGAAGGACAGACTGATAGATGATATGGAACCTAAAAGTGTCGAGAAGACTCATAACAAGTGGGAAGGGCATGGGGAAGGATCTATTGAATGGTAGTCACACCTAAAGGAAGGATCCCTTGAAGCCTTGGAACAAGCTCCACAATTGATAGGTGAATGCTTGGGGTCCCTTCAAAACTTGACCATTGGAGATGCGCTAGATGCACATACCCCTTTTAACTTGTGGTACAATCTCATGCATCATATTACCCAAAGCAAAATAGAAGATTGACAATTGAACTCATTATTGACATAGACTTTAATCATTTTACAAATTTGGACCAGAAATTTGTGATTGAACAAGTTATCCCATATGAGGAGGTAAGTGAAGATACCTCTAGAATTTGAGGTGCTAGCTTGATTAGATAGAACATGAGCACAAACACCCTAATTCAACCAATGTCAGCTGCCTAGCATAGGAAATAACTTGTAGGAAGATAGCCCAATGCCAATAGTTGGTAGTACGATGCCATCATCTTCTACGATGATAGCAATAACCATCAAACCAACATCTAACTTAGTGGTTGGAGGCCTTGGAGGACCAATGTCAGGATAAGCACCAAGAAAACAAGCACCTCAGGCACTGACTGCTTCCTAGCCCCAAATTTATTATGAAATGGTCATGTGCTTACCAAAGTATTGAGGCATGGAAAACATTGTAGAGCATGTGCTCAAATTTGAGTTATAATGGCATGCTCATAGAATAACCTAGTTTGAACATAAGGCAACCTAGTTCATGATAACTTTACTTGATCATGCCCATACTTAGTATAGGAATTTTGATCTTCACCAAGCTATGGTTGATTATGACAGCCTAAAGGGAGCCTTCTTGAAGGAGTTTGATATACTTGAGTTTGAGCAGCAAAGTATTGACATACTCAAAGAGATCAACTAGGGGTTATTAGAGAGTGTGTGCTTGTACGATGTTAGATTCAAGATGCTCCTTGCCAAATTACCTTGTGACATTCACCCCTCCTAACATGCAAAATAGTTCATTGGAGGACTAATAGTGTCTTTCAGAAGGATGTTATCCATGAAAACATTCACAGACATTTGAGAAGTGCTTGAAGCTGTGCTCAGGGCTAAGGTAGTTGGGAGCACCAATACAAGCATTAGCCTATTCATGGAAGTATAAATTGCATCTATGGCCTCCTAACTATAAAAGGCGGCTGTTAGTTCATCACAAGATGATTAAAATGGGTTATGGTGCATCAAGTACAAGATAGAGGGGTATAATAAAAATATTTTCCCTTAGAGGAATGTGCACAAATTGCTTCTCAGCTGTGAGGTTTGTCACGAGGTGCATGATGTTTACAACTACTCCCTATTATAATGTACCAATCAGGTCAGCACAAACATATACTATAAGTTATGTGACACCTACACTCATAACACAACTAACTATCGAGTAATTGATGAAATGCACTAGAACTTAGAGAGAGGCACACGACAGGCAACTACAACAACCGAAGGGTAGGTGAACTAGGGAAATGAGGGTTATGGCCAATAAAATGTTGGATATGGGAACCAAAGAGTTGCTAAAGGGTAAGGTGGAAGATGTGATGGAGAAATATTCCCACCATGATTATGCGAAAGTGTTGGTCAATTAAACACGATCAATGTGACTACCCAATGCATCTAATATGCAGGTATTATCGAAGGTCGCATGCAGTCAAAGAGTGCCCCAAATTGTACACAAAGCTAACTAAAGGCAAAATGGGCACTAATAGGGGTGTAGGTGTGATCAAAAATGAGACTAAAGATATGAAATGGGATCCAAAGGCACAACCAACATCCACAAATCCAATCAAGATGTAGGCAACCACATGGAGTGGGTTCACCACTCAGCCACCGACTATGCCAACATAAGAGCTATGCCTGGAATATGGTGAACCAAGTCACACCGAATGAATCACACAACATGATCAAAAAGCTATGCCCTACCCTGACCTGACATGTTAAAAGGATGTCCTATAATAAGCCATGAGCACAATACAAAATTTGTAAGGAGAACTCCAGCTGGATAGAGATCTAGAAGCGTAGGCTACCACCTCATGTAAAAAGTAAGATAGCTAGGAGGTTGACGTACAAGAGCTGACAGAGATCTTATCCCTCTTATAAATGGATGGGATATTCCACCTACTAAAAAATTGCTCTTAGAGCATGCAGGGAGAAATCCAAGTGAAGTTGTCGAGTCCCACATAATTAAATTTGTTGCATTGTATATGGAGCGGGCACATGAAGTAAGGCATAATTAGAATGTAGGGTATGACCAAGAGTTACTCATAAATTCCATAATTGATGGATGGTCCATCTACGAGGTTCTAATTAACACCAATACAGAGGTCAATAATCTAATAAAGAATGCATGGGAGAAGATGGGTAGGGCAGCCTTGAGGCCTTCTCCCCATGTGTTTTTCATGGCTAACAAAACCCAAGCACAGTCGATCAAAATTCTGTAGAGCACCATTGTAGATATTATGGGCACCGAATTCCATGCTAACTTCAAGGTTATTGAGTTGGATAAATAGGATAACTACCTAGTGCTTCTAGGAAGGCCTTCATACTTTGCCAATAATGCAGATATACACTTCAAGAAGTGATACATGACCTTTGAAAATGGCAAGGAAAGGGTAGTAATCCCCATTTTAAATGATCAAGGACCCCCTATATCAATAGTATTGATCTTGAGGATGAGATCAACCATATTTATAACATCATGGTGCAAGGCATCAAGAATCTTTATCCTTTTGATCAGGGAGTGCTTTCTTGGGAGGATGGGCAGTCAACCTCAAACACCACCAACATCAAATGCAAATGATCAATTAAAGAGGCTTATAAGGCCACTAGTTGTAGATGTCACTTGGTGCACACAAAGGCACCAAATCCCATGATGACTAACTAGGTCCAACTTGATAGCATTCTGAAATGATGGGTCCTATGCTAGGAGAAGAAAGTAAAAAGGGTACTTCATCTAAGCAAAGGCAAACTTGCAATGCTCTTAAAATTTAAAGGGAGCAATCTAATGGAAAAGTATGTCAACAACTATGAATCATGCATTCCCAAAGAGATAGACAAAAGCATACTTGTGTACACCTTGAGGAGCATTATCATGCATTGATGAGCAGCGTAAAAGTTTAACTTACTGACTTGGCCAGAGGTAAAGTTAGCCATGTGCACTAGGTTTGGGAGGAGTAATGAGAATTTGGATATATCAACGTACTATGATGACTTTGACCCCATGGTGCATGTGCACCTATGTGAAAAGACATGATCTAACTATGGTGTAACTACCCCAAAGAACTTATGGGTGCACACCTTTTATAGGACTCTAAAGATATGGGCACAAGCATGGTACGTGGTCAACGAGACGTACGAAGAGATAACCAATTGGGATGACCTTAAGGAGAGGTTTATGCATACCTTTTCCTTTTCCTCATATAACTTGAAATTGGTTGAGTCATTGTAAGTAATTCAGAGGGTGGCATTCAAAGACACTGCCATCTTTGAGGAATGCTTGAAATACATGTTTGGAGAAAAAGGGTTGGCACTCCTGACCTTCTTTTAGGAACAAATGCTCAACAAATACTCGAGAAAGGAAGATGATGAAACTTGGAAGGAGAGCTAATAGAAAAAACTTATTGCCAAAGGAAAGCTCATGCATAAAATATATGATAGCGCACTCGATGAAGAAGACCCCACTCATCTTCATGTTGAGACAAGAACAAAAAATCAACAATTCAATGACTCACACCAAGAGAAGACTGAGCCATACCATGCCCCACTAACAACCATCAAAGTAGATATTAGTGGAGAAGGAGAGCCAAAGATGACTACTCTAGGCACTTATTGGTCTGATGTAGAGTTGGTGCACATCATAGACCTTTTAAAATATTTCTAAGACTTGTTCCCCAGGACTTATCGAGATATGAAGGGAACCCACCCATGCCTTCAAAAGATGAGCATAAAGTTAATCGACAGTGTAAGACCAATCAAAAATCACCCCTACAGGATGAATCCCAAACTCTATGCAAAGGTCAAATTAGAGGTCGATGTTATGCTAGGTACAGGGGTCATTTACCCTGTACAAGATTATGAGTGGGTGAGCCCAATGGTAATAAGCATAAATAAAGATAGGTGAATTCATATTTTCATTGATTATAGAATATTGAACATCATCTACATCAATGATCCCTTCTTGACTTTGTTCACTGACGATGTCCTAGAAGGCATCGTAGGTTGAAAAATCTACACCTTCACTGATGGGTTCTCTAATTACCACCAAGTCTAGATTGAGGAGGGAAACAAGCCCAAAATTTTTTTTACAATTGAATGTGGTTATTTTGCATACAACATGATGCCCTTTAGACCTTATAACATGACATCCATATTCTCAAGAGTGATGATCATCACATTTAAATATTTCATCCATAGGTTCAAACAAGTCTATCTAGATGATTATACGGTATATGGCCTCATCAAGGACCATTATGACAACCTGCGTCTAATGTTTAAGAGGTGCATGCAACTTTAGATATCCTTGAACCTAAATAAGTGTCTCTATAACACCATTTAGAACCTTGCTTAGGCACGTCATATGTAAGGATGGCTTTCTCATCGATCTAGCAAAGATCACCATTATCATTCAGCTACAAACTCCTTCCACATAGAAAGACATTCACACCTTTCTTGGCCACTATGGATATTCTAGAAAATTTATAAGGAGTTATGCAAATATTTTGGCATTTTTAGAAGAGTTTTTACACAAGGATGGATCATTCTACTGGGGCAAATTGTAAGAGGATGCCTTCGAGACCCTGAATCTTAAATTAGATAGCACACCTATCTTACAATTTCCTGACTGGACAACACCTTTTCATATCCATGTTAACGCTTTTGGATCTGTGATTAACATAATATTGGTGTAGCTTGGTGAAGGCAAAATGGATCATCCCATCTCCTTCGCTAGTAGAAAGTTGACCTCAATAGATCAAAATTACACAATGACAATGCGTGAGGTGCTCACCATGGTTTATTACTTACAAAAATTTAGACAATATTTGTTGGTAACCCCATTCATGTTTTTCATTGCTCATGAGGCACTCAAGTACCTTATGAAAAAAATTTTACTACACAAGTGCATATGCATATGGATAGTTCTATTTATCCATTATTGTTAAGCCTAGAAAGTATAACTTAGGGCCAGACCATTTGTCTTGCATTAGTTCTAGTGATGTGGTGGTGTCGATTGAGGATGACATGATAGATGCATAACTATATAGAGTCTAGCACATCCCTAAGGATTTGGTAGAGATCACCACCTTTCTAACATCTAGAGTTGCACCCCAGACTATGACAAATAAGGAGAAGAAATAGTTAGCAATTCATGTCGCCCCCTTTTAACTCATCAATAAATAACTGTATAAGCAAAATCGAGATTAAGTGATACACTGATGTGTATTAGAGCATCAAGGACAACCCATCCTATGAGAAGTGCATGAATCCATAGTATGAGGACATTATGTTGGAGACACAATGGCAAGAAAAGTGTTACAGTTGAGTTTGTGGTGGCCAAGCATGTTCCAGGATACAAAGAATTATGCCAAGGCATCTGATATATTCCAACACACAGGGAATCCTAATCATCAAGATGAGATGCCCCTCATCCCAATTATTACTTAGGCACCATTTGAGAAATGGGCAACTGATTTTCTTCAGCTAATAACTCCTGCAGCATGACGCACAAGTGCAAGGTATATTCTGATGACCACATATTATTTCACCAAGTGGGCTAAGGCTAAACTATAAAAAGATTGCATAGTTGCCACAACCACATGCTTCATCTAAGAAAAAATAATGCGTTGATACGAGTGTTAGCTTAGTCTGAACAGTGATAGGGGTACTCACTTTATCAATGAAACAATGTGCATCATATTGGCTAAGTATATGGTGGTGCACCATAAATGACCCCTTATCATCTGCAAACAAATGACATATTTGATGCATTTAAAAAATAATAATAACATGCCTCATAAATATATGTGATGTTGGTCGTAAGGATTGGGATGATCGAGTGTTGATAGTGCTTTGGGCATATCGCACAACTTACAAGCACCTGAATAAGGCTAGACCATTTTAACTAGTGTTTGGCACTTCGGTAATCCTGCTTATATAATTCTATGTACCATCATTATGTATCATGTGTATTAGTTAGTTATATGACTAAGAGTCATTGAACACAAGACTCAAGGAATTGGATTGCCTAGATGAGACGTGCACCCAAGCCAAGTGGAGCCAGTAGATAAAAAAAGGCATGCTAAAACTCTTGCATGATAAACATATAAAGAACAAGGTGCCAACAAAAGGAGAATTCATTTTGATCTATGAATCCAAGTATATTAAGCACCTAGGCAAATTGTAGATAAGGTGGATGGGCCCCTATATCATCCATGACATATTAGAGATAGGTGCATGGAAGTTGCATACGTTGATTGGTGAAATGCTCTCTAAACATTTCAATGGAAACATGTTCAATCCATATCAGTAATAGGATGGTGCTTGCACCATGAGAACACTGACTTGTTAGTCACTAGTTGGTTTGAGTTGTGATGACTAAAAAATTGTTTGGTGCAAGCCAAACAATTTTGTTTTATTTTTTATTTGGGCAGTAGTGTAAAGAGTGTAAAAGTGGTGCTTTGAAGCCCGCTAAAAAAATATGTTGGCACTTCACTTATAATTTTCATCCAAAACTCAGAAGTTCTGGTTGATAAATATTTCAATAGCATAGAAATAACATAGTAACAATGCATTCTCTGAGAAGAGATGTAGTATTATTGAAGATCGTAATACAAATATATGCTTATCTCTAGGAAGAGATGTTTATCTTCACACTTTGGGTTACCTCTTCATTTATACACATTTTGAAAGCATGGGGAGGATGTGGAAGGGCACCAATCTTGAGGGAGATTGAGTGGTTCAACTTCCAAGATTTAGAACAATACAAAGCTCGAGGTAATAACAGGTGAAGATTCAAAACAATACAGAATTTGAGGAATTAATTGTCACCCGATAATTCGACATCCAAGATTTAAAACAATACAAAGCTCAAGGAAATAACGGGTGAAGTTTTAAAACAATACAAAATTCAAGGAATTAACTGTCACCTAAATTGTCACCCAAATCATTCCTCCCTCCTTGAAAAGCAATGGTCCCCATTGCGTCAATGTTCCCCATCAGGTGTGGTAGTTGTGTCTTGATTTGATTCTCTGTGAGCCACTCACCTTGGTGGCTAAGCTGGCCCCTTTTGACCAATCGATAAAGCAGAATAGACCATCCTCTTGTTGTCTTCATCCAGGTATCCACAATTGGATCCTCTTCCACTGAAACAAAACTCTGTGGATCAAGCTCGTCAATGTCTAGTTATTCTGATACAACTGAAGTGTCTAATAGAGGTGGATGATATGGTTTGAGGAGCTCCACATTGAATATTAGATGCAGACCAAGGTAGGCTGATAAGTTTAACTCAAAATCATTTTTTCCAACTTTTTTGGTGATGGTGTATGGACCATATCGCAGAGGCTGAATCTTTCTGTGTGGGCCTGCAAGCCGCTCCTTATAAAGCCATAACCAAACCTTGTCACCCACAACAAAATGGTGTGCAATCTTATGTTTGTCATGGCATTGCTTATACTTCTGATTCATCTTCTCCAGGATGTCATGAACATGTTGCTAGATGTGTTGCATTTGTTTAATAAACTTTGTTGCTTTTGCTACCTCAGATCTTCGATGAGGTGTGTATTCCATGGTGTAAAATGGAACAACTATATCAATTGGTGCCATGGGTTGGAACCCAAAACATACTTGGAATGGGCTGTGCTTGGTTGAGCTGTGCAATGCCTGAGTGTATCCATATTGTATGAAAAGAAGTCCCTCATCCCATGTGCGTGGATGTTTGGACTGATACATCTAAATCATATGAAAAATCAAGTAGTTTACCACCTCTGTCTGACCATCAGTCTGTGGGTGGAAGGCTATGGACTTTATCAGCTTAGTATCCATCATCTTCCATAGAGTGGACCAAAAGATGCTCAGGAACTTGCTATCTCGATCTGAGACAATGGACTTGGGGAGACCAAAATGGAGCCATACCTAACTAAAATATAGTTGAGCAGTTTCCTTAGCAAATATATTTTTCTTACAAGCAATCATGATAGCCATTTTTGAAAAATGATCAACTACCACAAAAATACAGTCCTTGCCATGTTTTGGATTGGGCAAACCTGAGAGAAAATCCATTGAGACAGATTCCCAAGGCCTGGTTGGTTCTAGCAATGGCATGTAAAATCCTTGCTTCTTATTTGTTGGCTTGGCTATTGCACATGGGATGCAAGATTTGAGATATCTTTCCACATTTTCACATATGGGGCTAGTTGAAGTGTTTTTGAAGAACTGCCAATATCTTTTCAATACCAAAATGTCCAACTGTCCTACTGAAGGTGCTTCCCATATCATCTTTTGTTGCTCTGCAACTAGAACACAGATGTGCCCCATATGATAGAGGACATTTTCTTGCAAATAGAAATCAGAAACATGTTCACCTTTTTAAGCACTTGATATGTATCAGCAAAGGTAGGATCTGCTTCATACCGAGCACCCTAAATGGCAGTCTCATGTCTGCACAGGTCAAGAACTATTGCGAGTGCAGTAATTGGTGGGTGGGTCAGACAATTTGCAGCTATATTTGAGCTTCCCTTTTTGTGTTTGAATATCAGGTGGAATTATTGAAGATATGTGGCCCACTTTTGGTGCCTCTCATTGCCTAGTCTGCTTTACATCTATATGAATTCCAATGGTATATGGTCCGTGTGGATGACCGTCTCTTTCCCCAAGATGTAGTGTTTCCATTATTTATAGGCTTGCATAATGGCATAGAGATCCTTATCATATGTTGGATATTTCTTGACTGTATTAGTGAAAATTTCACTGTGATATGCAATAGGATGGCCATGTTGCATGATGACAGCGCCCATGGCATATTTAGATGCATCTGTCATCAACTCAAATAGTTGATGCAAATCTGGCAAGGCAAGAATAGGGGCTGAGCAGAGTCTGTTCTTCAAATTCTCAAAATCCCTTTGTTGTATTTCACCCCACTGAAATGTAGCTTTAGCTCATCCTTTAGTCACTTGGGTTAGTAACCAAGCAACATGTGAAAATCCAAGAACAAACCTGCGGTAGAAATTTGCAAGACCCAAAAAGTTGTGAAGCTCTGTGAGGTTCTTTATTGTGGGCCATTCTCGAATAACCTAAATCTTTTTTGGATCAACATGGACCCCTTCCTCATTCACAATGTACCCAATGTACTGAATTGTTGTCATCTTGAATGTGCATTTGTCAAGATTTGCATACAACTTGTGCTCTCGAAGAGTTTGAAGCACCTTACGAACATGTTGCAAATGTTCTTCCCATGTTCTATTATAGATGAGTATGTCATCTAAGTAGACAACCACGAATGAGTTGCTGAAGGGTCATAGGATGTCATCCATCATCCTCATGAAGGTTGGAGGTGCATTATTTAAGCCAAAAGGCATAACCAACCATTCAAAAAGCCCCTCCTTATATTTGAATGCAGTCTTCCAGACATCAGAGGGATCGATGGGAATTTGGTGATAACCAAATTTGAGATCAATTTTGGTGAAGAACTTCACACCATGAAGCTGGTCCAGCAGGTCATCAATCCTGGGGAGAGGGTAGGGATTCTTCACAGAGATTCTACTCAGGGCTCGATAGTCAATGCAAAGCCTCCATGTTCCATCTTTCTTCAGTGCCAAGACAATTGGGCTATCATAAGGTGAAGATATTGGCCTGATGTGACCCTTTTGGATCAATTCTTGAATCTATCTTTTTATCTCATCATTCTCCAAAACTGATCTATGATACACAGGACTGTTAAGCAAGGGTGATCTTGGGATCAAATCGATAGAATGTTTTACCTGGAAATGTAGTGGAACTCCTATGGGTGACTTGAATAAGTCATCATATTCTCTTGTGATTCATTCTATCTGCTTTTGTTGTTGTGTTGATTGTGTAGTCAGGACTGCAACATCAGCCTTCCTGGATTTCTGTGGTTTGACCACCATGAGATCAAATTGCTTTATCTTCTCCACCAATCTCTTGCATTGCTTATCACTGATTAGGGAGACAAATGTGGGAGGTGGTACCTCTGGTACCCTATAGCACCGTGTTCCAAGAGTGAAGGTGATCCTTTCAGTTTGTGATTCATAGATGCCATGTCGTTCATACATGAATGGCTGACTAAGGAGTGCATCACAAACATCTAGATTGACCACATCACACAAGACTTTATCTTGGAATGGTATTATAACATATGAAAGGAGATACTGATGGGTGACACGAAGGTCTCTCCTTGGGCTCAACCATCCAATACTGTAGGGCTTTGGATGAGGCTTCATGGATAGATTTAGACTTTTCACAACTTTAGCAGAGATTAAATTCTTTTGATTCCCACTATCAAGAATGAAATGCATAGGCTTACCTTTTACCCATAATTTGGAGTGAAACAATCTTTTTTTGTCATCTGGTCTTTCCTCATGGGTCTGTGATGAAGCAACGATGGTGTCAGGCTCAGCATCTATAATTTCTTCTTCATCCTCTTCAATTGTGGGTTGTGTATGAGGTAGAGTAGTAGATGTCAAGTATTATTCCTCAGAGAGCAGTGACTCGATGGCTCGACATTCTTCTTTAGAGTGAGTTCCAGTTTTGTGGTAGTTGCACCTTTTTCCAGCCTTCCCCTTCTAGGATTCTTATCTTGAAACTGCTTTTGCTTCCAATTTTGGCCTCATGTTTGACCTTCCTTGTCACTTTTACATTTTAAGGGCTGACTCTTCGTATTCTTTCTGCCATGCTTCTTCTCAATCTTTGCTGCAAATTTATATGGCTCATCGAGGGTTTCCAACTTGAAGAGTTGCATTTCCCCCCGTATGTACCATTGTAGTCCACCATGATATTTGAGTCTTATGTTTCTCACTTTCTTAAATGCCCAATCTTGTAGACAAAGAATGAAAAGTGTCTATGTAATCTTAAACAGATTGGTCCTTACCTTGGCAAAGTCGTTGCCACTATATGTACAGATCATCATACGCTCCGATGGGATAGTATTCTTCTTTCACTGCTTCCAAAAAATCATCCCATGTATGTTCCACCTCAAGGCCAATGACATCTGTACTAAACCTCTTTTTTTACACCTCCCACCAATTTTTCATGGGCAATGATGATTTCAAAAGATCAAAAGTGATATTTTCTCCATCGATGAACTTATTTACAGAGCAGTAGAAATACAGTTGATCTAACCAATTTTCTACTACATCAGCATTGATTTTTCCTTCAAATGTGGGAATATCAAAATTTACCTGAACCTTGAAGGGTGTTGGGGTACTAAAAGGATGTTCCCTAGATGAGGAGCTAGGAAGTGTAGTCGTGGAGCTAGAATTTCCCATCAGAAGTGTTTGAAGAATTTGGGCAAATTTTTGTACCATCTGCACTTGTTGCTATTAGAGGGCTTCATTCACCATTTCCTTGAAAGGATCAGATGTCTCAGTGTCATCTACCATTTGAAGTTATTTGGAGTGAACAGGTGGAAAGTTTAGAAGCTCTGTTGCTTCCCACCCAAGTTTGTTATAGCCTGACCTCGTCTTCGGGATCATACACTCTCAAGACAAACCGCTCTGATACCACAAATCCAAAACTCAAAAGTTCTGGCTGATAAATATTTCAATAGCATAGAAATTACACAGTAACAATGAATTCTCTGAGAAGAGATGTAGTATTACTGAAGATCACAATACAAATATATGCTTATCTCTGGGAAGAGATGTCTATCTTCACACTTCGGGTTACCTTTTCATTTATACACATTTGGAAAGTATGGGGAGGATGTGGAAGGTCACCAATCTTGAAGGAGACTGAGTGGTTTGACATTCCAAGATTTAGAACAATATAGAGCTCGAGGGAATAACAGGTGAAGATTTAAAACAATACAAAATTTGAGGAATTAACTGTCGCCCAACAATTCGACGTCCATAAATTTAAAACAATATAAAACTCAAGGAAATAACAGGTGAAGTTTTAAAATAATACAAAATTTGAGGAATTAATTGTCACCCGAATTGTCACCCAGATCATAATTCTACTTATGTGGTTCAAACACTTGTAATTTCTAAGTGCATGAGGCCAGAAACCTAAGTTTTGGGTGAGTGAGGATTGCTCACATCAGACAAAGAAAGTGCACTGGACCACCGTGTACTAGATAGTAGATATAGAGTGCTTTTAAGCCCCCAAGTAAACTTTTGTTTGGCCTTTCACACTCCAACTAGGTGATTCAAGCCCTTAAATTTTCTAAAAGTACCTGAGGTAAGACATCTAAGTGGTGGGAGCATGAAACTCTCCAGACTCAAGAAGAAGATGCACAAAATCCATGTGTACAAGAGACAGATTATAGGGCCTTTAGAGGACCAAAGAAGAACTACTGTAGCACTTGTGTGCATAATGCCAGTCGAGTGAGTCAAACCCATTTGATTTCTAATCACCTAGGGCCAGACACCTAAGTTTCGGGGTGTAAGGAGGTTGTAAGACTTAGATGATATAAAATCCAAGTGAAGAAACACAACATGATTGTGCATAAGAGAGAAAGTGAAAATGCAGCATATGATTGTGTACAAAAGAACCTAAAGATGAGAATGAAGTGCTGGAGGGCCATAACAAAGGATTTGTATGGGGCACGATAGGTCAAGGTAAGATGAAGTGCAAGAAACCAACCAAGATAGATAAGATCACTTGATATAGAAGCACAACAAAAAGCAAAGATAGAACCAAGGAGGCTGAATCGTGTGCATGTGAGGCATTACACCTAAGTTACCATATTAAAATGAAAGGACATGCCAAGAGAACTAAATGAAGAAGGGGAATTATCAAAGATAGATGACATCCACCTAGATTTGTGTGGGAAGTAATCATTTGAACCATAAGTCACTTCACTAAAATACCATTAGGAGCATTGAATGATGTGATGGTTGAGACACAAAGATCCACATTAAATGAGTTGGTGATAGAGTATTTACATGGATTTCATAGAATTTTGTAGACTTTAAGAAATCTAAACACTACCACACCATTAACTCACATTATAATATGGTAGATGGAAGTAGGGTATAAAACATCACGTGATAGATTGGTTTTAGTTATAAACTTTGTATAAACTTGAGATGTTTAGCAAACTAGAGTGAACCAATGAACTAGAGAGCCAAAGCAGAGAAACCCTATTAGAGCGAGAATTTGAGCATGCTCAGGCACTAAAAGTGAATGATTGTGAAGTAGGAGAAATTATGCTCACATTAAGATTTGTGGAGAGAGGTGTGGGAAGATATTTTTGTAAGAACCAGTTGGTAGAAAAGTCAGTTAACACCAGGGTTACCATTAAAGGCCCACGAAGCTCAAAGATGAAGGAGCAGTCATAGATCTTATGACTGTGAAGTGCCATTAAAAATTTAAGGCTTTAAAAAAATTAACCTTTCATGCTTCAATACTACAAGATTCATGATGGACAAGAAATGGAAGGGATTGAGTCTGTAGTAATAAGATGCAAAGTGAGTGCACATAGCAATAGAATCAGTACCTATAATAACAATAACAATCCTAGTAGAAGGAGTTAGCATTACACAGGTTGACATCAAGGAATTGATAAAGATGTCCTACCAAGTGATGTAATTTCCCCTAGAGGTCTTGACAGGGGAAAATTGGCATTCTTTTGAACATACTTGCCAACTAAAGGAGTATAACCGTCATACTTCTAGCCATGCCCAAGACTTAGTGATGGATTGGACGGTTGATATAGGGAACAAGATGAAGTAGGGTGTAGCATTGAGATATATTGATGGATTTTGATGCTTATGAGTTGTCATGCTTTGGAAAACTGGAATAACTCATTCAATTCCTTCTTTCACGAGTCCATGGATATCACATATACTTTACTTGGAGGATCATGATGATATCAACACATCTCATATAAATGATAACTAGTTTCTTAGATGTCAAAAAAGATATCCATGAAATGATGAATGATGATGAAGAGGTAGAGTGTGTGGTGAAACTCCCAAGTCATTACAAGGGAGCTTCACATTCCCCATCATATATTATAAGGACCCCAACACAAGGGCGACATCATGCCTTGTAAACTCAAAACTTTACCCTAGTGGTCAATGGACCAATGTCAAAAAAGCTTACCTATGTGTTGCCTATCATATGGTACATGGTGTAAAATTTAACATTGCTAAATTTATAACTGAGGAGTTTATGAAGAATGTGTTAGAGTGTCATGTGACAAAGGTGACCTTCAAGTGGTTGTCCATTCTAATCCTGATAGTCATGGAGGAGATTGGGATATTAGATGGGGATGATGATAATATTTGGATTTTTGTAGAACATAATGACTCCCTAGTGCAGAAATATAAGGACTTCACTTGCCCTAGTTCCTTCAATACAAGGTATAAACCACACGTGATAGGATGATACAAGAAGTATATAGAGGTAGTTAGGTTAGAATGGTGCATCACCTAGGAGCTCCTTAATAACATGTATGGATGGAAACCTTTATCATTATGCAACATTTTTGCATAGTTCGCTTGGCTCTGGTTGATGACATTAAGTATGGCTGGTTGAATCTTCCATACGCTTTCTCAGCCCAATATTTCAAGGATGCACTCAGAAGGATCCCCAATGGGCAATAATTGGATATTCTAGTGAGGGAAATAAACATGGAAAAGAACAAGTTACAGTAGCAATTTGTGTACCTAGATGGAAAAGCGATAAGGGATGAAGAGGATGATTCAGATCACACTGACATCCACCATCTTCAAGAAGTAACCATACTTAGGCACATCCATAGGTTATACTATAATATGAAGCTAATGGAAAGTGCCCCAACACCAAGCAGACTGATGACCCCCCATTAGGATCAGTGATGAAGGAACGTCAGTTCCAATTGAAAAGAAGAAGTCTCTCAAGAAGAAGAAAGGAGAGACACTTGAAGAGATAGAGGAGTGCATCAAGTTTAAAATCACCTTAGGTAATGAAGCCTCTCTATCAACTTTGACAAAGAAGTATGTGAAGTTTGTACCAAAGACTTTTACTATCTCAAAGGAGAACCAAAAGAAGCCAAAGTTTTTATCCGTGATGCCCACCATCACCTTGGTAGACATAGAGGTGAAAGAAGAAATGGAGAATGAGGTAGAGTCAAGAAAGGGCATGTACATGGTTCCCGAAGATGACTCCTCATCTAGCTAGGAAACTCCCCCACTATCCCAAAATAAAGAAATAAAACATGAATAAGCATGGAAGAAGCTTGGCTTCAGTGACACAAACATTTAGAAGGTGTGGGAGCTGCATAAGAGAAAAGAAGAAATGAGGAAGGCTGACAAGATGAAGGAAGGGATTGAGATAGATAAGGCCAAAAAGCACACGATAGAAAGAGAAATGGAGGAAGAGTCCAATGTAATGGAAATACACGAGGCTCTCTAAGGTGGCATTGTTTCCACACTTGGATAAGCAAGACTATCAAGTAAACCAAGCCAAAAACTCGTAATGTAACCTCTACAAGATGAAGAGGAGTGGAAGAGCAAATAGAAGAACATGGACCTTGATCAAGATAATATTGAAGTGACACTAAAATTGCATCATAAAAGAGAGGCCATGAGGGCCAAGGGCATGACCCAAGTATAAATTGACAAAGTTGAGGTCAAGGAGATAAGGGCCGAGGAAGATAGAACTGTCATGATTGTGAAGAAGAGGAAGGTGGAAATAAAAAAGGCCCAGGAGAAGAAGGCCAAAAAAGTAAGAGAAGAGAAGAGGGTTGTCGTGAGCACATAACCCATAAAAGATAAATTAGTATAGGCACTTAACATTTACACTAGCCCAATAGAGGAAGCTATAAAATAGGTGTGCCCTAGTACTAAAGGGGTGCTTGGAGATAATGAAGGTGATGTTAGTGCTTTAAAGGAACAAACAAAGAAGATAAAGAAGAAGTGGGTACCAGTGAAAATAATCCAAAGCACTAAAAAACCGAAGGAGGGGCACAATTACCAACTTATAAACCCCTAGGATATAAATTTAGTAAGGTTAGCTAATGCCCTACTTAAAATGGTCTATGAGGTAGCACACAAAAACATTGTTAATGATGTTCATGCCACATAATGGAAGGGTATAACACTTAAGGCAAAGGAAGAACTTAACACCATAAAGTTCAAGCTCTAGTAGTTGATCAAGTGCATGAAAGAAGCAGAGCCATCCTTTTGGGATGATGATGACACTTTTAATTTTTTAGAGGTTGATAATGTGTGCATGCTGGTAGAACAGATGTTCCCTTAAATGAAGCTAGCACTGGAAGAGAAGAAGACCCTTGCGAAGACAAGGAAAGAGCTCAAAAAAAATCTTGATGAGGTAGAAGACCTCTTTGCAAGGCTAGAAGAATGCATAGATGATGTCAATGCTATCTTATAAAACCTCTCCACCCAAGTGTCAGTCATCCATGCACACCTACAAAAGGTGAAAGAAGAGAAGGATGTATTGATGAAGAAAACATTCACTATCAGTAGTGTTGAGTGCATGGATATTAGGGCATAGATTAACAATTTGAGTGCCCAATTGAAGACCCAGTAGCAAGACCTAGAAGAACTCTTTTGTGCCTTCTAGATAAAGGTGAGCGAGCAGAGAGCCATCCTGGATGCCGAGGTCTAAAAAGTGAAGGAAAGGCTAGAGGCCTTTCAAAAAAAACTAGACAAAACTGATGTGCTCACATTCAAGGCTACCTCTACAGAGATAAATAACATCATTGAATAAATCAAACTCATAATCTAGGGCTTCAAAGACTTCAAGGCAGAACTACAACAGAGCATGCCCAAATTTTGTGTAGCTAAGGCATTAGAAGGATAGTCTAAAGGTGAACTAACATTTTTGTATGGGGTAATATTGGGACCCTTATCAAGCTAAGTAGTAGATGCGTGCCAACTTAATGAACACTTAGGTGTGAGGCAATCATAGAGGATGATTAATATTTTGTCTTCTAGTGACACTATCTGGCTAGTGGCTAACAAATATTTTTAAATCAAGCAACATTAAGAAGTGGGTACACAAGACAATGACCAGCCATTAAATATAAGTGACTCATTTTGAATCAAATAGCATCAAGAAGTGGGCACATGAGACATCGATTGCATATTAAAGATAAGGCATAGTGGAAACACTAGGATGTGTACCTACAGCACTAGCTCAATGATCAACATGCTCTATTTTCCATGATCTTAAGATGCTTCAAAGATTATAAAAGGAAGCCAAGTTCAGTTGAAGAAGGAGGATGAACCAAGTAGCGAAGCTCTAGCGAATTGATGCTAGATAGTTTCCATTAGAAGATAAAAGTAATTCAAGATGCTTTTAAAACTCCCCTTTGTAATGCCCAAGCTCGCTTGTGAGCCTCTGGGCCTGTAATAACTTAAGTCCATATTATGCTCATTTCTATTGACATATTTGCATTATTGTTTAACTTATTTAGTGAAGAATGCTTTGCATGAATGGATAATGGACTAAATGATTTTAAGTCTTATAATGTATATTGAGCTATTGCGAGCTTCCAACCTAACTCATTCATGGTGGACCTGTAGATAGCAAATAACCCTGCACCCATGATAATCAATACGTAAGTATGGTTAAGACCTCATGCCTTGAATGGTACCTACAGCTAAGCACAAGACCATGCCTAAGTCTCGTAAGCAAATAACTAGTTGGCCCTTAGGTGCCTGAATGCTAGTGAGCCTATAAAGCCCAAGGCTTGCACCCATAAATACACAACCATCATTGCGCTGACCCAAGCCCTTGAATAATAGAGTTGTGCCATGGCATAACTAGTCCAACACAGACCTTGGTCCTTTATCCTTCGCACCTTAGGAGAGAACATAAGGCTTGTGCCTTATGTATATTGATGCCATCATAGTTGAGTGCCAAATGTTCAGAGCCAAAGGAATAATCTGGGCCTGTGCCCTTCTAGAACAAGCCTACATATGATGTGGATGGCTAGGTAAGCACATGACTAGGCCCATGACTAAAACACCTATTCTTCTATAATAGTGTTTATGGAGACTGTTCTTGACCACGATAATAATAATAATAATAATAATAATAATAATAATAATAATAATAATAATAATTAGGTTGTGGAGCTAAAAGCTTCAACTATGCAGACGAAAAGGAGGTTGCTGAAGTTCTAGAAGTACCGGCATCAGCAGTATGACCGACATCGGTCAAGATGAATGCAGAAGGCAACTGGCGTCAGCAGGGAACTAGTCGACGTCGATCAGCTCCAGTTAGACAGGGACCGACGTCGATCGCCTGTGTGTTCTAGAACTGTTCGTTGCACGAATAGTTAGTTTGTTGAACTGAGTGTTTGCATGTAAATTCTATTTTGAGTCTTGAGTTGCGTGTCTATTATTAGTAAACTAAGAGTCTAAGTTATTGTTTAAGTCTGGGATCTATTTATAGACCCATTGGCATGTATTGCAATTATGATCTGAAAAAGAAGGCAAAGAAGATCCTTGCATTGTAAGATCATTGAGTTACAGGTTGTTACAAGCTCATAGGAGATCTACATGTGTAAGTATGGTCTGTTGAATTATATGTTGCAGGTTCATGGGAGATCTAATTGAAGTACTTTAGAGTGATTGGTGTACTGGCAGGGTTATTACTGACTGGTTGGAGAGGTGAACACCAATTTTGTGTGTTGGGACTATTTTTGGTAGGAGAGTGTTTTGAAGAAGAATTATTGTACACTTGAGGTGTGGCAAGCCTCTGTAAGGTGGAAGAGTGTGGCTTCTCTTTATTGTATTCTTTTTTGTATGAGTATTAATACAAGATTGTATATTGTCTCTCATATTCTGTGCTATTTGTGAATTCTAGTTACTTGTACTTTTAGATATTTTCGCATGTTTAATTGCTTGTATTTGGTAATCATATTGTGCTCTTTTTGAGGAGCAAGATCCATAAAGTGGGATTAGAACAGGTGTGTTTGTTCTTGGATTCCCTGAAAATTGATATCAGAGCTTTTAGGTTGGGATACTAACAGGTTGGATTAGATCTGGTTAGTGTGTGTTGATTACAGGTTACTCACAGGGGTTTCTGTTTGAGTGGGAGTAGAGCAATGGCAGAAGAAAGTAGACTACAAATGGAGAAGTTTAATGGCAAGAACTACCAATAATGGAGGATGCAGATTGAAGATTATTTGTATCAAAAAGATTTATACTTACCATTGGGTGGGGTTGATTGCAAGTCCCGAGATATGAAGGATGAAGAATGGGAGGTTCTTGATCGGAAGGCTCTGGAATCTATAAGATTGAGTCTTGCATCGTCTGTGATTTCCAACTTATCACACGCTAAGACAATGGTAGAGTTGATGGAATCTTTGGCAAATTTATATGAAAAACCCTCAACTTTGAATAAGGTATTTCTTATGAAGCAATTATTTAATTTGCAAATGTTGGAAGGTGGATCTGTACATAGTCATCTTCGTGATTTCCATGGTTTGGTAAACTAGTTAAATTCAGTCAATATTATTTTTGATGATGAAATTAAAGCTCTCTTAATCTTATGTTCATTACCTGAAAGTTGGGAGAGTTTGGTAATGGCAGTTTCTAATACTGCGTCTGCTTCAAAAATCTTAAAAGTGGATGATATTATGAGTGTAATCTTGAATGAAGAGATTCACAAGAATAGCACAGGTGAATCATCAAGGAATGCTTTGAGTGTTGAAGGCAGAGGAAGGTAAAGAGAGAAGATAGAGTGTGGGAGATCAAGGTCAAAGATAGGTAGGAGATCCATGTCTAGGTATGGCTGAATACCCTGCTGGAAGTGTGGAAAGCTAGGGCACTTAAAGAGAGATTGCAGGTCGGGTGAAGATCAGCATGAAGGACATGAAGAAGAAGCATATGTTGCAGATTTTGTTGCATAGGATATGTTCTTTGGATAAAGTAGAATCTTGAGTTTTAGATTTTGGTGCCTCTTTTCATGCATCCCAAATAGGGAATTTTTTCATGAGTATGTCCAGGGAGACTTTGGAGAAATTTATTTAGGGGATGGTAAGCCTTGTCAGATGGTTGACAAAGGGAAAGTGAAGCTAAAATTGCAGGTAGGTAACACATGGGTGTTGAAAGAGGTCATGCATGTCCCAGTTCTGGAGTGGAATTTGATTTTTGTAAGAGGTTTGGGTGATGAGGGTTGCAAAGTAACTCTCACAGCGGACTCTTAGAAGGTTACCAAGTGTGCACTTGTTGTAGCAAGAGGTAAGAAAGTAGGTACGCTTTATCTATCTACTTATATTACTGATTCTCTTTTTGGGTTATCTACTTCAGCTGTAGATTTGAAGATGTGGCTTAATAGGCTTGGTCACATGAATAAGAAGGAGATGCATGTTCTTGAGTTAAAGGGTATGAATCAAGATTTATGTATGTAGAAGAAGAAGGTAACGTTTCTTGAGGAATTCGATGTGCGTGACAAGAGCAAGAAAGCCTTGGTTTTCAAGAAAAAGGTGATGAACAAAGTTCAGCCCAAGGGGCAGAAGAATTCTGAGCAGAGCAAGGGTGATTTGGACAAGGGTTTGATCCAAAAGGAGCTCGCAGGTAGAAGTCAATTCTCACAAGCAAAACACAGAGACCGACATCGGTTAGAAAACCGATGTCAGTGTCTAGACAGGGATCGATGTCGGCTATGTGTAGATCGATGTCGATGACTCAGGGATAGATAAACACCAGCGTCAGCTAAGGGGAATCGATGTCAGTGATGAGGCAATCGCAGGGAACCGACATCGGTCTGGTGCAGACTGAGATGTGACCGGCATCGGTCACTGAGATGGATTTTGGGTGGATAGCAAGCTGTCAAGGAGTCTCAAGCACCCATATGGAGGACTTAAAGGGTAAGTAAGCCTCAAATTCGTCATTTCCCTTCTTTACACTACTTGTTGCTCACTGATGGTCAAGGACCAGGAAGTTGTTAAAGAAGCAGAGTAGGTAGATCCAGGAAATAGTGGGAGCTTGGCATGGATGAAGGATGTGATTCTTTGGAGGAGAACCAAACATGAGTTTTGGGTGGAGTTGTCAGCTAGAAGTAAGCACTGAGAGATGAATGGATGTTCAGGATGAAGAAGAGTGGAAATGGACATGTGAGATGGAAGGCCAGGGTATATGGTCTTGAATAAGCTACAAGACAATGGAGGTTTGATTATTGTGTTTCTCTTTACCAGGTTGGATAATATTAGCTACATTATCCTATTATTGTATGATGTGCTTATTGCAGGGCTACATATACAGGGAGTTGTTGAACTAAAGGTAAAGCTAGTTCAGAAGTATGTCATGAGGAATCTGGGAGTAACAAGATTCTTTGGCATGAGTGTGTTCTAGGGACATGGAAGGTCACAGGTTGACTTTGTTTCAGGATGATTGTGTGAGACCGGTTAGCACGCCGATGGTTGGATAGTTCACAAAACAGTGTCTTGATTCACATAATGAGGTTAAGTGCATGGTATGTACTAGACCTGAGATTTCCCAAGCAGTGGGAGTTGTCACAAGTTTGGATCCAATCCGGGAAAGAAGCATTGGAGGGCAGTTCAGTGGAATCTTAGAGGGACCAGCAATAGGTGCACATGCTATGCAGGGTCAAGTTATTTTCTACATGGGTTTGTAGATGTGAATGTGGCAGGCGATTTGGATGACAGGTGTTGCACCACAGGGTATGTGGTGGTTGGTATTCAAGAGTGATCTTGAAGAGGGATACAAAGCCAAGGGAACAAACTAGATGGTGTATAAGTACAAGTACAGTTGCAGCTGTTTATCTCCAAGTGGGAGATTGTTAGGTTATGGAGCTAAAAGCTTCAACTATGCAGATGAAAAGGAGGTTGTTGAAGTTCCAAAAGTATCAGCATCGGCAGTATGACCGACGTCAGTCAAGATGAATGCAGAAGGCAATCGGCATCGGCAGGGAGTCGGCCGACGTCGGTCAGCACCTATTAGATAGGGACCGACGTCGATCGCCTGTGTGTTCTAGAACTGTTCGTTGCACGAATAGTTAGTTCTTTGAACTGAGTGTTTGCATGTAAAGGCTATTTCAAGTCTTGAGCTACGTGTATATTATTAGTAAACTAAGAGTCTAAGTTATTGTTTAAGTCTAGGATATATTTATAGACCCATTGACATGTATTGTAATTATGAGCTGAAAAGGAAGGCAAGGAAGATCCTTCCATTGTAAGATCATTGAGTTGCAGGTTGTTGCAAGCTCATAGGAGATCTACATGTGTAAGTATGGTTTGTTGAATTGCAGGTCGCAGGTTCATGGGAGATCTACTTGAAGTACTTTAGAGTGCTTGGTGTACTGGCAGGGTTATTACTGACTGGTTGGAGAGGTGAACACCAATTCTATGTGTGAGTTGTGTGTTGGGACCATTTTTGGTAGGAGAGTGTTTTGAAGAAGAATTACTGTACACTTGAGGTGTGGCAAGCCTCTGTAAGGTGGAAGAGTGTGGCGTCTCTTTATTGTATTCTTTTCTGTAAGAGTATTAATACAAGATTGTATATTGTCTCTCATATTCTGTGCTATTTGTGAATTCTAGTTACTTGTACTTTTGGATATTTCTGCATGTTTAATTACTTGTATTTGGTAATCATATTGTGCTCTTTCTGAGGAGCAAGATCCTAACAAGTGGGATCAGAACATGTGTGTTTGTTCTTGGATTCCCCGACAATAATAATAATAATAATGGTCAAATCCAAGGCTAAGGTCCATTACTCTTTTTCTCACTCTTCTACCTATTTTAGTTCTTATTTTTTTGATTGACCTAAAATGGAAGGCCAAACATGATAGTAGTAAGGTTGATGTTGCTATCAACATAACCTCTCTTGGTTATGAGTGATTTATCAACATGCACTTAGGTTGGGTGATTGACTCCATTAAATATACTAGCATAATAGGTCTCATGGGCCTGCCAATAGGGGTAAGGAATCCCAAATTTAGGTTTGACTTTTGGCATAATATCCCTCCCCACGCTAGGCAATGCCTTTACTCTATCGTAGAGGAGTTAGAGTCCCTCTCTATCAGGAAATCCATCTAGGGCCTTCTTTGCCTTTTCCTTGAGTAAAGGGTCCTCATATTTGACGAGTTTATTCTTTTATATGAGGCACCACTATGATATAATTGAGGTATTATTTAATTCAAACATCCCAATCACCCTAAATTGCCTACATTGTCCTTTGATCCTACCTCCTTGTCATATCCTTCCATTCTAGAAAAGAGGGATAGATTCCCACTCTTTATTGAGACCTCAATAGATGATTACCATATCAGGTTATGTATCATCGATGAAGGTGCCACATTGAACATCATGCCTTTGTGGGTGTTCAATGAGTTGGGTATTAATCATAATAAGCTTCACAACTCTCACTAAAAATGTGTTAGTTTCAACAAAAACATGATCGCATTGGTGGGTAACATGAAGCTTCAAGTTAAATTCAAACCCAAGATAGTCATGATCGAGTTATGTGTGTTAGAAGTTCATATATCTCATACAACATGATCCCATTACTTTAAATCATAGTATTTCATCACTGCAACATCCCATTACCTCATCCACAAGATCATTGAGGTTTATGTCAATGAGCTCCTCAAAAATCCTGACAAATGAGAGGACCATGTGTGAGACCACAATATCATTTTTGAGTGCCTCATGGAGTTTCACATTAGTCCCAACCCCAAGAAGTTCAATCTTGGCATTTGTATTTGAAAACTTCTTAGCTTCCTCATTTCATAGTGGGAAATTGAAGTGGATCGTGACAAGATCAAAGTGATCTTTGAGATGCCTCCCTCATATAACTTGGTCTAGTTGTAGTCCTTCCTTGAAAGGCTCAACTTTCTCAAATGATTTCTTGAGGAGTATGTGTAAAAGTAGATGTTCCTCACACATATCTTATGCAATAATGCTCTGTTCTTGTGGGGCCTTGAGGTGTAGGTGACCTTGATGAGTTAAAGTACATATTTCACAATCCCCCATCATTATGACATATATTGAGGGTCACGAGTTTATCTTGTACACCTCTATCACTAATGTTTCCATTGGGTGCATGTTGTGCCAAAAGGAGGATAATTGTAGAGAGATAAGTTTACCACATTTCTTGCATACTAGTGAGTGCCAAGCTCAACTACACTACCATGGAGATATAATGCCTCACCCTTGTATTTATTATTAAAAATATATAATATTACATGTTAGGATAGACCACCAATGTAATTGTCTAATCGAATCCACTTCGCTACTTATTAGGAAAGACACACTTAGTAGGTAGGATCACAAGATGGATCATTCTTCTCTAAGAGTTTGACCTCCACATCATCAATCATAAATCACCAAAGGCTTAGTTTTAGCTGAGCAACTAGCTGAGTGCCCATTGCCCAATCCTTAGAACAAGTTGGTTGATAGTGTGTTTCCTGATGAGATGATATACTCGGTAGACCAGATGGAAATATCCACTTGCAAGTGGTATCAAGATATCATCTACTACGTAGAGGACCAATCTTATCTCCATAATGTTCCCTCTCAATAAAGTTATCAAGTTTTCAAGCTTGTTAGTTGATATGTCATTATTAGCAGGATTTTATTTAAGAAAAACATTGATGGAGTCTCTATACAGTGTCTCACCCCTGAGGATACTCCTCTTACTTTAGAGGAGTATCATGGGAGTACTTTTGGTGGCCACCCAGGAGCATAGGCGACTGTCCAACATATTATCATTATGGGATAATACTATCACACTCTCATTAATGATGCCATCTGATATGCCAAAGCTTGTAAGCTATGCTAGCTTATTAGGGATGTTATCAATGCCCCTAATGGAGTTTTACACTTCATTTTAGTCCCTTGGTCATTTTTTTATTTGGTCTCTTTACTTTATCATATATTTCAAACCCACTTCATCTAATCGACATTGTTGTTTCACCACTACCACAAATTACTTCACAAAATGGGTTGAAACCATGACCCTTTGTGGAATGAGTGGGATGACTGTTGCGAAGCTCATCCTAAACCATCTCATATGTCAATTCAAGTTTCCTGTTTAGATCATGCCTAACAATCTCATGATCTTCCAAAGCCCCAAGATGCATGAGTTGGTCGAATGTTTTAGATTCAAGCTATGTTTGTCCTCCTCTCATTACCAATAAGGTAATGGTTAGGTTGAATCTTTCAATTGTACATTGAAGAAGATTATCCTCTGTATTTTTATCGAGTTTAGGTGAGATTGACATCTCATGTTATCCCACCCTTTGGGCTTATTAGAATAGATTTTATATGACCATTGATGAAGGTATCCATTACCTTCAAGTTCTACATGAATTCTTATCTGGTGTATATTGCAGCTTCAATGACAATCTTTCTAGGTCTAACATCAGAAGGAAATATGAGAGTAATTCCAGTGTATCAATACTACTCTCAATTAATATTGAAGGGTTTTTTTCATCATTTCAGGAGAGTAAATGATGCTTTCTTTACATTATTCTTATGTCTTTTTGATCCTTAACTAGAACAAAGAAGAGTGTCAAATGAGGCTTGGACAGTGGAAAATAATTTTGGATGCATGTTTTTACAGTTTCCTTCTTTCTCATATCTAAGTTTTATCTTTTTCTAAGGTCATCCTTATATGCTTCCAAGATTCTCCTCAGACAAACTAGTCTTAATGGAGTTATGCAGACAAATGATCATCGTGCATAATAAATAGATGGAGTTCAAGAAGCCTAGTTTCAGATTCTCAGTTGAAATTGGAAGGTATTCAGTATTAACTACTGCAAGGGCTAGAGTCATGGAAACTAAGATGCAGCTTGTAACCATGGAGCATTTTAAGAGAAGACCAAATTTTGACTACAGAGGTGTGAAAGACATAATCAAGAGGAAAATCCAATTCCATGAACCTATGGTAGAAGATGTTTGGGTATATTTGAGAACAAAAGAAGATGTCAAGAAAATGGACTACAACAGGTTATTTCTTGAACATATTGAATATCTAGGACTTGCTGATATTCTTGAGCATCGAGTGGATGATGGAGAGTTGATTAATGACAAATTCAATACTAAACAAATTTCTAATGCCCCTTTCCCTCCAATCCAATGGTCCCAAAAAGAGATGACTTCTTTGAGGAAAAGATTTGAACCTATATTGGCAAACACCAATAATTGGCTAGCAAATAAGGGAATTGCTTTGAAAGAATTCCTCACTAGATCAGAAGTTGAGATTCAGAAGGAAACAAGAAGAAAAGTGGAGAATAGGATGAAGAACAAAAGTGATGTACCTTCTTTTTCTAAGCCACATAAGCCTAAGATCATATTTGTGACGAAGAAGTTGAAAGCTGTGGAAAAAGAATATGAAATAGAAGATATATAAATTGAGAAACAAAGCACTGAAGAACTAGCAACAGAAGAGATGGAGATTGAAGATAGGCCTAAAAATCAATAAGAGGAGGAAACGTTTTCCCCATAAGAGAATGTACAACAAGAAATGGAAGTCTCTTCTCCCCTACCTGACACACCTATTGTAGCTCCTTCGTCTATTTCTTCTATTAATGTTCCATCTTCTGAATCTCCCTCTCCTTCTAAAATACTTTTTGACAACCCTAAAAACACTTTTGAAGATATTCTCCATTCCTTAGGGTCTATTCCTAGTTTCTCCTCCCTATCTTTTGATATTGGAGATACTTCTACTTTTGATCGCTTAGTAAAAGGTGCAATTTTTACTAACACTCCATCTATTGTTTCCTATACCTATGCAAGTGTAGCTCTGGTGATACCAACAATGGAGATAGATCCTAATGTGAGTACTTCTGTGCTTCCATAATGGCTATCAGCTTATACACTAAAAAAGAAGAAACAAGCCATCTCTTCAGATGACATTGATTTTAATAATCTAGTTCCTGTAAAAGCTAAGACCCCGAATAAGCCAAAGATTATTTCAAAAATACTTGGGGACAAGGGACACAAATTTATAGAGATTGCAAGCCCTCCACAGGATGCAACCATGGAGAATTTTGATATAAATGATTACTCTATCTCTAGAGTTAAGTTAGGCAAGATAACTCATGAAAGTGCCAAGAATTATATGCAGTAAGCCATGGACATCTTGATTTAGAAATTTGACAGAGAGAAAGAAATGATCACTATAAAACAATGGTGGAATAGTTGACTATAGTGGTAAAGAAAATCACTTTGAGTAAAGAAGCAGTAACTCTTGAGGCCATTTCTGTAGAATACCCCATTATTCAAAATCCAAAAAAGATTTATCTCAAAGGAAAATTACTTGAGTGCTTGGATAGGATGCATGGACAAGGAATTTTCTTACTTATAGAGCTATCTAAGAAAATAGATAAAATGAGGAAAATAATATCAAAACTTGATGATCTCATCGAAGTTATTTCTCAAGATATTGAAAGCATAGAAAAGAATCATGATAAATGGGTGGAGATGAGAAAAATGAAAATAAGCACTCTAATATCAATTGACGTCATTATTGATAGGATTCTTATACTGAAACAAAAGAGACATTGACATATAGGATCTATGTGCTTAAAGATTTGATCAATGACTTTGAATCTACAAAAGAACTCTGTGAACAAAGTGATGTCAATCTTTTGCATAAATTGGAGGAGTTACCTTGAAAGCTTACGTCATAAGATAATCAATTTCTCTCTACAGAAGAAATGATTCGAGAATTTGAAGATATGTTCTAGAAAAAATTTGAAAACAAAATATTTTCTATAGCCTTTGTGGACAATATCCTGGACAATTAGTTGACTCTAGATAATTTGAAAACCAAGTTAACTATTAATGCAAAATCAATCACCACAGTAAGAGATGCCATAGTTAGAGCCAAGATGGTTTTCAAGAACACTGTTAGTCCAGATAGTATCAGGATGCAAGTAGCTTTCACTATGTATGATGGACACATGAAAAATGATGGCGATGCGAATTGAAACAATATCTTTTTTCCTTAGTTTATTTTCTATTTTTTAGATGTACTTTTGAAACAATGTTGGACATTTTTATATGTACTTTTTTCATATATAATTACATAAAAAAAAAGGAAGTCCCAATTCAATAAGGACTCTTATTTTTGAATAGGTAAGAGTAGTTTGGTTTTTCCTAAATTTTCTCAATGCCTCTCCCTATTAATAAAGAGGGCCTCTTTTGTAAATGGATATCTTTTTAGTTTTTGAAACAAAACTCTACCAAATTAAAGAACATTTTGAGACTTTGAGTTCAAATTGTAAATCATATTTTTTCAAGTGAATGAAAAAACAAGTGATATTTCAAAATTTGTTTTGAAATAACTTTTGTCGTATGGGAAATTATTTTTATGTCCTTTTCTTAGTACGATCTTATCTTTTTGATTAAATATTAGTGTGAGTGAAAATAATATGGGAGATGTTCTAAAGTTGATTGTGGAGACTTTGTGCTATAACAATTATCTTTAGTTTGTGATTTAGTGTTTTAAAGCAAAGGATATTAGAAAGGCTTTGAACTACTATTATCTTTTGTGATCATATATTTTGTCATAGTTTTTGGTGAAGACTTTGGGCTACACTTCATTCTACTGTGTTCTAAATTTTAAATTACCAAAAGAAGCAATGATAGACTTTGTGCTCTCATATTTTCTTAGTTTTTTAGTTAATATCAAGAAAGTGCTCTATTATTTTGTAAACATCATTTTTGAAAAAAGATAAATGGATGATGTGGTCTCACCCTTGAATTAATATTTAGTTTAGATTAGTTTGTGATAGTTTATAGGGAACCTCCCCTTACTAAGAAGAGAAATTTATCTCATTACGCTGTGGTTGGTATAACCATTTTGTCTTCAGTTAGTTGATGACAAAATATTCACCCAACAGTTTTTAGTGACTCCGTTCGTGATAGAATGCATGATTTGAAACCTTACGTTGTGAGTTGAAGTATTTCCAGTGCTTTTCAATTCTACATTTTTGTAGATTCATGGTATACATGAAGTCAGACAGGTCAAGGTATTATTGATTTTATATTTGAGTTGATACAAAAAAATAATTTTGATCTCTTACCTCTACGATCTCGCCTTCAACGAACCAAGAGTTTTCCTCTTACCAACACTAGGTCTCCAATACCAGGTGAAGCTTCTAGTTTTAGTGGTAGCAGAGTTATATCTATTCATACTCCATAAATGTTTGTTGTCCTGCCTTTTAATCAGTAGATCATGGCAGCCCAAGGTCCTTGGGGTAACACTTTTGGTCCTCTAAATTTAATCACACCTTTGGATGAGCTACTTCGTAGTTCAAGAAATAACTTTCCAAAGTTCTATGGTGATGGGAAAGTTCACCTTGATGAACACATCATAACTTTTTACATAGCCTGTGGTGTGATAGGTGTTGAAGATGAAGATGTAGCAGTAAGGTTTTTTGCAAAAACACTGCAAGGTGCTACCATGGATTAGTTTTATCATCTTCAAGCTCAGACTATAACCAATTGGAACACTCTTAAGACCAATTTTGAGGCTAGGTTCAAACCCATAGATGATGCACACGCCTTATTGGCTCAGCTTAGAGAAATGAAGGAGCCTCATGAGCCTATGTGAGACTTCATTGCTAAATTCAACAAGCTAAGGAATAAGATTCCTACAATCGTTCATTAAATACCAAAGAATCTTAAGTGTTTCTTTATCAATTCGTAACTTCCTAAAGTGAGTTTACTGTTAAGGCAGGCTGGCCCTACAGATCTTCCTATAGCTCAGATTTTGGCTACCAAAGTTGAATATGATCTTATCCTAATAGGTAAGATAAGAATAGATTATAACAAAAGTATATTTTCCTATTCTACTAAAAATTCTTTCAAAAGCACCACTGAATCTATGGTGCAAAAGTTAGCAAATGAATTGCTAGCTCTGAAGAGGCAAATGTCCCAAGAGATGTCTGCTCCTCCTTCTTATCGAGATATACCAAGGAAGACATTTTCCAATAATTTATATCAAGGCAACACTACTAAAAATCAAGGTCAATCTAATCATCTTCTTCCTACACAAGGGAAGCTTACCATCAAAACAATATCGATCAACTCAACAGTTGGTTATTATGAAGTCGAACATGATCATTCTTTCCAACTTGACTTGGACTAAGAGAATGATGCTAATCTCTTTGCAGAAAGAGAAGAAGAATTAGTTGACGACTCCACCATCAGTTTTTTAAATTATCAAGATGAAGCTAAAAAGAAGGAGAAATGTATGTTGGACCATATGCTATTTTTACTAGGTCTCAAAATCAGTCAACTCAACAAGTTGATAAAGGAAAAGCAAGAGAAGAACCTCAACTAGTGATCTCAATTTCTATATGGGGAACTTCATTGCCTTTCTAATCAAAGGACTCGATGAGCAATAATCAAGTAAGTACATCTAACAATTCTATATCCTCTGCTTCCATCTCTTAGATTAGTACCACATCAAATAAAAATCAGAATGATGGATTTCCTTCCTCTATTTCTAGTTAATTCCAGTTATTCGACATAATAGATCATGCTAGGAAGACCAAAATCTAAATGTTTGAAGTTGAGTATTTACAAACTAATCCTTAATAGTTTGATAGGTTGGCTGAGTACATGAAAAAAGAAAATTATTTCTACATGACAAGATTTTCCAAAAGTGACTCATGATTCCTCAAAGAACAAATATACCCAAAATAATCTTGTCACTACTCCCCTTGTTGCCTCTGGAAAAATAGAACCTTTCTATGTTTCTTTATTTGTAAATGGTCACAAGTTGAGTAATTGCATAATAGATTTTGGAGCCTCTGATAATGTTATGACCGCCAAGGTAGTAGACTCCCTCAGTCTCACTTTAACTAAGACTTTTGGAAGATGTTTCTCCATGAAAAATAAGCAAGTACCGATTTTGGATTAAATCAAAGATGCTCAATTTATATTTGTAGCTTTTCCAGACAAGAGAATTAAGATGACAGTCCTAGTAGCTGATGTTCCAACTTCTTATGGCATTCTGCTTAGACATAATTTTTGTAAGGATGTAGATGGGGAGTTAACATAGATATTTCTAGAAGCAATGATACCTGTTAAATGTGTCATGTAAAAGTTTCTTCCTGAAAAAGAGGCCAAATATATTATTACCCAAATGATAAATCTCGAAGCTCAAATTTTATTTGAATCCTCGAGAATGGGTAATTATTTCTTGTCCATAGAAGAAATTTCTAATGAATCAGAAGAGTTTTCAGATGAAAATTTAGGTGAAGGCATAACAACGCTAGATTCTTTTCTCGCTGATGAAGAGGAATCTTTTGATCAACGAAATTCAAAAAAATCAAATTCCAATGAAGTTTGGGTTTTAGAATTTGATGGCAATTGCTCCTCTACTAGTTATAGAGCTAGAATTGTTTTGATATCCCCATAAAAAGATATTTTCCCTTTCTCATATAAGTTACAATTTAATAATACCACTAACACTGTTGAATATGAGTCATTGTTACTTGAGTTGAAAGCTGCTCATATTAAAGGTGTTAAGATTATTCATGCTCGAGGAGATGTTGAATTGGTGGTTTGTCAAGTGAAAAATATGTATCAAACCAAAAATGAAAGATTGTGACATTATTGAAATCATGAATAGGATTGCATTGAAAGTTTTTATAATTTCGATATCTCTACAGTACCAAGAGAGTTTAACGATCATGCAGATTTGTTGGTCATCTTCTCAACTCTCATGATTCCTCATAAATATATAAAAATAAATAAATACACTATTGAGTTGGTATTTTAACCACTTGTACCTAATAATGTTGATCATTAGTTGGTATTTAATGGTGATAATCAAATTATTGCTTTTCTAGAAAAGATAGATAGTTTTGATGAGCTCTATTTTGAAGGTAGTGAATCTCCACCACGAGAATCAGTTTTCAAAATAAATTCAAAAATTGGTGAAGAGTTTCTTCAACTAAAAAGGAATAAAATTCAAAAATATCTGGTTTCACTTGAAAAACTATTCGATAAGCATGATAGATATATTAAGCAACATCAACAAATAGATTCAAGTTCTTCTATGGAATTTGAGCAAGTAAATTTGAGTTCGGAGATATATCTCAAAATGGTCAATATTGAAAAATGTTGCACTGACAATGAAAAGTTCAAATTCATTACTCTCTTTCATCATTACATTGATGTTTTGGCATATTCTTATGATGATCTGAAGTCCTTCAAGTCTAATAAAATTCAGCATGAAATTCCCCTTAAAGCTAGGTCATTGCCTCACAAGCAGAAACAAAAGAAATATAACCTCAAAATATCAAGTACTATCCTATTTGAAATTTAAAAGATGTTGAATGCAAGGATAATTTTTTCAATCCATCATTCCACCTGGATCACAAACATAGTCCCTGTAAGGAAGAAGAACGGAGAAATTCATATTTGTGTTGATTTTAGGTATCTCAACTAATCTTCTCTTAAGAATAACTACCCCCTACCCATCATGGACCAAGTATTGAAAATAGTAAATGGTTCAAAAATATTGTCTATGTTAGATGGTTTTTCCAGATACAATCAAGTGGAAGTTAATAAAGTAGCTCAGTATAAAACTGCTTTCACTACGCCTTGGGGCACATTTGTATATCACAGAATGCCTTTTGGTTTGATCAATACTGGCACCACATTCTAGAGAGCAATGGACCTAGCCTTTATAGATGAGATAGGGAAGTTCATTATGGTGTATCTTGATGACTTGACTATTTTCTCCAAATATCATCCTCATCATGTGCATCATTTATGATAAGTACTGCAACACTGTCGATAAAATGGCATTTCTCTCAATCCTAAGAAGTCAATTTTTGGGATTACAGAAGGTAAACTTCTCAATCACATTGTATCCTGAGAAGACACTAAAATTTATTCAAAAAGTGTCAAATCTATTCAAAGTATTACTCTACCTATTAGTAAGATTACAGTTCATTCTTTTTTGGAAAGGTGAATTTTTTTGCGAAGATTTATTCCTAAATTTGCAGAGAAAACCTGTCACATCATCAACTTGATGAAGGGTAAGGATAATTTCCATTTGAATGTGGAAGAAAAAGTGGCATTTGAAGATATCAAGAAGGCTATTGCTCATGCTCTAGTCCTTGTTTGTCCAGACTATACCAAAGATTTTATAATATATAGCTACGCTTCTGAACATACACTTTTGGTGATTTTGGTTTAGGAAAATGAAGAAGCTGTAGAATCTCCCATATCATTTATGAGTTGTCCTCTCAAAGCTCATGAATTGAAATATTCAAACATGGAGAAGCATGCTTATGCCATGGTTAAGGTGGTAAAACATTTCTGATTCTATACCCTGAATTCACATACTATTGTTCTGGTGCCTGACATAACAACAAAATCTATTCTAACTCAACAAGAGTTTAGCACTAAAAAGGGAAATTGGATTGATAAGATCCAAGAGTTTGATCTTAATATCAAACCAACTAAGTTTGTGTGTGGAAGAGGCTTGTGTCAATTGATTGTTGATAACATACCAAAGGAAATAGGGGATGAAGAAGTAGAAGTTAAGGACATGCCAACAATTCTTTTTATCACTACTACTGATGAGAGGTATTTAAATATCACTCATGTTATTACCTATGGTGAGTTTCCTACCCATCTATCTTATAAAGAGAAAAGAATTGTTAATTTGAAGGCTGCTAACTACATTCTATGGGACAATACTTTGTACAAAAGAAGCCTTGATGGAGTATTTCTTCGTTGCGTGAATAAAGTGCAACAAAGTAAAATCTTGGAGTCTTTTCATAATTTGGCTTCTAGAGGACATTTTTATGCACCCGTGATGGCTCACAAGATTCTACAAGCCAAATACTATTGGCCTACACTTTTGCAAGATGTGTACAATTAGGTACGTAGGTGTGAGTTGTGTCAACAATTCGTTAGGAAACCTAAGTTGGCCGTATTATCTCTCAAGCCGATGGTGATTGAAGAACATTTTCAGTAATGGGGTATCAAATTCATTGGCACTGTGAACCCACCCTCAAGTGCCAACCATCACCACAATAGACTATTTTACCAAGTGGGTGGAAGCCATTTCAATTAAGCACACTACTTCAGAAGTAGTATGTAATTTCCTTAAGGAAAATATTATTTCCTGATTTGGAGTTTCAAACAAGATTATAGCAGACAATACCACTTATTTCTCTTCCCATGAGATTACTAACTTTTGATACAAGCACGGGATCATTCTTTCCCACTCCTTAGACTATTATCTGTAAGAAAATGGTTAGGTAAAATTAAGTAACAAGAATCTGGTTACTATTATCAAAAAATTGGTAGATGAGAATCAAAGAACTTGGCATCAAGTGTTTTTTAATGCTTTATGGGTAGATAAGATTACCCTTAAAAGGGAAATAGGTATGTCGTTGTTTCAACTTCTGTATGGGCTGAATGTGGAGATACCGATTACCTAGGAACTACCAACACTAAAGTTTGTAAAGGCAATGGAAGATCAAACTTTTGAAAGTTCTATGGATAAAAGGATCATGTACTTAATTGAACTGGAGGAGCAACAAACTATGGTAGTGGATCGTGTCACTGAGCATCAAAGTCAGGTAAAGAAACTCTTCGATAAGAAAGCAAGGATTCACGAGTTTTAGATTGGAGATCAAGTCTTGTTGTGGGACAAGAGGATAGAACCAAAAGGAATGCATGGAAAATTTAATTCCTTATGGAGAGGTCCATTCACTATTCATCAACTCTGTGGTGGAAATAACATCTTGTTAGAATATCAGGACAGAACACCATTCTTACTACCTCATAATGGGCAATATTTGAAACACTTCAATCCTTGAAGTATCAGATAAGTTCATTTGTACATTTGTATAGTTTTTTTTTTGTATTTTTGTTTAAGATTATTTATGTCTTTTTCTTTTTTGGTAGCTTGAATCCATATCCCAATGGCATGGATGAAGGCACTTAGAGACTGGATTATACTCCCTTTGATTGTTTCAAAATTTAATTGATGGAAGTTCTCAAATTGGAGCCAATTGTTGTTCCCAAAATCAGTTACATTCATTTTGTGGACAACCCATACAAAACTTGTCTATTTCATGATCTACACTCTAGATTCATCATTCAAGACAAGATCCTCTTGATCTCAAGTGAAATTGTCTGACATTCTAGGAAAGTTTACAACATTCTCTCACCATGATTTCTCAAAAATCATGAAACCCGTTGTAGTCTGTATTTGATCAAAATGTCAATTTTGATCATTTTTAGGGTGTTAGTGAATTTTTATTTTGCACATGTAGGGACGGTGAAATTTTCCACCCTTACATGGCTTTTTTTTAACATGCATTGGCAAATTTTTTGCCACCAATGCATGTTCTGATCATCAACAATGTCAGGGCAACGAATTTCACCGCCTAAGCAAAGTTTTTTAGAATCTTTAAATTTTGAGTCGCATTAATGCCCATATGCACTGAGTTTTTAAATCTTATTTAGAGATTTTAAATGCATTTTATTCATCATTTATTTTATTTCAAAGTTTCCAAAACCCGTCTTTGCAACCGCTTGATCGTGGTAATGAAGGAAGAGTTTGAATTCACCATCACCAAGCTTAGGATATCGAACTTGCTGGGTAAGTTGTTTTCTACTTCTAAGGTTTTGTTTTTTGAGTGTTTTCTATTGTAGATTGATTCTTCTTTTATTTATTCTTTATTTTGTGTGTTGTCATCTTTTTTTATCTTCATTTTTAACTTAATGAGCCTAGCTAACGAAATCCATTTACCTCCTTTCATGCCCTAGGTTTTCATTGAGTGTCATCAGTGTTTTTGATCTGACCAAGTTTTCCCCCTCAACTCATGTTAGTTGAAAACATCTTCTAAAAACCATCATGATGATGTCTAAATACTCAGTTTTCACATGTCTCTGTGGCAATGAAGTCAAAATCAAAGTCGATAAATTTTGTCACCGCTTAAGTATTTTAAGATGCTCTTAAGTGAAAGTGCATCAGTGGCCAAATCCATCGCCCTTACACGAAGAACTTCAATTTCCTTACCATATGATTTAACAGCATTTCTTGCCACTCCTACATGCAAATGACATGTAACAGTGGTAATTTTCACCACCTCTGCATAAATATGAGTTTTCCCTTATATGTCAGGGTGGCAAAATTCACCACCGATGTAAATGGTCAATATCCTTCACATGTAAGGGCAAAAAATTTTGCTACCCATGTAAACATTCTCTTAAACTTTCCTAACTCTAGGATATTTTGAATTTTTCTTTTACAAGCCCAATTTCCTCTAGTTTTTTGGCCTTCTCACACTTTAGCCCTTTTAAGTGCAAGTCTATAGTCGTGATCATCAACATGCAGTTTTCCCAGATTACCAGTACTTTTTCTAATTGCATGATCATGACTTTTTGTTGCATTTTATTTTGTGAATCTTTTTTCTTCACTGACATCTTTTTGGTAAAAGCTCTTTCAGATGACCGAGTTTTCTCTGAAGAAGTCAAAAGTGATGAAGTATAAATATCAAGGTATTTTTTCAATCACCTCAGTTACTTCTAATGTCGATGACATTAGAGATATAGAGATTGGTCATGTGGACATCGCTGAGTTTGTAGAAAGAACTAAGTTAAGCAATTCCAGCTTCGTAATGAAGAAGATAATTGACAGTAACATTCATTTGGTATCTTCTATCTTGGTAGCAGCTCACAACACAAAATTTGTTCTTCAGTGTGCTCAATTTTATAATAAAGATACTAGGGTTGTGTTGGACACTAGTGGCAATGTGATAATCATACTAGATCCTGAATTCATTGATAAGGTGTTTATGTGCCCTCCTGCTATAGTAGTGATAAGGCTTGATTTTGTTGAAGCACAAAAAGAATATGACAACAATATTGAAAAAGCAAAGTAGGTAATCAATAATAAATGGCTCAAGATGTCAAGGGCAAACTTGTCAAGGTGGCCATAGAGTTTTCTGATAAGTGAATTTATAGAAGAAGTTGGTGATCTGATAACTCTTCTCAGCAAGGTAAGAGGTTTGCCCTCTTCCTCATAGTTTTATGAATGAATGTATCCCTTCATCAAGGTAATAATCCAAGGCAAACAAACCATCTTTTAGTGAGAACAAATTAGTAATGCTTTACATGAACAATTGACGAAGGTATCTACTACCTTCAAGTTCTACATGACTTCTTATCTGGTGTATATTTTAGCTTCAATGAGAATCTTTCTAGGTATAACATCAGAAGAAGATAGGAGAGTAATCCCAGTGTATCAATACTACTTTCAATTAACATTGAAGGGTTTTATTCATCATTTTAGGAGAATAAATGATGCTTTCTTTGCAGTATTCTTATGTATTTTTGATTCTCAACTAGAATAAAGAAGAGTGTCAGATGAGGCTTGGACAGTGGTAAATAATTTTGGATGCATGTTCTTACAGTTTCCTTCTTTCTCATCATTGAGGGTTAGATTTTTCCAAGGTCACCTTTATATGCTTCCAAGATTGCCCTCAGACAAACTAGTCTTAATGGAGTTATGCAGACAAATGATCATCATGCATAATAAATGGATGGAGCTCAAGAATCCTGGTTTCAGATTCCTAGTTGAAATTGGTAGGTATTCAATATTAACTGCTGTAAGAGCTAGAGTCATGGAAATTAAAATGCAGCTTGTAACCATAAAGCATTTTAAGAGAAGACCAAATTTTGACTATAGGGGCATGAAAGACATAATCAAGAGGAAAACCCAATTCCTTGAACCTATGGTAGAAGATGTTTGGGTATATTTGAGAAGAGAAGATCTCAAGAAAATGGACTACAACAGGTTATCTCTTGAGCAGATTAAATATCTGAGACTTGATGATTTTCCTGAGCATCAAGTGGATGATGGAGAGTTGATTAATGATAAATATAATACTGAACAGATTGCTAATGCCCCTCTCCCTCTAATATAATGGTCCCAAAAAGAGCTAACCTCTTTGAGAAAAAGATTTGAACCTATATTGGCAAACACCAATAATTGGCTAGCAAATAAGGGAATTGCTTTGAAAAAATTCCTCATAGGATCATAAGCTAAGATTCAAAAGGAAACAAGAAGAAAAGCAGAGAATAAGATGAAAACAAAAGTGAGGTTCCTTATTCTTCCAAGCCACATAAGCCTAAGATCATATTTGTGATGAAGAAGTCGAAAGGATTGGAAAAAGGATCTAAAATAGAAGATATGGAAATTAAGAAACAGAGCACTGAAGAACCAGTAATAGAATAGATGGAGATTGAAGATAGGACTACAAATCAATAAGATGAGGAAACTTTGTACCCATAAGAGAATGTATAATAAGAAACGAGAGTCTCTTCTCCCCTGCCTGACACACCTATCACAGCTCCTTCATTTGTTTCTCCAATTAATGTTCCATCTTCTAAATCTCCCTCTCCTTCCAAAATAATTTTTGACAACCCTCAAAACACTTTTGAAGATATTCTCCATTCCTCAGGGTCTATTCCTAGTTTGTCCTCCCCATATTTTGATGTTGGAGATATTTCTAGTTTTGATCACTTAGTAAAAGGTACAATTTTTACTAACACTCCTATTGTTTCACTACCTGTGAAAGTGTAGCTTCAGTGATGCCAACATTGGAGATAGATCCTAATGTGAGTACTTCTGTGCTTCCACCATGGTTATCATCTCATACACCAAAAAGGAAGAAACAAGCCATCTCTCCAAATGGCTTTGATTTTAAAAAGTTGGTTCCTATAAAAGTTAAGACCCTGAAGAAGCTAAAGATTCTTTCAAAAATACTTGGGGACAAGGGACACAAATTTCTAGAGATTGCAAGACCTCCACAAGATGCAACCATGGAGAATTTTGACATAAATAATTACTCTATCTCTAGAGTTGAGTTAGGCAAGATAACTCATGAACGTGCAAAGAATGATATGCAGTCAGCCATGGACATCTTGATTCAGATATTTGATAGGGAGAAAGAAATGAAGGATCACTACAAAGAAATGGTGGAACAGTTGATTGCAGTGGTAAAGAAAATCACTTTGAGTATAGAAGCAGTAACTATTGAGGCTATTTCTATAGAAATCCGTATTATTCAAAAAGCAAAAAAGACTTATCTCAAAGGAAAAGTACTTGAAGAGTACTTGGACAAGATGTGTGCACAAGGAATTTCCCTACTTACAGAGCTATCTGAGAAAATAGATAAAATGAGGAAAATAAGAGCAGAACTTGATGATCTCATTGAATTTGTTTCTCAAGATATTGAGAGCATAGAAAATAATTGTGATAAATGGGTGGAGATGAGAAAATTGAAAATAAGCACTCTAATATCAATTGGCATCATTACTGATAGGGATTCTTATACCAAAACAAAAGAGGTATTGACATATAGGAACCGTGTGCTTAGAGATTTGATCAATGACCTTGAATCTGCAAGAGAACTTAGTGAAGAAAGTGATGTCAGTCTTTTGCTTAAATTAGAGGAGATACCTTGCAAGCTTACATCACAAGATAATCAATTTCTCTCCGTAGAAGAAATGATTCAAGAATTTGAAGATATGTTCTAGAAAGAATTTGAAAATAAAACATTTTCTATAGCCTCTATGGACAATATCCTAGACAATCAATTAACTCTAGATAATCTGAAAACTAAGTTAACTAGTCATGCAAAATTAGTTACCATAATAAGAGATGCCATAGTTAGAGCCAAGATGATTTTCAAGAACATTGTTAGTCTAGACAGTATCGGGATGCAAGTAGCTTTCACTATGTATGATGGACACATGAAGAAGGATGGTGATAAGAATTGAAGTAATATCTTTTTCCCTTAGTTTATTTTCCATTTTTTAGATGTACTTTTGAAACAAATTTGGACATTTTTACATGTACTTTTGTCATATATAATTACATGTAAAAAAAAAAGGAAGTCCCAAGTCAATAAGGACTCTTATTTTTGAATAGGTCAAAGTAGATAGGTTTTTCCTAAATTTTCTCAAGGCCTCTCCCTATAAATAAAGAGGGCCTCTTTTGTAAATGGATATCTTTTTAGTTATTGAAACAAAACTCTACCAAATTAAAGAGCATTTTAAGACTTTGAGTTCAAATGGTAAACTGGATTTTATCAAGTGAATGAAAAAGCAAGTGATATTTCAAACTTTATGTTGAAATAACTTTTGTTGTATGGGAAATTATTCTTATGTCCTTTTCTTAATACGATCTTATCTATTTAATTAAATAGCAGTGTGAGTGAAAATAATCTAGGAGATGTTCTAAAGTTGGTTGTGGAGACTTTATGCTATAACAATTATCTTTAGTTTGTGATTTAGTGTTTTAAATCAAAGGATATTGAAAAGGCTTTGAACTACTATTATCTTTTGTGATCATATATTTTATCAAATTTTTTGATGAAGACTTTGGACTACACTTCATTCTACTGTGTTTCAAATTTTAAATCAACAAAAGAAGTAACGATAGACTTTGTGCTCTCATGTTTTATTGGTTTTTCAGTTAATATCAAGAAAGTGTTATTTTATTTTGTAAACATCATTTTTGAAAAAAGAGAAATGGATGATGTGGTCTCACACCTGAATTAATATTTCATTTAGATTAGTTTATGATAGTTTATAGGGAACCTCCCCTTGCTGAGAGGAGAGATTTATCTCATTACACTGTGGCTGATATAACCATTTTGCCTTCAGTTAATTGATGACAAAATATTCACCCAACAATTATCTATCTAAAAAATACTAAGAAAACACATATTAAAGCTCATTCAATCAACTTCACAATTGAGTTTTATTGTGTTATTCTTCCCTATTTCTATATCACTCATAAGAGCAATTATATTATAGTTCTAAAGCATTCAAAGAACAACCCTTGAACAATATTTGTCAAGCTATAACTTGGATGATTGTATGCCCTTGCATATATCATATTGCACCCTTGTGCACACATATTACCACACTTAGAGGAGAACTACGTATGTTTGAGTCCCTCCTTAGAGTATTGGCTATGTAGTAAGTGACTAATTAACAAATGGGGTCATTGAGGTCAGCTCGACTTTATGAGCCCACTAATCAATTTTTGACAAGGTGACCTGACCTAAGGTGAAGAACTAAGGATTGATATTTACACAATTATATAGAGCCTGTGTACATGATCTTAATACATTAACATGAAGGTGATTGAAAACCCTAATAGGTCTAGGTGGTCACTTCGCAATATAATGAATATTTTGTGTAGGACACAAGTGTTAAGCTACAAAGAAAATCCTTAACGCAAGTGTCCATAAGTCAATGTAAGTTTATAAGCCTCTAGAAATTATTTTTTTGAATGAAATCACTAGATCCTAAGCATCAGTCTACCTACTTCCACCGATGTACATCTCATATTAGCCTGCATATCTAAAAACAAGCTAAGTATTATCTCTTCTTTGTGTTGCCAATGTTAGAACATCAATTGACATTGTACTTTATATATTTGGTGATTTTCTAGATTCAATATATCATACTATCTAAATTAATTTAGCTGACGAAATTTATAATATATGTATTCATCCATTTTATTGGGCTATTCTATCCCCTTAACCCTCCCATAATAATTATAATAAGGGTTAAACATTTGGTGAACCCAACCTTTGTGTCTTCTCATTTAAATCCTAGCTTGCTTTAGGTTTTTTAACCTTATAAGGTTTCTTCCTTTTGTACTTATTCACACTTATTTTATCATTTATATGCAACATAGGCATATTCCTAGATCTAGTGTGTTCCTATTCAACATCTTGAGCTACCCTTTGGGCTATCTAAAATGTCTCAAGCTAATATCATGTTAACTTCTACTAATAATGAGAGTCCCAATTATGACAATGAGCAAAATCATGAAAACAATATTATAGAAGATGAATATGATCACGAGGATGATGAAACACATGAAAATAATGAGCATGAACAATTAGATCAAGAGCAAATTGAATCTATTGCATTTTCTTGAGAGTGCATTCATGAAAATCATGAGGATCTCTAAAAGATTTTAAATATTATGTTGGAAACTAAAAAAGTAAAACTAGTCAGTGAACAACCATTACTCTCTATTGATACAAATATTTGGGCTACTAGATATGCCTATCACACATCCATTCTAATCTTCCTCCCCTCAAGCAAAACATGGCATGCTACATCTAGTGGGGCCACACGATATATTTTCAAACTATTATTCTCCGAAGATCAAACAATATTACCACATCCTCCATAAGAACAATTAATACTTCAGCTTCATTGATGGTTCCAATGACTTCATCTAAACAACTGGAATTTTCATTCCCTTTGGTGACTTCTCTAATCTCAAATCTAAATCCCATTGGGTCTACCATGCAAAATCTTCTCCAAGTTATTCATGTTTTAGAGGATAAGGTTACTAACTTTGAATTAAAATCTATGAAATCAACTCATGTTATTGATTCAAGAAGTGTCTCATGTAATCCCCTAGCACTTGAGATATCTTTGTACCCTTTGTCAACTAATTTTGTTGCACCCAAGTTCACATTTTATGATAACAAGGTGGTCCTAAACAACATATTCGATCTTTCTATGTAGCATGCCTTGATTATGCTTCAAATGATAATATTTTGACCAAATTATCTATAAGGAGCCTAAAAGAATATGTTTTAAGATGGTTATATGACTTACCAATTCAATCTGCCAAATCATTCAAACCTATAACAAATCAATTTCTAACACATTTCTCTATAAACATCACTGAAAATATGTCATATGCACAAATTGTTTAGATCAAACAAGGAATGAATGATCCTATTATTGAATATGTTTTGAGATACAAAATAATGTTGGCTAAATTGGCAAATCTAATGGTAGATAAAGAATTTCAAGACATCTTCAATTAAAGTTTTCTTTCACCATTACACGAGTCGATTGTCTTCAAGAATTTTATGTTTTTGATGATTAATGCCATATTTTTCGAGATCATTAAATGAAATTATCTCATTGAATAAACCCAAGTATGTAACAAACAAACCAACTAAATCTAATAACAAGTTTCATATTAAACCAAGCTAAGATTTAAAACTTGTAGAACCTAAAAAGGAAGTAATCATAATGTTTAATGCTGTGTCATAGCAGCCTAATCAGATCATCTTATCTGATGCACCAAGAGGATATTTTACATGATTATCTGAGTCTCTAGATTTTTTACTTAAGAAGCTTATGGATTGTCATCTCATATCTCTCCCTTATCCTATAAAAGTTGATATGAATCAACCTCTAACAAAAGGATATGATGCTAATGCATATTGTGATTATAATTAAGGCATCGGGCATTCTACAAATAAATGTTATACCTTGAAACACAAGATCCAATACCCTATTGATAATCATCAAATTACCTTTGATGGTCCTCCAAATGATTCAATGTCACAACTTGGTGGCCATCAAAACCAAAAGATGTTTAATGATCCATTACATGATCATTCTAAGAAAAATACGAAAGTGCAAATGGCATATAATGGATATTCTCCTCCACCACATTATGGGCACCCATTAGATGGGATTATTGGTGCATTCATGCAAACTATACCTCTTATGGTTTAGAGACCTTATATTAGATTTCATGAGAGTGAAATTATTTATGATGATTTGGATCTCCACTCATTGTTTATCAGAGCATACCTTGATCATCAACTTATACACAATGTTATGATTGATAATGGTGCTAGTGATAACGTATGTACCATGACACTACTCACACATTTGAGATATACACGTGATGATTCATACCTTTAGAATAAATGGTTAGAGAATTTTCTGGGACATCATAATAGGTTATTGGTGAGCTTTATTTACCTTTACAAGTTGGTCTAAAACGTGTGGTCAACACCTTTTTTTGTTATACCATACACCAGGTTATTGGTGAGATTAATTTACCTTTACAAGTTCGTCTGACACATGTGGTCAACACTTTTTTTTTAATACCATACATGAGTCTTTGATATGTTATTGGGATGACCTTGGATACATAAGTTTTTCATAATACTTTCTATAATACGTGGGTGTATTAAATACATTCATACCAACAAAGAAATTATAGTTTTCATAATATCATATGAACATCCTGTAGAGAATATTATTCCAAGATAGACAATTATAAATCCTACTAAATTTAATCATTCATGAAAGGGTAAGCAATAGGAAATACCCTCACCTAGGTGAGCAATACTTGAGAGATTGTTGTACTAGAGATACCTATTTAGGCTCTATAGAGTCATCATATCCACCTACACGGTCCACCTAGTTGCTAAGAGGAAATAAACATGTTCCAATTAAAACTACACTAAAGAAATCACAAATCACTAATTAATGGGTTCCAAGAACCATTACTTATTCAATTACCTCTTTGCGACCACGAAGTCCTATAAGACATACACGGAGTACCACAGTTCTATAGTTCTAGATATGACACATATGCATGCCCCATATTCAGAGTTTAAATATTATTATGAGCATCCCTTAGATGGGATAATAGGATAAACTTTTTCTTTTTAAAATATTTAAAATATCTAAAAAATCAAATATTCCAAGAAAATACAAAAACATTCAAAATAAAATAAAAAATATAAAAAATATTTAGCATACACATGTTGACTATCTCCTTGGCATCTATGTTGTTTACTTTATGTTAGTAGATAACATATCATTTATTTTCTATGCATATATATGTTTCATGTGTACTTGAGTGTGATAAAAGCATTTATTAGATCCATTATACATGCACATGCAAATGTTAGACTTTTCCTCTTCTCCCGTAACACACGATGTTGGGGGTATCTTGCTTCTATTTGATCATGATAGATACAAGTTGTATTATTTTATGATCACTCTTCCATTATCATGTTGATATTGTATACTAATGCTTACAAGTGCCTATACTCGAGCTCACATCTTATGCAGTGTACTTGATATGCTACATTACATGACATTTTGCCTAACACATATATATGCAGGGACTAGTATGATATGCTTATGTTGGTTGCTTATAGTTCATTTATTTAAATTTTAACTTTCTTGAATGTACAAATTGTTTTCTATTGTCTTACTTGTGTAAAATTTGAATATTTTCCTTGGTTATAGGCCCCTATGCCACCGATTGTTATATATTTTTGTGTGGGCATTTGAATACATCTTCCCTTCAAGTGTGTGGCATTTGAACATGCCCATTATTTTTGATTTCCTTAAACCCCTTTGTATGACATTGAGTGCTCTTATGTGTGATTGTTTGTTTTTGAGCTTCTACTGTTACTTTTTAGACGTTGACATGATCCATATCATGTATTTTAGGGCTTGTTGTGATCACATACTACAAGCTTCATTGATATATCTACTCAAACATGCTACTCCCATGTTATACATAGTTTATACACATATAATATAGTGATATTATCCTTTTAAGCTAAGGTTACTACCAAATTTCACTCCCCTCACCTCAAAAGGGAGGCATATTAGCGAAGGCATTTGACAGAGACATGAATCCACATATACATAGTTGGAAATTTTTTATATAATTTAAATGATTCAAATATGCACTTAAGTTAGATTCCTATACATTTGGCATTGATAATTGCAAATTTGGGATAGAGTTTCTCAAATTTGTGACATATATTATTAACAATTATAAAGTAGAGGTTACATTGTGATAGATATTTTAGCTTGAGACACAACAGAGGTGCATATGCCATGCAAATGCACTAAAATTTTCAAAATACATATCCAAAAAGTTTTACCAATAAGCACTATTTTGATTTATATGCCCTTGATGGCCTTATCACTACTTGTTTTTTGTACGTTGAGTTGGTTATACCACTGAACTTGACTTTATCATACTTGCACTTAAATTATGTGATTACAATTTAGTGATCTCAATGGTTGTGTCACAACTCACCTTTTTACCATATTGGGGGCATATTTACCCTCTTAAGCTCACTTTTAAAATCTCTAAGGTTCACGTTTGAATCTTTCTTAGTTATAGTGCTTCGTAAAGAAGCATCCTTACCAAAAAAAAGTACCAAGGGGAAACATGGTTGCATCGACACACATGTGTACTCCTTTTTTCTCTTTATTTTTCAAGCATTTTAATTATTCAATTTCAGATTACATGGACTATTTTATAATATAATATGCTCTTGGTTACAAATCATACACCAACAAAAAATGCACTAGGGCTCAAGTAAAGGCAAGGTGTTGTACACACCCATATATGTATTTATTTCCTTTAACCTATTAATTTTATCCTTGCATATAATTATATTGAGGGGGAGAATGTAGATACTAAAACATGATTATATATAACATCTTAGTCTTGTACACTTGACAAATTCCAATCAGCGCTATACCCTTCAGTTCTAGACCCTCCTGCCGCTAAAAGGCTCAAATTTTCCATCTCACTATGATTAATTGATTATCTTATGGACTGAACTTATCATTTTTATGATGTATATCACCTATATAATACGTAAATATTATAAATTTTTTTGTATTATTCATTACCATTTTTAGACCTTCAACAGTTTTCTAGCCTACTAGACACTTACATTTTGTAGAGGGACACTAGAATATGGGTCAGCCTATTTATCTAATCTAACCCTTCATGAGAGATTTGCAAAATGCGTGGTATAAATACAAATCAGATCCTACTCATTATCTATCTAAAAAATACCAAGTAAACACTTTTTCAAGCTCATTTAATCAATTTCACAACTGAGTTCCAATGCCTTAATCTTCCCTATTTCTATATCAATCATAAGAGCAGTCATATTATGGGTTTGTGGAATTTAAAGAATAACCCATGAGAAATACTTTTAAAATTACAATCTAGATGATTGTATACCCTTACATATAAAATATTACACCCTTGTGCATACATAAACACACACTTAGGGGATAACTACATATGTTTGAGGCCCTTTATGGAGTATTGGCTATGTAGGCAACACTCATTGTCAAAAGGGTCCTTGAGGTCAGCTCAACTTCGTGAGCCCATTGGTCCATTTTTGGCAAGGTGACCTAAACTAAGGTGAATAACTAGGATGTGATTTATACATAGTCATAGAGAGCCTATGAACACCATCTAAATATATCAATAGAAAGGCAAAAAAACCCTAACAGGTCTAGGAAATCACTTCTCAATACACTGAATATTTTGTACAGGATATAAGCATCAAGCCATGAAATAAGCATCTATGCAAGTTTTCAAGCCTCTAGGAACAATAATTTTATAATATAATGACTAGATAATTAGCATCAGTCTACCTAGTTCCACCTTTGTACATCTTAGATCTGCCAGCACATTTGCAAACAATCTAAGTATTATCTCTTCTTTGTGTTACAAATATCAAAGTATTAATTGACACTGTACTTTTTATATTTGGTAATTTTATAGATTCAATATATTATATTATCTAAATTAATTTAATTTGTCTAGTTTAGAATAGTTGTATTTATATCATTAGGAATATGAAGAGCCAAATTTCGCTAGTTTCTTGTTAGTGAAATCAAAAGAGAATTCAAATCAATCAATACAATAAAAACTAAACCACTCTTTCCTAAGTACTTGGGCGAGCTTAATGAAATGAACAAAATTACAAATAGAAGATAAAACACAAGACTATGTTATGTTAAACTAGTGCTCATTCATTAGCATAGAGGATGTTCATGCTTGACTTGTGGGCATTAACGACCTTCATCAATGCAATTTCCATTTAGGTAGTAATTTTCTAAGACTGCTTGAGGCTTGGCTTGGCTTGGCGAAGCTTCTCCTTGATCATTCTGACATTATAACTTTGGCTTGAAATATTGTTTAGATAGGGACAATGACACTTGTATTTTTAGGTTATAAAACCAACTCTAACTCAAGTGAAATTATGTTTAGTTTTAACCTTGGTTGTGTCTAAATTAACTTTGGTCAAGTTTAGATTAACCCAGGGTTGGGTCAAAGAAATTACAAATTCTTGAAAGCTAATAGAAGATATTTATGAGGCTTGAAAACTCATAAAATATATTTATGGGGTGTGACTCACCTTTACTTTGAATTTTAGGCATTTACAAAAGATATTATCAATTCCTTTGACTTTGACCTCATCTTTATTGAAAAAACATTTTTTAGAAAATGTAATTCCCTAATTGAACTTGTAATTTTTTCTTGAGTATCTAATTGAAGTTATTTTTTAATTAATCCTGCTAAAGGTTTATGGCATTTAGGATTTTTTTTAGTGTTATGCATTAATAGATAGAAAGGCCAATTTGTCAATTTACTATGTCATAATTTGACTAGGGTTGAATCCAAGATAGGTTATCATTATATGTGGTGTGTTACCTCAAATGTGGAATCCTTCACACGATTCTAGGCATTTTCATCTGATGTGAAGATGAATTTGGGAAATCCAGTGACTTCTAGGCTTAATTCACATGTTTTTGTAGAAATCAATTTGAAGTCTACCATTGACATAAAATGTGGCCAAAAATGAGTGTCTACAGTATCTATCCATTTGATTAGGATATTATAACCTTCAAACCTCCCACAAACAATCTAAAAAGGGTTAAAATTTGGTGAACCTAGCCAGTGTGTCTTCTCAAACAAATCCTAGATTGCTCTAGGGTTTTCTACCTTGAAAGGTTTCTACTTGTACTTTTTCACATTTGTTTTGTCATTTATATACAACTTAAGCATAGTCCTAGATTATATGGTGTCCTTGTTCAACATCTTGAACTACCCTTTTAGCCACCGAAAATGTCTAAAGCTAATACCATGTTAACTTCTGCTAATAATGACAATGAGCAATATCATGAAAAAATGGTACAAAATATGAATATGATCACGAGGATTATGAAACACATGAAAAAAATAAGCATAAATAAGTAAATCAAGAGTAAGTTAAATATATTACATTATTTTGATAGTACATTAATGAAATTATGTTACTATAGGAACTAGCCCACCTCGGGTCCCATGCAGCTTAGATGGCCTCTAACACACACACAAAGTGAAAAATGTTAGCTACATATGAACTCTCCACAACATAAAAATGAAAGTATAAACTTGTTGAAGTAAACTTTCCAATTTATAATTTTTGTTGGTGGTAGCCTTACCTATGTTGGGATAACCACTGTCGATGCCTGTACCTTGGCCTGTACTTATGCTACCCTCTGATAGTCTAAGCTTAGTTTATTTGTGAAATCCAAGGAATGCTTCTCAGTGCTCCTAGATCCTCTTGCCTTAGTAAATCCTTGGCCTTGTCCATGGACCTATGTGTCTATTGGTGCCCCTAATATGATAGTGGTTGTAATAGGTGTTGGTCGTGCTCCCCATGTTGCTCTTGTTCAAGACCTTCTCTAGGCCAAGAACTATAGCCCTATATGCACATAGGCCCTTGTGGACATTTGAAATCCTCATATCCTAGGATGCCCTCTACTAATTCACCCTCTATTCATACCACTACCACATAAGGGTGTCAAATGTAGGATGCTATTGTATTCACTCTTAGGTTGTGGCACTGGTCGGGCCCTCTCCTTATGAACATAGATGTACAGGTGACATCAATTGGTAAGTCTAGTTACTCTATTATACTAAAGCATGTCCTTGGTTACAACAATGGTAACATATCATAGGGCTAGGCTAGGAGAAGTGTCATTTATGTCAGACCCACATGCCCTACCATATTGATCTAATTAAGTTGTTGGTATAGTCCACCCAAAATCCCTAGGTATGACTCTAACCCCTCTCAACACTCTAGACCATGATAGTACACATCAATGGTTATGTGCCCATGCTCTGCCCTATGTAAACTTTACCTAAGCACCATGCTATAATTTCCCTCAATTGAGGAACCCAAGCCTATGCAGGACTAATCATCAGCCTGCAGTGGGTGAATACTTCAGTTGTTCCCACTAGGTACAACATCATTGCTAGATAGTTTTGTATTGGTTATGTGATTATCACCTACCTATAGTTTCCACTTTGTATAGATGATATACATCTTCTATATTGAGGATGACCTCTAGATCTAGATCTAGATGAAATATGAGCCTCACATGGTTCCATCTTTGGACTAGTGCATTCACTAACTTGCAGTTGTGATGCATAAAGTCTATATGTGCTAATCTCCATAACCCCATTTATTATGGTGTATCATACTCAGATGGTGATAGTGTATCTACTTATATCATTTTCCAAGATGGGGCTCTTTTGTGATTTGAGACCTCACAATGCATGAGGCATCCATGCACATGAAAAAAAGTCATTAAATAAGCCATGTAATCAAAATTAAGTGAAAAAATGCTTAGTTTACATGTTCCCTCTCCCCTAATTCCCCCTTTAGCCTTTCTTCATGCCTATCTAAGGCCTTTGTATTCCTTCAAAGAGTAGGTCATGCCTTATCAGCTAGGATGTGACTTTCCTTTGAGGCATACCACATACGGTGTTAAAAGGCCATGACTTAGGCCATAAGGAGCTTGGTAAGCTTGAGGGATTGTAAAAATGCTTGACTCAGGCCCCCATTCAATGATTCATAAATTACATGATTATTGTCTCCCACTTGTAGATATTTTCATCCAAATTTTTTCCAATCCATCTACAGATTCGAGTAAAATCTGAAGAAAACCCTATTGGGCTCTTCCTCGAGCTAAAACTCAATTTTTTTTTCAAATTATTGATTAAAGGACCTACCTAGACTATCATGCTCACTCTTTGTGTGCTCTCATGTCTTTTTGCACCCTCTTCATCATTTTATAGGATCTTTAAAACTAGTCTATAAAGTTGCATGGAAAAAATGACTTGGAAAGTGAACTTTCCATTATATTTATCCATTGACTTTCCCTCTTTTTTGCCTTTTTTTGTGGTTATACATTGTTATGGGCACAAACATTCTTTTGGTAAATGTGCTAACCTTTCCTTAGGAATATTTGTACATTCTAGATGTAATGGCAGTCTCTATTTCATTCCTTGACATTGACTAGTGCTCATTTTCAGACCTTTTGGGTCTCCCTGGCCATTTTGGCCTATGCACTCTTCTTTAGATTCATCTCAGGACAAACATAAAGTCTTTTTATTCTTTTAGTCACTAATGTTGTTCCTTACACATAGTTATTACTTTATTGACTCCCTCTTCTCTTTCATCATGGTATTTACAAGTGTTGTCAATTACTATTTATGTTTATTCAGGACTTGCTCTTATTATTTGACTAGTCTTCATATTTCATGTGCTTCCTACCACCCCTATTTACCTCTCACCACAACTGGTATTTCTCTTCTTCATATGATTGTGGCTTTATCATGTTCTTTGTATCCCTCATGCAACTTACTTTTGTGACAAGACATGCTTCCTTTATTTGTGTCTTGCATCCTTAACCCCCATCATGGTGCGCCATTTTATGATGATTCACACTGATGGTGGTAGTTGAGGCAACTCAGGACATATGGTTGTGGCTTGACCATTGATGACCTATAGGGCCATGAGTTTGTTGTAGCTACTTTCTTCCTTAGCAATGAGATAAACAACATTGTTGAGTATCATGTGATTATTGAAGCCCTAACTAATGCCCATGTGCTAGACACATGCTATGTGGAGTTTTAATTTGACTCACTCTTAGTAGTGTATCAACTCATAGGGGTTTATAATGTCTTTAACATCGAGTTATTCCCCCTCTTTAAGAGGACATGCAGTTTACTCTTTTGAGGAATTCTATATCTCTCACATCCCTTGTTTAGAAAACACCACACCAAATGCTCTAGTGGTTTTCATCTTGGATTTTCTAGTTTGATGTCACTTTTTATCCCTTCTTATGTATGTGTTATAATTAGAGATAGAGTTAAATCATGTAGAATAATACTTGTACCCAATAGATCATATCATTGATATTTCATCCAACATTATTCTCTTTAGGTGAGTGTAGGGCATATTCTCTATTTTCCTTTTTTATCTCTCTTACTTTTTGTTATTGGTTTCAATTACTGCACATCACTCCTTTTTATGTTAAACATCAAATTCTTGTACCTTAGGTGCATATGTAATCATGATTCATTTTAACCTACTCCTCCCTATGATTATATGTCTACTCGTCATGCTTACTACCAAACATCGAGAGTCCATATTGACCCTAAATAATCATTCAAAGATATTTTCAGCCTTCATACAACATGTAAGAACTTTGTAGGTAGTGTTGTAGCCTAGGTCACCATTTTGCATGTTTTTCTACAATGTAGATCATAACTTGGTTATAATATGTTTGTTTCACTCTTGACTATTACCAAATGGATATAAACATACAATTTTTGACAAGTACGACTTTGGGAAACCCTATATTAATTGTAAACTTACATGACAACCTTTTTATTTAGTTCTTTTTCTTCTACTTTGATTTCTCCTCCCTTTTAAGATAAATTCACATTTTCACATGCTATTTGGAATGAATTCACCATTTTGATCCATAATTACTCCTGCCTTCATTATTGTTTGCTCTCATGTTATATTAGTTGGCATTGGCATTTCTTTGTGCACTTGGATTGGCTCTCACACCTCTTTCTTTCTCTTATCTCACTCTCTCTCTTGGATAATTATCATCATATTGTGTAAAGATCATTTTGAAACTTAGTCTTCCTATGATTAGGATCAAACTTAGACTCTTGGTTGGTAGTTTTTTGCATTGTTTTTTAGCATGATCTAAGGGCACCTTGCTTGTAATGTGAAATCATTATTTTGGATTAGTGTAGTGTTATTTTTAGGGTAATAAATTACATGTTAGGGTTAGCTTCATTTTAAACAATAATTTAACATAGGTTCTAAAAATCTTATGCATTTTCATTTAAAAATGTATTTTCTTTGAAATCATCTTTCATACCATAGGGATACATGTTTTTGAATCATTATTTATTCTTGAGATTGCTTACTTGTTTTGATGGCTTTGTTTTCTGGTTTAAATAACATTGTTTCTATCCTTTGGTTACTTGCATTATTATGGTTAGACTATTATATTTACATGTTTTTGTGTTAAGCTTGATCATGCTAGACCTAACTTGGTTCCATATGTTTGCCTTTGGCCTAGTGCAAGCCAAAAAATTGGATATCTACCGTATACCTCTAGTGGCTTTTTGTGTCCATCCCAATAGGTGTTTTCTTCTTACCTCTGTACCAAACCATAGTGGTTCATTTGGACTTTTGGAAGTACACACAAGATGGGAAATTTTTGTTGAATTTTTTAGATATATTTTGTCCCTAGATTTTAAAATCAGAAAACAAAACAAAAGGTTCAGTATTACACATTAGAAAACCCATTCAATGGATAAAGGGTAAACTATAAAAACTTGAGGAAATATACAAACCTAGGACGTGAATGGTAGATTATTGGTTTGAAACCAACCATATTAGATTCATCTATAATATTGTGAAGAAGCAAAGTTCTTAAAAGCTCTAAGAGGGATATTCATTGAAAAAACCAACATTAATCTGTATGCTATTGATCAAAGTTAGATTGCTAAAAAATATTAAACACTTTTATAGGGGACTAACACCTAGGGGATGACAAAAGGTTAGAGGGAGGATCCAAGGAGTTATGACTATTGAAAGATAAATACATGATGGCTAGGGAGAATAAATGGAAGAAATTAACAAAAGATTAGAGCAAGGATTAGTGATAAGAAATAAATTAGATGAGATAAAATAAATTTGAAAGGAAATAAAGAAATAAAAAATATAAGAAAGAAAGATAAGGAAAAGGAGGGAAAATAAAAGTAATGATACTATGTATATGTAAAGGATATAATTATGACATATAAATAAGTAGTAATGGAAAATAATAATAATAATGTTAGTAGCATAAAAGAAATAATTAGAGGAGAAGATGGAAAAACATAGACCGGAAAGAGATGAGAGAATGAGATAGCTAAGTCTTAAGAAAGAGAAGTCAAGGGGGTATCATGTGAAGTTACCATAAAATGAAGGGAAGAAGATTACGAGGAACAAAACAATATAAAAAAATTTGAGATAACATGGAATTTGGAACTAGTTTTGACAACACCCAAACTACGATAAGAATGGAAGGAGTATTAGAAATAGATATAAAATAGATGTAAGAGGCATACACCACACACACAAACATGGTAGAACAAACAAATACACCAATAAAATCATGAGATTACATGATACAAATATTATATTGAAGACCCAAGGAAGAATATTTGGAAGCAAAAGGCGAAAGAGGATCTTTACCAAGTAGAAGAAGACTTAGTTCGACGGAAGGAGAGAAAGTAGAAAGTCTAGGAAGCACTGAAGAAGAGACTAGTGAGATGAAATATAAAGAGGAAATAATATAAGGAGAAAGAAGCGATATAAAATTGAGAGAAGTAGATTCTGAGAAGCTAGTTATTAAGATAATAGAAGTTATTATAAAACATAAATGGAAAACATGATTAGAAGAAGATAGTGGAGTAGAGGGAATAGAAAATAGAGTTAAATATGATGAATAAAAATTATCTAAAATTAATAGAGAAAAAAAGGATAAAGAGGAAAATAAAAATGAGATGTGAGAAGACATGTCCCTCCCCTCCCCCCCACATGGAAGAGATTGTTTGGAACTAACAATAGTCCTCCATGCCACTACAAAAAGTGAGAGAGACACTGCTTGAAGAATTTATATATGGAAAGTATCATGCGACTATAATCTCAACTTAAAATCTAAAAACCAATTTAAATATAATTGAGAGAAAGATAAACAAAATACAAAACTGAGAATTTGAGAAGGGAGGAAATAGTGATATATTTTAAAGAAGTGTTAGGAAAAAGTTACTTTGATATAATTTCCGTAAGATAAGGGCATAAATAAATTATGCAAGGAAACAACATTACTACCAAGAAAAATAAAATGAGAAGAAAGAAAAGAAACAACAAACTTCAAATAAAAAACAATAATAATACCAAATCGATGAGCAGAAAAACAAGTTTAAATCAAGAAAAAATGGCTCAGAAGACTAAATTACCCATCTTTGGAACACATAAGAAATACATAGAAGCACATCTCTTTACACTAGATACATACTAAAGAATTCATAACATCACAGATAACCATGTTAAACTTTATGATTCTTGGAGCACGTTAAAAGATGATACATAAAAAATGGTATATGAAAATCAGTCCTACTCATGGTAAGACATGGGATGACATCAAAGACATGTTTAAAAATGATTTATACTATCTATAGACTCCCCCCAAAAAAAGCAAAATGAGAGAACTGATTAAGGGAAACAAAGAAAAAGTTAAAGAATTTGTTGAAATATTTAAGGAGGTAGTAAGGAAGTTAATATAAAATTTAACAAAAAAATTGAATATTTTATATCTGGGTTACTCCCATGCTTAAGAGTAACAACTAATGGTAAAGAATTCCAAACGTGTATTGAATCATTAAAAATGGTGGACCGATTAGAAGCACAAACATAGAGAAGAGAGAAGTATATAACAATTCAAACAAAATTTTAAAAAATAGAGCAATAATTGGCACAATTAAGACTGAGATAAGAAATACAAATGAAACCCAAAACAAGAAATAATTCACCCACAAACTCAATAACAAGGCGTAATATTTGGTGGACAATATGTTGTGAGGAATTCCATAGTAAGATAGCGTGTCTTCATGATGAAAATATTAAAAGGGTGACATTAACTCAAGCCAATCCTATCAGGATGACACCTCCAATACAACCACTAATTATAAAGGATGTACTATGGTGCAAAATTTGCATGTTATATGATCAATATAGATTAAAAACATGTGCCCATTAATAGAAGAATCTCCTCATACAAACCAACTAAGATATTTTACGATGCGTGGAACATTTAGACACTGCCAAAAAACCTTCACTAGAGTGGAGGCATTAGAGGACCTCAAATAAATGCAAGTGAGAGTTGATACGACAATAAAACAACAAAAATTACTCACTCCCTCGTCAATAATAACAAACCTAGATTCTATAAAACTCACACAAACCCCCTACTAAGCACCTATGAGACCACAAAATATAACCAACCCTCTCAAAAAAAACTTCAACGCTATCAAGGAGGATACAAGAGGGAAATCGAGGAGGATACCAAGGGAAAATAAAGATGAAGATGAATATTTTGAGGTTCTCCGAGGGATTTATGCCATATAGAAAGTACCCCATTTTGAGAGGGATTTGAAGCCCAATGAATAAATAGAAATTGAACTAGAAAATGAAGAACTTGAATCCAAAACTGTAGAGGATATATAAACATGATTATATGGGACACCAAAAACAAGAGTTCCTAAACTATTATACTTAAGAATAATTGATCGAAAACAAACAAATACCACATCCTATGCAGAAGCAATAAATGAAGAAGACTATTATTCAGTCGAAGAAGATGAAACTAAGTACCATTCACTCACAGATGAGGAAGATGACATATTTTACGCTACCATAAAGACATAAAACCATGACATATGCTTAATATATAATACCACAAAATGAAGAATGATTAATAATGTTGTGGAACATATAAAAAACACTGTGACACATATAGTATATACCAAAGACCATGGAAGTCATACCAAATAATTAATTAATTATGTTGCATGTTGTCTACTACATACCATGAAAAATCACAAAAATGAACATATGCAGAATTGTAATACTATGAAAATAAGGGCCATTATCACAAAAGACAAAAATACTTAGTAAATCACATATCAATTAAATTATCCTACATGTAACAAAGAAGGAAAAGCCAATAAGAAAAAATTGAAATACATTGTAGCAATTGGAAAAGAAAGGTGACAATACATAGTGATAATACTCGAAGGTAGTATAAAAAATACAAGGGATATTGTAGAGAAGAAGATAATATTATATTAGAAAAAAATAATAAAATATAACACAGTAAAGACCCCATAAAATCAAATCAAATGGGCATTTTTATTTGGAAAGGGAGCATCACATAGTAACTTACCTAAATTCTCAAGTACTAGTGATGTCAAAATATTTTTATTATGAATAGAAAAAGTATTCCCCAATGAAAAAACACAAATGGAAGCTTTATATGATACATTAGTCATAAATGCAATGAGATGGTGGGCAATGCATATATTAAGGATTAGAGCACCCTAGTCATATTCATTGAGACACTGTACATTTGAGAAGAAGGGAAGTTTAAAACTCTTATTGAATACACTAGAAAAGGGAGTCCATGTCAGCTTATTAATAAATGCAAAACATATTGGAGATAAGTTAGAGAAACTAACCCAAAACTCTAGTTTTAATATTTTTATTGGTCCTTAGGACATATACAGTGGGCATGGTATATGCACTAAGAAACGTGAGAAGAGACCAAGAGCTAGGTTTAAATGCTTAACAACTTTTTCCATACATTTAACATTTGGGATATAAATAGAATAATATGTCGTGCTCTAATAAAAATACAATATCCTCTTATGAAGATGAAATAACACGATTTGGAAAACATCAACAATAGAGAAAAGAGAGAATCAAAAATCCATAAAGACTCTAGATAGAATATATATAGGGAAGAATATAACAATAGAAGAACTATAAAATCAAAAATCCATGCAAGTTATAGATAAAGTATATCAAAATATTTTGGCAAGATGTCATAAAATAGAAAAACATGATCTAAGCATTAAAAACAAAAAGAGAGTAATCAAATTCACATCAATTATATTATCTAGGAAGGGGAAAGAGAAATAATTGAAACAGATGAAGATAAGACAATATTTTTATTAACCATTGAAAATCTACCAAGAAATATAACTCATGAAGCAGATTCAAAACTAGCAAAAATTAGAGACTACTAGAATAATCCATAGTCTTGAAAATAATAAAATTTCTAAAAGAATAAGAATATATCTTTTAAGAGAATTAATTAACTTTGGGGCATTAATCCTGAGCTTAGAACCATGAAAATTTAGTTAAAACTATAGGTCAAACCTATCAGGAAGTGACCCTATCGACTAAATCCTAACATGAAGATCAAATTTAAGACCAAAAATAATAAAATTTTAGTTGCGAGCATCATATATCTAGTAGATGATACATAATGGATTTGCCTAATGGTTGTGTAAAATAAAAATACAAGCAAAATAAAAATATGGGTTGATTTCAAAGAATTAAATAAAGCTTGTATACATGACCCCTTCCCACACCATTCACAATATTTTTTTGGAAAATATTGTTGGGGGAGAGGCATACTCCTTCACAGATGGATTCTTAGGACATCAACAAATTCAATTTGACAAACATGACCCAAAAAAAACAATATTCACTATAAAATAGGGTTCAGTCATGTACACAATAGTGCCATTTGGCCTAAAAAATGGCCCAACTATTTTTAGTTAGATCATGGTTGATGTTTTAAAAAAAATTATACATGATTTCTTGTAAATATATTTATATGCTTGGATTGTTTATGCATTATCAAAAGATCATACTCAAGGACTAAGATTGATGTTAAAAATATCCCATCATCTTAACACCAATTGGAACACTATTAGGTCACATCATCTGCAAGGAAGGGTCAATGATCAATCCTCTCAAAACAACAATAATTGTCAATTCAACACAATAAAAAACATAAAAATAAGTATGCACATTATTAGGATATACATGATACCATCAAAAGTTTATCAAATTGTATGTTTCAATCAATGCACCTATCGAGGAATTATTGAATAAAAATAATAACAAACTAATTGGTTGGAATAAAGAGTGTCAAGATACATTTGAAACAATGAAAATAAAAATATTAAATGCTCTAATATTAATATTTCCATATGATAAGGTTCCCTTCCATGTACACGTTAATGTCTCAAGGATAGTGATAGACATGGCAATGGCACCACTATAGGAAACTAGGGATCACCCAATATCCTTTGCCATATGAATATTAACTAAGACTGAATAAAGATATTCCATTATAAAAAGGGAAGCATTAACAATGGTGTTTGCAATTAAAATATTTAGACAATGTCTACTTACAACTCCATTTGTATTTTCCACTAATCATGAGCCATGAATATATCTTGTGAATAGACTATTACTTCAAAGTTGAATATGCATATGGTTGATGTTATTCCAAGAGTTTGATTTTACTATATTTGCTAGACTAGGAAAAATTAACAAAGGCCCAAACTATTTATCCTAATTTGAGAATGGAGAAGATCAAAGACCAGTTGATGATGAATTTCCAGGATGACATATGTTTAGAGTAGAAATAGTTCCCAAAGTCATGGAACCTATTATACAATTTTCATCAATAGAAACATTCCTAGTTGAATATTATAAAATGGATAAAAAGAGATTGATCATTCAGGGATTTCCTTTCGCATTGATTGATGGTGCATTATATAAAAATAGACGTGATGAAATACTAAGAAGAGTGGTATTACAACATGAACAGAAAAACATACTCAAGGAATCCCACAAATTAATTATTGGGGGGCACAATGGTGGATAAGGAACTATGAGGAAATTACTATTGGCTAGATTATGGTGGCCCACTCTGCTCAAAGATGCCCACCTTTATGCATCCCAATGTGATATTTGTCAAAGAGTGGGATAGCCAAATTCCAAGGACAAAATGTTATAGATATTAGCACTTACTTTAGAATATTTTGAAAAATTATCGATTAATTTCATTGGACCAATTAAACCCTCAACAAGGAAATCTCAAGCCTGATTTATTATCACAGTAATATAATATTTGACAAGATGGGCTGAAGCCATGCCTACAAAAGATGCCACATCAAAGACCGTAGAAAAAATTAGATATGAAAATATTGTTACGTAATTTGGATTTCTTATAAATATCACCAGTGATCAAGGAAAACATTTCATGATCTCAACCCTTATCGAATTATTAAAACATTTCTTGATTAACTATAATAAAAGTACACCTTACCATCCACAAGCCAGTAAAATGGTGGAAGTCTTTAATGGATTTTTAAAGAAGGTATTATTGAAGACATGTAATTTGAATAATTTTGATTGGGATCTAAAAATACCCAATGTACTATGAGTATACCACACAATGTATAAATGACTAACAAATTATTCCACATTTTAGTTATTTTATGGGCTAGAAGCTACGATGCCAATGAAATTCATTGTACCAAGTTGAAGATTGGTAGTAGCATTCATTATACCATTCCCTTCATGAATGATTGATCCAATTGGATGAGAAATGATTTATAGCCATGCGTAACCAAATGTAAGAGAAAATATGTCAAAAACCATAGCACGATAAAAACAAAAAATGCAAGGAATTTCATGAAAGAGATTATGTTTTAATTTATGAAAAAAATATAATAAGTTGGAAAAATTAAATATCAAATTATTAGTACCATACATTATGACAAAAATATTACCAACTAGCACGGTAAAAATTAAAAAATTGGTAGGAGTAGAGCAATAAAGGTTCTTTAATGGACCTCGCCTTAGGCTATATCACACCACAATAGGAAACAATGCCATGGACAAAAGACAAAACTAGGAAAAAAATAATCCCAAGTTTAAAACTGACAAATGAGAGCTTGAGGAAAGAAAGAAATACAAAAATTCCAAGTTGAAAATAGGTAAATGATGGCTTGAGGAGAGACACGAACACATAGAGTGGGGAGGAGTAACATTGGTCTTATAAATCCTTTTGGGTAAGATGAGTTAGGATGTCATGGTATCTTACATCAGATTTATAAATTTTAGGTCGGTTTACCATGCTACAAATCCCTAAGAAGACATAGGAATAATAATTATAAATTAAATATTTATAATAAATAAAGAAGGCAATAATAAATACAAAAAACTGAGGAAGTAAAAGAATCAAGGACATTAAATGAAAGAGGAAAGGAGATAAGCTAAAAAGTACATGATAACTCGATAGATTGTTAAGAACATGAGTCATAAAATATTCAACAAGATTACACATTACTTTTACATTCAAAGAAATAAGTGAAGGGTATTGTAACAAAATATTCTATAAATAGTATCCCTCACTCTTCATAGTTCACATCTATCTTTTGAGCACACCCAAAATCTATCAAAATCATTTCATAGATTAACAAGTATCAATAGTGAATAAGATAAAGTGAAAATGACAACTCCATAAATGGTCAACAATAAAGAATCTTGATTCCTAAAGGCAAGCACATCCTGCTCAATGCTTTAAAGCTAGACCCCCAAGGATCCTTTTCATCCACCCATAGAAATCAGGGAACTTGGAGGATACATTCAAATACATCCATGTGAACATTATGAGATGGATCACACAAGGGTGGAGGCATATTGAGGTAAACTTATTCATCAAGTCACTTAGACCAACACATGGGATTGGACCACCAAGGCAATCTCCATTCCATGGATGAAACTGGACACATAGGCTAAATTTACATATTTCTACCTCATCGACCATACCATCAAAATATTACCAAGCTACCTTCATATTGGAATTATGTTCTGGAAGTAACCACATCACATTACTGTAAAAGACATTGAATGAGTGATGGGTTGATGAATGAGGGACACAACATTAATGAGTATGATGAGAAAGGGTTTGCAAAGGGAAGGAAGTTTCTCAAGGCCTTAGGGTAATACATAATAAAAGAGGTATCACAATAGCTTCTATCAAAATCTTAATATTTTGGTACATGGTAAAGGTTGTTGCATGGAAGGTTTATTTCACCAATAGTTTTTACATAAGGATGGTGAACTAACCTACTGAGCAAGCCAATTAATAGAAACTCAGATAAATAATATTATGAAGTTATTCAACTAAGATTATTAAAAATGATAAAGTAGTGTTATTATATTTCAATGAAAGGGAACATTTGATACTTGATTGTTCTTATTGTGCTAATGTAGGTTTGATCTAGAACATTCTAGAATTATAATAGAATGTGATTTTTGAATAATCATTATATTATAGGAATATTCTTTTTGTGGCTTTGGATGCTTGCATCAGATCTAGATGGTTGCGTTGACATAGGTATCTTGTACATAATATTGACTATATCTGGATGATGTCAATTGGTGCCTTATGGATTTTTATTTCATTTCTTTTGATGTATGTAGATCATGTGCACATGATATCACTCTTTATCAATTGATCAAACCCTAGCTTCCTCACCCTTGGAGTGATTGTGGGAAAAATAGATTAGTGGGCTCACAATGTATCACTGCCCCAAGGACCCCTCTATCAATAGGTGATACCAACATAACTAATATTACAAAGAGGGCCTCATTTTTATTTAGTTCTCCCCTACATGTTAGATTGTGTTTTTATCAAGATGCAATGCATGATAAGCAATGATATGCAGTGACCTAGCTTGTAACTTGGAAAATATGGCTCATGGACTACTCTATGAATGCTTTAGACCTGTGGAAATATCACTCCTATGATTGATATGGAATTAAGAATGAATAGGGTAGTTTTCATCTCTTGAATTCTCTATTGAATTTTCTTTGGTAGCTCTATATGTTAGTTGTATGTGATTTACAGGTGATTACCAAGTTTGAAATGAGTGAGGATTGATCTTGTATATATACCAATTCCTTTTGAAAAATATCTTGTATTAAAGTACTTAGGCTAACCTTTAGGATATGTTTCATTTGAAAATTGGATGACATTTTGGCAGTTGACACTTTATAGGAAAGTTGGACACTTGCATCAATGCAGGTGTCTATCTAGGATGTAAGTGTTTGAGAAGATAGAAAATAGGTAGAAGTCCAAAACTAGCAGTGAAGGACAATAATCAGGTTTAGAAAATTTTGTACTATATAATAGGCCTAGTGATTAGAATAATAATGGTCAAAGTAAGAGATGAGAAATTTATGCACAAAGAGATAGTGAATATGAGCCTTTTGATAACAGATAGGTCTATATGTGAAAGGTACAACCATAATGGATATTTTTTAACTGTACAAGACTAGATTACTACATAAATCAAATTTAGGTATCTACATTCGCCCTTTTAATCTAGTAACAAAATTGATATTTTAAAAGAAATAAATGCATAACTAGGTGTATCTAACACACCTTGTCTTTGCATGATCCCAAATTGAAGTGCTTTGTTGATGACTGATTACAACCAAGATGATGTTACAACATATAATTAGTGTATGAAATCTAATACTGAAATAATTTGAAATGCTTGAAAGTAGAAGCAACAAGGTTTTAAGTACACATGTGTGTTGATGCAACCATTTTGCCTTTTGGCAATTTGACTTGAGAGGATGCCTCAATATGAATCATTAAATATGATGTTGTGACAATTTTGAACCTAAAAGTGCATATATATAGATTAGAGGACACATGCGCTCAACCTTGATGTAAAGGTGAGTTGCAACATGTCCACTATATTTGTTTCATCTCAATTGTGTAACCCATATATGTGCATGATATGGTGAGTGTGAGTGATTTAATCAACTCACAATATATATCTAGTGAGGGTGGATGATTTAATCAAATCCAACCTATAAGTCTGGTAAAGTTAAAATATTCAATAAAGTTTAACTTATAAGCTTAGTAATACTGAGCAATTTAATCAACTCAACCTTCCAAAATAAAATCAACTATTATAGTAGATTGGCTTAATAATGGTCCTTAAAAGTCCAACCTAGGTATGATAGCAGCCCATAATAGTATTTTAAATCTAAAAAATGATTTCATTTTATAATTTCAGGTTCCCTTTTCATGGCATATGCACCTCATATATGTCTCACGCTGAAACCTCGGTATAATAATATCATTGTATAAAATATTACCAAAAATGTGTATTTGAATCATATAACTATGAAATTTGGTGAATCTAAAATCTATGCAATTATGGAAAACACATTTCCATAACATGCCACCACTATAATCTAAAGAATCTAGAGCTTGTGTGAGTTTGGAGAACATGTTTCCATGACATTCCCCCTCTATAATCTAGAGAATCTAAGACCTTGTGTAAATGTGGATAACATGTTTCCATAACGTGCCCCCACTATAATCTAGAGAATCTGAGAATTGATGTAAGTTTGGAGGACATGTTTCCATAACATGCCTCCACTATATTCTAGAGAATATGTGAAAGTGTGGAAGTCATGCCTCTATTACATGCCCCCCTTTTGAGGTGAGGGTAGATGGAATCTAGTGGTTACCTTACCTCAAAAGGATAAGATGATTGTATAAGTTGTGTATGGATCATGCAACATATAGGTGTAACATGTTAAGGTAGACATAGCATTTAAGAACATAGAATGCAATCATATCAAATCCTAAGATGCATGATGTAGACCATGAAAACATTTACATAGTAACAATACAAGCTCAACAAGCAATCAAGCACACAAGAAAGTGGCTCAAAGAGACCTCATACAAGGGTCATGTTCAAATGCCACACAATTGAAGGGAAATGACTTAGTCAAATGTTGATAAAGTATAGATTGACATATTCAAATGTCTGCATAACAAACCATGACACGCTCAAATGTCAAAATAAGTAAGCATGGGCACATGGGCCACAATCAATGGAGCATATTTAAATTTTCAAAATATGCAACATAATGTAAGATAATAGAAAGAAAGGAGAATATGTAACCAACATGAAAATAACATACTAGATCTTAAACATATGTGTTTACAAACAATGTTAAGTACATAGCATATCAAGTATACTATGAAATGTATAAACATAGATATAAGCATGTGTAATTATATATAAGCTCAACATGATAATGGAAAGCGCTCATAGGATAATGTAACTTGGGTGTATCATGATCAAAGAAGCAGATGTCCCTAATGTCCTTAGGATGTGAGTAGAGGGTAACCCCAACATTCGTATGTGCATATATCATGTACTTGGGTATGCCTGTATCACACTCAAATAAAGTGTGAAACACATGTATATCAAAAGGAATGATAGGTTATCTACTAACATGGAGAAAACAAAATATGTATAAGAAATAGTACAACCAATAAAATGTTGATTTTTTCTGATATTTTTGAATTTTTTGAATGTTTTTGGCATATTTGATTTTTTGAATTTTTTGGTATAAGGCAAAGTCTAGCCAATTATCCCATCTAAGGGATGCTCATCTAAAAGTGATATTAACACCAGATATATAGTATATCAAACTAGTGGTACTGTTAAGGAGCATGCATATGTGTAATGCTTAGGATTATTGGTTTAGTAATGCTTTGTGTATGTGTCATAAGACTCTGTGGTATTGACTAATTTGCACTAGTAATAATAATATATCCCAACCCTTACTGATCATTTTGATTAGCTATGGAGATAAGATGAATGATGCCTTGGGAATGTTTTCACAATCCTTGACCATGATAACCAAATTGTTGTAGATATTGTTGTCTAAAACCATATTGTTTTGAAAGTTGAGTATCATCACTGAGAGGTATATTTGTATCATTTTCATCTTGATAACTTTATAACACTACTTGGCCTAGCTTTACATCTTGAATATTTTCTTATTCTAGGTTTTTAATTTGAAATTGTTTGTGTTCTGAAATATCCTTTGGTACTGATATTTATTGTTTTGGAATTGTGATTAGGAGAGGTACTAATAATGCGAGCAATTTTTTTAGTTAATCTATCAATGATAGGATCACCACTATTTTTGTGACTTTGTATTTTGTTATTTACTGAAAAACAACAATCTTTATGATGCCCATGCATAAAATGATATGCACAATAGTATTTTGATTTCCTTATAGTATGTAGAGGAGGTAACTAGATCATTTTGTTTCGAAGCATTTATCTTAAGATTTCACTTGGCCTCTTAGTATCCTTTTGTATAATATTTGAATCACTTGTTTTAGATCTATAATGTGTAGATTTTTATTTCAATATGAAACCTTTTTGGGTATAACATGGCTAGTGGAAGATGCAAACACATGACTAACATTATCAATTCTTGTATTTTTTAAGGGTATAATCTAATTTTCCAAGGATGTGATCCTTGAATTAAAATTTTGATTTGGCTTTTGTAACTCTTCTATTAACTTGCTCATAGTGATGTTTTGATATTAAAGGGCTTTGTAATCACAATCCGTAGGTGCTTTGGATTGAATATGTATACACATAATATCTAGGTATTTTGGAAGGGTTTTTTGGCTACCTTCTTTTTGGAATTGTACAATGGGCTATCTTACCCTTTGAAGAAGTGATAGTATGGACCTAGTTATAGGGTCGGTAGATATCACCCCTTAGGGTTAGGAGGATGAATAAGCTCTTTTTTAGCCATTGTAAATGTTCCAAATATTAATATGATAATAGAAAATAAAGTATATACAAATTCTAGGGAATAGTCAATCATTAAAATACAATTCAAAACTGAATAATTATAGTAATTAGGAAAATCAAAAGACCATAGGGCAAGCTAGAGTTTGGAGACCAAAGGTCGGGTTCACTAGGATGTTTAACCCTAAATTTAGATAAAGGTGCATCTAGGGTTAATGGTTATTAGATTAGCTTTTACATAAGGATGGTAAACTAACGTAATGAGCAAGTCAATCAATAGAAACTCAGATAAATAATATTCTAAATTTATATAATTGATATTACTAAAAATTGTAAAGTATAACTATTGATAGATATTACAATAAAAGGGAATAATTAATACACAACGAATTTTACTATGTTCATACAGGTTTGATCTAGAACAGGCTAAAAGTGGACTAGAAGTTGATCTTCGAACAAGTATCAGATTTTAGGAATATTCTTTTTATGACCTTAGACACTTGCATCAGATCTAGACAATTACATCAACACAGGTGTCTAACTTCAACATAGGCATCCTAAACAGAATACCTACTAGATCTAGTTTTGAATAACTAGAACCTTCTAAGTTTTATGTTGCCTTTCTTCTGATGTGTGTATATTTCGAGCACAAGTTGTCAGTCTTTTTCAAATGATCAAATGTTAGCTTCCTTACCCATGGATTGACTATAGTAAAAATGGGTTAGTGTGTTCATGGTGTCAAACTACTCCAAGGACCCCTCTGTCAATGGGAACTACCTACATATCTAATAGTTTGAAGAGGGCCTGAGACTTATGTAGTTATCCCCTGCATGTTGGCTTCTGTGTGTATCAAGATGCAATGTGTGATAGGAAATGACATGTAATGGCCTAGTTTGTAATTTGGCAAACATGTCTAGTAGATTAATATTTGAATGCTTTAGACCTATGTAAATATTGCTCCTATGATTGATATTGAAATACAAATAAATAGGGTAGTTTTGCTCATTTGAATGCTTAATTTATTGTTCTTTGGTATCTCTATATGTGATTTATAGGTGGTTTTTAGGTGATTACTAGGTTTAGAATGAACGAGGGTTGATCTTGTATATCTACCAATTTTTTTTGAAAATATCTCACACTAAATCACTTAGACTGACCTTTAGGATATGTTTCATTTCCAAATTGGATGAATTTTGGGCACTCAACATTTTTTAATAAAGTTGGACACTTGATTTGACACAAGCTTCTTTCTGGGACACAAGTGTCTAGGAAGCTAGAAAACAAATATAGATCTAAAACTAGTAGTGAAGGATAATAATCAAGTTTAGATATTTTTAAAAAGAGATAGTGAATATGAGCCTTACGATAATGGGTACATCTATAATTGAAAGGTATAACCATAATGGATATTGTCTAAGTGTACAAGACTAAATTACTACATCAATTAGATTTCAGTATCTATAGATGGTTGCATTTGATATGATTTCCTTAAAGACCAATAAAATTCTTTGCCAGTTTTTTGGATAAATTTAATGCTAATGACAACAAGATCAAAAGAGTTAATCATGATTTTTTAATGGATCCATACTCATATGCTTGGTGATGTATTATACACATACTCTCCCTACAATAGAGGTACAAGTTCACGGGTTCCAAATAAGTCAATAAGAGATCAAATTAAGCTACATATAGATGTCATTAACACAAAAAATGAAATTTTAGCCTTTTTATGTTGGGCAGATAGTTTCAGGGCAACCTTCATTTCTATAGCTCATATTTCTAGGGATATTTTTGATAAACATTCCAATAATTTATTCTTTTTCACAAACATTGATTTTTTATTTACATACCCCTTTGAGATTTATTATAATATCATTCCTTTACCCCCATATGAAGTCTTAGATGAACATGTAGAGAAATTCATTGATGTTATCAAATCCTTTCCCATTTTTTTTGTAAAGCCCGTACCACCCAATATTAATGCAACCATAAAGGAACTTATAACAGACAAATGGGAAACCACAAGGTAGCATCCATGAAAAAGAAGAAGCGAAGGCTCTATAATAACCTAAGGGACCTAACCCAAATATTATAATTCTGGGGATCCATACCACACCATTATAACATGAGGAGCATTCTTAAAAAAAAACATTTACATGCTATGAAAAAAAAATTCAAACATCCAATTATCTCCATTATAAAAAGGCAAGTAATTAGTAGAAGGAGATTTATCAATGACATCACTCTTAAAACAAATCATATGTTCAGTAAGCAATGGATTAATTGACATGGACAATATCAAATGACAACACACACATCAATGAGAATAACCATTGGTAATACCACAACCCAGGAAAGAGTGAAATTTAATATCTCCAAGTTGGAAACAATTATATGATAAATCAATGAAATTTTCAGAAGAAGAGGTATAAGATGATACAAAGCAAACTAAAATAGAAGTCATAGTTTAAATACAATAGGAAGCCATAAAGAGTTTGGTGATAAAAAAATTCCAAATAAAAAAAACTAATAAAATAGATAAGAGAGACCAGGAATTGAGAAAAAGAAATCAATGAAGGTTGTATTAGCATTGGCCAAAGCATAATAGGAAGCAACTGCAACATTCGTAAAAGTGCAAAGACTATTTGCAGAATAAACACAAAAAATAAAAGAGGAATGATGAAATCAATAATAGGAATAAAAATAAAAATAAATAAAAATAAAAATAAAGGTCTAAGAGGAAATAAATACGTAAGAAAAAATTGAATAGGAGAAAGAGGAGGCCATGAAAAAATAGAAAGAAAAATTGGCATTAGAGTCCCAAAAGAAAAAGAAGGGAGGAAAAGCTCAAGAAAAAATTGAACAATAAAGGGTGGAAAAACAAATAAAATAAAAATAAAAGGTAGAAAAGGAGAAGTTACAAAAAGAAAAAAACAAAATTAGATAGGAGGAAAGAAGTAACAAAAGCCACAAAAAATCAGAAGTAAATAAGAAAAAAGTAGTCATAGAATTAGTAAAACAAGCAATTGATAAAGAAACAAAGAGGGCATCGACAAAGACTCTATAATACATACCCCATAAAAAATCACTCCACCACCCATGCCACCAACACCAAGTTACCACACCTTCCACATCTCAAGCTACTGTAGATACATAATTTCTCACCCCATATGACTCAATCAAACAAATTAAGGCCATATTATCAAAACACCAAATATTAGCATTGTACAGTTGGAAAAAATCATGATAGAATGTAGGGAATAAATATCTAGCTCAATAAATAATCTTCAGTGCAAAAAAACATTTGGGCACCATTCTTTAGGATAGTGAAAATCAGGATTGGATGGAAAAATATGTTGTCCTAGAAGAAGACATTCATAAAGCTATCCAAAGTATCTCTAAGACATGGCCACAATATAATGCTAATCCAAAATTTACATTATCCCAATGCCTTCATGAGATAATTCAAAATCTAATCAAACATCAAACACTCTCAAAGGCTGAGAAGCAAACAATTAGGGAAATTACTGCCAAAGAATTTAAGTTTAAACATATCACAAAGCCATTGGTAGGCAATTCTCAACATTGGCACATATTAAAGATAAATATTTATTCCCTTTAGAAAATAATTTCAGATGTTGTAACATACTTTGTGTTTCCTTTCATGTTACCAATAACAACACAAACAAAAAAAAACTCTAGATGCCTTGAAGGAGGAACCTAATCAAGTTGTCACATAATATGACATCACTAAGGATCCTCCTGAAACATAAGGAAATTATTGTTAATTTTTTGTGATCAATTTTGAGCCAAATAAGAACAATGGGCTCATCTCATCATATAACTTAAGGAATTTGATAGCCTAATCAATAAATTTATGCATAAATTGGAACAAGTTATCAAAGGAGAGAGACTTTCTATAGTTTAATTGATAGTCATCCCCATTGGATGACATTATAGAATTAGTTTGAGAGAATATGTTTTTAGAGCATAATTCACTATGATTATATAGATACCTATCATAATGGAAGTCTTTTGAGACTAAATTGATTTCCAACTATCAACTATTTATGCAGACCGATAAGAATTCACAACATGCAATATTCTACATGTTTAGTTGTCTTGAGGACACGACAAAGTTTAATTTTTGGGATGATGTTGGCGAGATTATTAATTGGAATATTGATTATAAAAGTAAACCATGAAATCTTATAGTCATATTGTGACATTAAACAATTATAAATGTCATTCACGGTATTGTTTGTACTTCATGGCACCTCACAGAGAAAAACAAAAAATTATAGCCACGAGGAAAATATATGTCTATTGATCTTTTGTATTGTATTTAGTCTTCATAATTAATTATAGGGAGTATATTTGATATCTTGAACTGAGATTGATATAGATACATGTATCTGTATGCAATATATTAAAAAGAATTGAATCACACGTCATTGTCTACATTACACATTATCAATGTTTTATTTATTTATGCTTAATCAAGAAATGTATGTTAAACTAACCTAAGAAATACTCCCCTTGGATAACATCAAGACCATATAAGATAATTAAACTATGAAATCATGACATAATGTAGAGTTTATGTCAGCATGCCCCATATTGTCTCAAAATATAAACAAAGTAAAGTCATCGCAACATAGATACTATGGAAATCATAGCAGATATATCATTGATTTCATCAGAACAAAGTGCATAAAGATATACTAATGAAGAATGTGTGAAGGGTAAATACATTTTACTCATACTCCCAATATATTATGATGAAGAATATGGTGTATTTTAATAAATGGATTACAATTTAATTGTCGTAAAACATGTATGATATAACAAGAATATCTAATTAATAAATGCAATAATAATAAACTAAATACACATGGATAAGAATAACATATGTGTGTACACAATGATGTAATCACAAAAAAAAAACCTAGAAATACACAACCTGACCTAAGATGACCACAATCTAAAAATTTGGACTCGATCAAAGATTTCTACCGACCCTGTACTCTTCACTCCAAATGGGTCTTTAGACCAAACTTCATAATCAAGAGAGGTAGCTAGAAATTTAAATTTAACTTATATGTTTTTTCACCTAATTCCACCTTCACTTCCTTGTCCCCAAATCATGCACTATGATTCATATGCACCTATAATATATTATTCATTTTTTCCCTACCATGTTAATAAAAATAAATTGGGTCTACAAGCTTGTATTTAATGGGATGTTGCCAATTGATTAGACCCATAGGTGGAAACAAAGATGCCAAAAAATAGTAAACTACATTATAGAATTAACTTTAGAATGTGTGCAAGAAGTGATCTATAGTATAATTCTAGCTAGAGAAAAAATGATAATACTTGTGTGTCAAATGACCTACAATAATTGTTTATTTATAGTTGACTTTAATTTTAATTTTTTTGATATTGATGGCATATGTCATCTTCTAATAATTAGAATCAAGGGATCATAAAGGAGTGTGTGGGCCCATCTTAAAGTAGAGAAGAGATAAATAGATTATTTGAACCATATGGTTAGGTAAAAACACATGTCAAGCTTGTATCATTTGGTCCATATGGTAGGATTAGAGGTTGAGAAACTTTAGATTGAGGATATCTTTGGGAGATGGAGATGGGGATTCATAATGCAAAAGTTTATAAGTGTGTCAACATTGATAAATTTAGACAAAATTAGCTATGCATAGATAAGGATGCTAACCAAACATTAAAAGACTACATTTTCTCAAATTGTGAGGTGAGTGCCTAGCCACAAAATAGGTGGTGTAGGCATGCACTTAAAATTAGAACATAAGAGGGTAATTTGAATCTAGATATTGGGGGACTAAAAATGAAGAGTCTTTGAATTTATAAGACCATTATCCTACACAAAGATGGGTGAGCAAGAAATTATAAATGTTGAACATAAAATTTAACTACAACAAGATACCTCATTTATCCTTGGTATGTAACCTATATGTATTGCATACCATCAAAGGAGATAACTATGTGGGTGGATTCAAAAGCATGCAATTCATCCAACAATAGGCCTCCACACCCTAATTATGAATCACAAGGTTATTGGGCATCTATAAATTGAAGTTAGAACCTTATATATTCTCTTACAATTAATTTTCAATCCTATACTCACTATAAATATTACATAAATTGAGACATGAAATGATCATTACAAAAATTAAGAAGAGATTTATCCCCTTAGGATATCAGTGGGCCATATAAAACAACAACAATTAAATCTCGATAAAATATGCAAAAATTCCTCAAGGGGCAATGTGTTATTGAAAACATATATGGAATCATGGAAATTAACATAATGATTTTGTTAATAATAGTGACATGTAAATAAACTTTAGTAGCTTAAGATAAGTAAATGAACTTTTAGGGTTTATTCTCAAATATATATAGTGAAAGTGAAATTAGAAACATGTTGCATTCTTATGTTCTACCATTTGCAAACAAATCCTGGAGATATCACATATCATGGTAGATGTTTTACCAAAATGTACACAAGGGTATAATGACAACATAATGATGGTAAAATTTTGTTTTTTAGGTAGATATAGGTTATATCAATATAAATTAGTAAATCATATCTACTCCAGTGGTTAAAAATAGTAAAAATGTGTAATTAAAATTAATTTGACAAGTAATGGACAATATGAAAAATAAATGAGATGGAAAAATCACACCTTAATAGATTTCTATATTTATGGAAGTGAAGCAGTGATATAATTTTGATGATAAATCTCTATGTGAAATTTGGCCATGCATTTTACAAGAACAAATTTGGCACCCATTGTCTGATTAATGAATATACCTAGGATGGATTTAACTCTATGCTTATGTGGCCTATGAAAGTCTTTCATTACTAATAACTACATACTGTGCTAACTTTGTGATTTAGATATTTTTGGGTAGGTGCACAAATTGATGTTATACAATCATGTATTTTTACTTCTTTGAACTGATAGTTATAAATTTATGATTTGATCTTCTTTATATTCTTCGACCTAATTTTCCTTAAAATAATTGTAAATGGAGAAGGGAAGAAGTAGTTGGGTCAGACAACCTCAAGGGAGTTGTAACTGCATATCTTGCATGTTAGAATCAAACCCCACATATTTATTATGTAGTATGAATGGATACTTAGAGCAAGGACTTCAACATACTCTTCTTAGGTAGAGATGTGTATTATCAAAATTCTAATCAATATGTACATTAATGCTAATTTAGATAAATATAATGTAATATAATAATATGATATAAAATAACTTGTGATAAGCAAAATGAGAGTAAATAACTAAAATCAACAAACCATTATTGAATGAAAGAAAAATAACTATGAATAAAATAAAAGACTTAGCTATTTATTATTTGTGATCCAATTGTGTGAGAGTAAATAGATGCTAGAATAAATCAACAAATAACGCTTCTAAAAATACGACATAGACTGTGACTAAGATTAATGAGGGACATGATTGTCCAAATTGGGACAAGATCAACTGGCACTATAATCTTAAGTTGGTCAATTATGTCCTCTACTAAAAGCCAAGACATAATTATCAATGAAAACTTAAATCATGCTTGTGTGTAGAAATTTGACCTTTGAATGCATGAGAAAGACACACAAATGAATTATTTAAAGTTAAAACCCTAATGGGGATTACAATAGCTAAAAACTTTTAAATATGAGAAAAAAGGGACTGTAATAGGTTGCGTTGTCCCTAATCACCCATGATTATTGCCTACATGTCTAACACACCAAAGAAGGAAATCAAGCCACATACTTCTCCCACTTAGAGTGCTTTATGCAATTATGCTCCTTTGACTATATGAATACAGATAGAAATGACTTAAATACTTGATAACATTTTGCTTGAATTGGATAAAATAGGTTCTTTAATTAGTTAAGGATTGATTCAAACGATTAGAATCATATTTGAAAAGAATAGGGAAGCTTTGTTCATTTTGCAATAGTGTAAGTGTGCCTCTATATTCAAAATTTTAAATGATTGTCAAGCTATAGAATAGGTGACTCAAGTGTGAATTAATATCAATCCAAAAAGAGAAAATCTCATGCTACCTATCCTTAAAATACAAACCAACCTATATGGAGGGTTCAAATTTGAAAAGTGATCGCTAGAAGGGTTAAGGACAAGATCGACCCATAAGGGACAAAAATGTCTGCCACTATTGTTCCCTACCAGTTGATCTAGTCATGGATGGAAAATGCAAGTTTTAGGTCCTAGGATGTTTTTACAAATGCTTAGAGGCATTTAAAAAAATTTAGAACATTTTTGTAGGTGTGAGATAGAAATTTAGAAAGGATTATGTCCACATAATTGTTTAGGATAGAGTGAGGTGGTGAAGTAGGTCCAAATTAAATGATAAAGTCAATTAAAGTGACTACATTCTCAAGCATTTATGACCAAATTTGAGTGACTACATTATCCCCCTTCCACCCCCTTAGTCTAGAAATGAAATTATTAGAGTAAAATGAAACATATACATGTGTGTGTTCAACACACTTTTCCTTTGAGAGAAAGATCCAATCATTCAAAGTGTTCCTTGGAATGTTCTAAAATGACGGAAAAGTAGTTAATGCTCATATGAGAAACTAAAAATTATGATATAACTTGTATATGAAAAATATTGAAAAGAACAAGGAATACAACTGTATGTATGAAACCAATGTTGATCTTATAATTTTACTTGGAGATGATGATTCCTTAAAGCATTGGATAATTGGTGCTTCCTATAAAGCACTTGGAGAAGTTAGTTCCTTAGCTAAACCAATGAAAAAAATGAGGGTGATCAATCCCCAAATTAAATTGAAATTGTTAGAAAATAAAACCATTTAGAGATGAAAAAACCTCAATTTGTACCATTGGTCTTTGTAAGCCTAGGACATGAAATAAGTTGGAATCCATAATAGATTTATAAGCAATAATGTTAGAGGGAACTGAACCTTTAAGTTATGTCTTGTGTACTTTAACTGAATCAACCACTACATATGGATTGTAGATTTAATTGTCACTTTGTTCCTTAGTTCTTAAATTCATGATCAAAAGAGAAAGGATAACA